>OX103972.1:32696869-32775171 GCA_944470395.2 Schistosoma turkestanicum
GATTGGTTGAGTTCATTAAGTGTACGAAAAGAATCGACGAGCAGGAAGCACAATGGAAGGTATTCATAATAAACATACCTGGGAAATAATGCATGTTTAATATGATGTATTCGTTGTCGAAATGAAACACCATCAACAATCGATTCCAAAATATATCCAAACAATAAATTGCCCAATACTATTCCATGCAGAATTATAACAAAATAAACTGAAGGAAAACGACAAAGCTGAAAACAAAACAACAAAATCAATAACAACATAGACAGTCCCCACAATATTTACAGTCTGAAACATTTCTTTACCAATGTAAAAACATGATAATAAAACTGTTCAGCTCTTCTCAAAGTCTTTCAGAAGAGTCTTCTCTGTCAAGAATTGACACCCAAACTATATGCAAGGAGTAAAGAAAAAGCGCATTAACCATTCCCCACATTACAATACTATAAAGGACGATGTGAATAGAACTCTTGGCTAACATTTCAAAATAATGATAATCTATGAGTTTATTTTATCCACTGAGTCAGTCATTCAGATGCAACGTAGAACTTTGTACGTAAGTACATCAGTTCATGTTGCCATGCCAACTGACTCAGTAATAAGAGAGAATTAAAACATAACCCTATCATTCAACTATTGGAACTGACTAGTTGATAACACTAATACCTAGGAGAGAATTCGAAATGTAGAATCGCGAAATTTCAGAGATGAATTACACATACCGCATTAGATTTATTCACATAAAACGTCTTCAGCATCAAGATGCATGCCTGCATCAGTTAGAAATAATTATTTTTACATATTTTACTTAAATTAAACCATCAGAAGATTGTTGGCTGGCTATTCTCAATGAGAATCTTTATGTGACAAATAATTCGACAAGAATATATCCAATATTACACGTACAGATTTTTAGAACTAAAGTATGACGATTACACTCGCATTACAGCATAGACACCATAACATAGTTGTTTTGCATAGTACAACTCAGATAATCAAATACAGATGGTACCAGTACTCAAGAAGGCTAAAAGCAAACTTTTCTGCATACAGCTTACGAATACTATTCACCTACCTAAATTGAATCAACAACAACCAATACGACGATGCGGTAAAAATAATAATAATAACAGTAACAATAATAATAATAATAATAAGAACAATCTAACAGTCTGTTCGGAGAAGTACAACGTAGAAATTTATGTTAAGGAAAATCATTCTCCCACGGAAACAGTCAGAGCTCCACCATTCATTACCTGTACATAACAAACATGTCCAAGTACTACTACCACACATCAACAGTTATTCAGACTGTGAAAAGAAGGAACAATTACAGTTAAGAAGTAATACGATAAAATTCTATACGAAAGTGGAGTATGCTTCCTGTCAAGAAACAACAAGGTAAGCAAATAAACCTACAGATGTTTGAAAACAATACAGTAAAAATCTAATATATTGAGCCAATCAGCAGTGACCTAATGAGAAGGCCATTGAATGGCAATCAGAAATTCCTCAGGAGGTGAATGCATGTTATCGGTTAAGGAATGGCTTTCGTTTCTAAGGAAGTGAACACACGTATGTTGACGAAAATTTATTCCCACTATTGATTATTCGAAAAGACCTCTTCTCATCTACTTGAGGGCCATCTCAACAGAGTGCACTAATGGAACCGTCACGGATGTAATTCAGGATCTTCATCTCAGGTCTCGCAGCGAAAGCTCATAGTTTAGGAAATAGAAAGATCAGAAGAATCTTAACGACAATCAAAACTAATGTGTTTGAAAGTTGATAAAAATAACCACGACAAAGTGTTTCGTTCTATAATAAAATCACGCAAATCTTACTTCGAATACATTGCGAACCACACGAGCTGGATGAGATGTCAAGTATAATGATCCCGCAACACATGCAATAATGTTGATAACGAATAAATCTACACAATTAGAAAGACACAGAGAAAATAACAATCGCCCATCAGTTAAAAGCAAGCTAAGTATTTCTATTTAAAATCACCAACCTATTCTAGAAATCTATATGCAACTCAATAATGTCTTACATGCAGTAATGCATACTATTATTGTAAACGTAAGGAGAAATCTACACTGTTATCTGTCTAAATGGTAAAGACAAGGCGAACTCATGGAGGCTATAAAGATGAGAAGGATTGTAGCCAGCAATGGTATTTACGACACACATTTCTTCCTTCACGGCGCTCGTCAGTTGCATAGACCTGCATCCCAGTGTTCATGCTCACATCGTGACTCGAACAAAGTGACCTTTGCACCAGACGCCCAATCTGATAGGTACTGAGCTACTGAGTTCAGACAGCTACTAGTCAAACGTTTTACACATTTCAATTCCGCTAAAACTTTCTTGATTTACATATCGAATTAACAGCAAAAGGAACAAAGAATCTTAGTTGACAAAAGAACGTCGCTGTGCACTTTCACAAAGATGGTAAGTATCATGCAAGGGACAAGCACACTGTTAACTTTCTTGTCTATTCAATAAAATGTTACTTCAAAATCAGTGTCACAAGTTTTGTATAATAGATTGTGGAATACATTTACTGTATGCGAAGACATGCAACACCAATATTCTGCATTCCGAAATATATAATCAGCTTACTGAGGTAAGTGTTACAGAATATGTATTAACTCCAACAAAGTGACAATTCGGGTGAAATGTGAACAAATACAATAACGTTAATTGCGTCTGATCATCTTTATACAGTAAATATAACTGCGCAATTCTTATAACAATCAAGATGTAAAATCGCAATTAGTCTGAATGACCTGTCATCGTACAAACTATCTTCTGATATTAAAAACATTCAACTGGAAGCTCTAAACCTAGATTTCATATCAGTTGGTGGCAGTCATCGGAAAACAAGATCATACTTAAAACATCAGTCTTGTCATGGGGGGTTAGATACAATCTCAACAAGTGGGTGTCAACGTTTCCAACTGTGACACTGGGGAACACGCGTTGCATTCACTATGATTTATTATCATTATTTCTATGTTGTGACAGGCATTTTTAGAAGAAAGGCTGGTAATCGAATGGAAATATCAATATTAATACAGATAAATTCAATAAAAAAATGCTACAAACAACTTACGATTAGAAAGAATCGATCGACGATATGGTGCAGATTTAGAGAATACAATAGCCAATATAATGTACTGGTAAACAGATACAGTGAATATGGCTGTACTTTCAAAGTTTTTCAATTCATAATCTTCATGATAAGCAAACAGTGGTAAATACCTTCAAAGAAATAAATGAAAAATACTGATAACAATTAACAGGGTTAAATGGAGTTACAAGATGATTCACAATAACAAAACTGTTAAATCAATCCATAAAAATGCCTATCTACTCAGTAATTCTTCGTGGCCGGTAAACACGCACCACACATTTCAATGTAAATACCAGTAGGCTATATGATACTTTGGATGGATGCAGCAAGTCTTGAATAACCTTAACAACAATATAAAATATCGATTTTCATGTTACCAAACTAACGTGTATTTAAAATAGCTATTGGCATAATTATCGATACAAATGAATGTCACAGACAAAAATCACAACGATAGAAACACGCTCACTAACCATGGTTGTAGTCGCGTAAATACAAACACTGAAAATTGTACAAGACCACAAGTGAGCAACTGCAGACCCAATGATAATAAAGTCACAGTTGATACTAACCGCATTCCAGGAGGTTCCACAGACAGACGAGGATACGCCGGAGTATAGCCAACTATTGAAAAAAGAATCAATATGAAGAAAAAACCAGTAAATTACCCCGTTTCAAAATTATGAAAAAACATGTGAACAACCAGAATGATACAGAAATCAATGTAGATTACCACCCGACAATTTAAAATGAATTAAAAACATTGCAAAGTTAGACCACTATATTCGAGTCGTGAAAAAATGATCTGCTTCACGAAAAATTTCATTGGTATCAATAGGCAGTGCAACTGTTTCTCATAAAGTGTACGGGAATATTGCATACATAGACAGCGTTTTGTTCTGAAGAGTACACAGTACAGAAGTACCTGAAGTATTGATACAGTTCACTTCTACTACAGTGGTGGTGTTTCGTTCTCTGATCTGGGTGTTTTGGCTGTGGAGCTTTTATTATTCTTCTGAACAACATCATCAGCACAAACTTCAAATAAAAGTCTGTCTGGAGTTTGTGCTGATGTTGTTCAGAAAAATAATGAAAGTTCCACATCCAAAACATTCAGCACAGAGAACGAAACACCACCACAATCATCCACCTGAGATACAAATTTTCTCGAACCTCTCACTTCTAGCACTACTAGGTTTCACGATGACGGCTTTCATTTTCAGGCGGTTAAAATCACTAAAAAGCAGATGTCGAACAGCTGCTTTTTCTTTGTGTGGAATTATTCGGCAGTTCCCGCTCTCGACAACATACATAAAAGCAAACAGAGCCTCTACATCCTTCCTATTTTAGGGGTCAATGGGTTAGCTGATTTTCAGACGTTCTAAAGGTTTTAGGGTTCGATTACAAGTAGGATCGTGAGTGCATACAGCGCAAGAGTGCTGCATTTCGACAAAAGAGAGATTCCGTTCGTCTTGAGTCTCATTGCCATGTTAACCGACATCGATCAGTAACAAGAACCGTCTACCAGTAAATCACGATCAAATTACCAGTTTATATTTTTATGATTTTTTTATGTAAATATGGGAGGAAGCAAGAGTCAACATTACGTGCTTTTTTAATCATGTCAAAATGAGTTATTCAATGTAAAAACAAAACATAAATAGTACTGTACTACAAAACAATTTCTTTCAAAAATTAACCTGAAAAAGAGAACTCTAATATTCATGAAAAAATACTTCACAAAAGCATGAGATATCTATAATATTTAGTCTTAAAGAAAAATAACAATAAAGTGACGACAAAGAAGTAGCATAATTTTGACATTTGGAAATACACATATACAATGTGCTTAAATGCATCCGAATAAAAGTAAAACATTGATATAGCTGCTATGAAGAGGTACTTAGTCAGATTCATCTTCCGATATAACAGATGTAGTATAGCAATGTATGGAAGTTACTGGCTGTACGTTACTTCAGTAAATGACTAATGTACAGGACGTTAGGATTAGCGATTCACAGAATGTACGTCTGAGGTCTAAAATACTGATCACTAACAACAAAACAATATTATTGCTTACTAAGTGTCGTATCAGTGAGGTGTATACGGAAATACATGTGAGTGAGACTTTAGGATTGAGAACTGCAGATGTACATTAAGTAAATACTTTGAAAAACAGAGAAAAGCCAACGTCAAACATGTCAATGAACAAATCAGATCAATCCGAAAATTAGATCCTAGTCAAATAATTTAGGAGAATGAACGCGAAATCCACGAAAGAAACCAACAACATAAGAGTGAGTATTGAACGAATACAATCAAAAACATAACACAATATGTCCCCTGCTGGAAAAATGATCTATTTACAAAAGATCACTGAGAAGCCAATATCGTATTTTCCTGGTCCTTCAATGTTGACAAAACTCTATTGATCCAGTTGCAATACAACCACTAGTCTAAGTGCATCGACATTCCGTACCTCTATGTCGAGGTACTAGGTGGTTGAAGGTAGTCAATAAGTAACCTTGAACCTAGGATTAATGCTGCTTGACACTCGTCAGTAAGGTGTTTGTGTAATCTTGAGTGGATTGGGGTTCTTATTGCTACCCCATGATCAATCAGTCGGCAATACCCCAGTCCTGTAGATGATTTGTCGTTGCCCCAATAATTCAGTAGTAACGTCTAAGATTATCAGGTAGTTTGATTATGGATTAAAACCACCAGCGAGAACCCAGTCTCTGCATGAACATAAGTTAAATTCACTGATGCGTGTCAAACAACACTGCTGACTACTTCAAACCAGTCAACATGTGAAGTTTGAAAAAGGGCGACACCAAAGATTGGTGAATTTTATCGATATCACGTGCGCGACCGGAGGACCTGAAATGGATTTACGGTTGCATGGACATGGATGAGCACTGTTGAAAAGGCTCATAGTAGGTCAAACCTGCCATCCAGTGCTTCCAGGTATTCATTAGTTGTCTAACTTACATCAGTTCGTGGAATAAGTAAAATTTTTTACCATTTAATAAGCTAATAGATGTGCGATAGGAAAACAACATAGCGCGAGAAAAACAAGTTATTCAAATAAATTTGTTTCTATGCTAATGTGTAACTGACGCCATGTATTTTAGTTTGAACTTTTAATTAAATAAACAAATAAATTAGATATTTAAAAACAATTTACTGGTCCACATTGAGATCTAATTCACACACAGAGGTACAACAAACTCCTGATTATAAAGTGAACAAACGTTTTCATATTATGTGACAACATTTAGATTGGGTAAAATACTATTAAGAATGTGAACCTTGGCTACCGAGTATCGTACTATAAATACAACTTAATTCTCTTTTTGCATCAGTTCACTCGAGCAGGGTGACACATCATATCAGTACAACGAGACGCTGTAGTAGTGGCAGTAGTAGTACAAGCAGAAATAGTATCAGTGGAAGTAGAAACAGTTATGTATAAACAATAAGATTCCAGAACAAACGGTTAATTTGTGGAATAATGCATAAGATAATTTTAAAATTCAAAGTCTAACACCATGTAAATCACAAATGTAGCAGCAACATCGTAATAAATTTTCAGGTACATTACCTAAAGACTCCAATCAGTGGTTACGGCAAAAGTGAAGATCTCAACCAGGCAATCCAAGCCTACATATACTGCTCAGCTTACAACATGTAACCAAACCAAATTAGTACAGAGACTCAATTTTCAGTTCAAATCCCATAGCAGTAGAGGCAGTAAAAGTTTAAGCAGTAATCAGAGAGATAACAGTTCGAGTAAATTATTCAAGAAGTAAAATATAGTGAAATGGACTTGATAAGAGAAAGATGAAGAATCCGGAGGATTACGATTTCAGAGAAGCCAAAGAATGGATACACGTGCGCCATTCCAAACGGTTAACAGCCATTTCACCCAAGGTCCCTAACCATCGATTACTATCATCTCGCGGACTCCAACGACGTAGTGTACACTTACCAACATGACTCAATCCAGCTGTCAGTGACTTTATGGATTTATGTCATGTTTTGGTTTGGCCGCCCCTAGCTTTCTTCCAACCTACTCCTACACCACAAAACATAGTATATTATAACAAACAATACATTGAAATAGATCTAGTAATTATTATAGGACATTCATGGCGACTACTGAATTTTCGTAGGTTACATCACCCGTAGATTTTATTAAGACAATCATTAAAAACTAGAAACAACAGGAAAGCTCTTTCCACTTAGTTTGATAAACCTAAACAATGCATATTCACGGCCACTCTCTGCGAGCGAGCGGACCCGGGACAATCGAGTTTGAATAAACCGCTTGACCAGCAGACCATATTATCATTCAGTGATAGAGTTAACAAAAATATTAGCTAAACATAAATAAATAGTGAATAAAGAAGCATTTTCTCGACTTACAAGTAAGACCCAGAGTCGTGATTAGGAAAAGATCGATGAATAAAAACTGCAGATCAGCAATATTACTACCAATCTATTGAGAGTAAAAACACACATAAAACAAAGTTTATACAAAAGTAACAAAAACGCCAACACAAATATCAAATACATAAAAATGAACAAAGAAAACAAGTGTTTCAATTGTGGTTTCCTTTTAAAACTGAATTAGTTTTCGACTACTTTAGTAATTAATCTTGCTTCACAATATGAAATGAGAATAAATACGGGAATGTCTGGCATATGGTTGACGAGCCCATTCGAAAAAGCACTGATGGCATGTATCAGTCGAACACTAGCTTGAATGGCAAGTGAGTAATGATAGAACGATTAACCATAAGTCATCTCACAGTCCACCATGGTAATCATTGGAAGGAATTATCACCAAGTGGATCACTTGCATTCCAATCAATATTATCTTTTTACACTAAAAAAAGTATACAACTGAGATATCTAATTCATCCAGTATGCAGTTACGAATCTAGTCGTTCAAGTTACAGGTTTATTGACTGAAATTCATTTCGACCAAAACAGTGCGATATCAACGTGGTGGTCTAAAAACAAATCATACATATAGTAACAATGAACAACAATCTATTTATTGATTCATAACTTTTAAAATACTGCCCAGCTGTGGGCATCGAAATAAATAGATAATTGAATCATAGATTAAGAGTTTCTTTTTCACTTTTGTTGTGTGCACATTCCTATGCAAATCACTCTAACTAATAATAAAGAAATTTCGTGATTCCTATCAGGAGGAAACATGTTTGATGATAAATTATGTTCAATTAGTACAGACAAATCATTAATTGAAAGCATCAGGTAAAAAAAAGTGCTATTCATTAAAAAGAATAATCAAAGCTGTTTAGATCGATTCCGTGAAAAGATAAAAAAATAACAGAATATTTATAGATTTTGTATACATTTAGAAGAGTACACAGTAATTTGGCAGTGAAAAGTTGGATTTTTTTTCAAAGACATTCGAAGAGCACTCAAATTAATATGGCATGTATTAAAATGTGATCTTTAAAAAAGGGCTTGCCTTTAGCAACGGTAGTACAAATTCACTAACACATCTTTTGAAATTGAACGATTAGTGGAGTGTTTTATTAAAAATATTTCATTGACCAATGTACTAAGACATAACATAGGCATTCAAAAGAGAAAATCATTCACAGATGCCGTTTAGCACTATAAGAAAAAATTCTAGGATTTATTAACCAGAACAGACAGGTGAATCGAACATCGACTAAAACATTCGCTATTTTCTCATTTAGAAAGAAATTCGAACATTTACATTGAAACGCAATAAAATATTCTAAAGTGTTTAACAGTTATGGTAGTATTCGTTTGGCTTAAATTATCAGTGACTGAGAGTTCACATGTACACACCCACTACATACCGAAAGCAAGGACTACAAAATGTAGTAATGTAGTGAACGAGAACACAGGTGGGGCAACCGGATTGTATTTAATGAAAATTACAGTTACTCAGAAAATCGGAAAACCGTATCGTAAATCGTTAATTTGAGAAATATCAGTCCATCATATCGAACTGGACTGTTCCTGTTGCAAAACATAAATCCATTGTCACTATTCATGCGTTTCATTCAATTTCCATTGTGTTCTTCTAACTCTTCCTTTCTTGATCTTCCCCACATCTTCTGCTGCCAGACATTACGTTTACACTCACGTCATATACTACTTATAAGTAGCTCACGCCACAGTAAGAGTAAATTAAAACTGATATGATTATCATGTATGGAATACTTTAATGTTTTGTTTTCTTGTTTACTCAATTATAAGGCAATTTGTGACCAGTTGTTTTGAAGACAGTCAACTATACACATTGACACAATTTCTGATAGTAAAATACATTTTATTTTGTAAAATAACAGAACGTCTTTTTTGGATAATTAATGTTAAGCAAAAGTCATAAAAATTAATCAATTTACAATTTTCCAAATAGAAAAAAATACATTGAGTACTTCTGCAAAAAAATTCCTAAAAAATTACTAAACTAAGCTGATGATCAATAGAAATTCACTATGAAATCATTGTGGATTAATTACACACACATGACTGATTAGTATTATTATTATGATTATTATTTGGAAGCAACATTTTTTTTCAGAAAAAACATCTCATCATTCAGTCACATGTATATATAATGTGCTTATGAAATGACGTTGGTGTGTACAGGCAAAAAAAAGTAGCATACATCTCAGTAAGCAATAGGAGAAACAGAATCTACAATTCCACTGTTTACAAGCAAAATTGTGGCAAAATAGAACATAACAAGAGAAATATACCAGGAATTAAAGTGTGTAGATTTAAATGTTGTAAGGTTTAAGGAAGAAAAAATATTTCAAGATGAAATAAATTGTTAGGTGAGTGATTCAACATTTGTTAGATTACAAGCTGTTCAGTATAGATAAAGTGATTCACCATGGTAAGTTTTGGATGGTATTTAGTGAAATAGCAAGTAAGCAACCACATTTACAAGGAATAGTGGTAATGAAGATTAAGGAACAACACAGTCTGCGATTCCTACCTAATTGTCAAACAGATCAGGCAGATTACATATTGAAAGGTAGCTAGTGGGTGATATATATATATATATATATATATATATATATATATATATATATATATATATATACCCTTGGAGAAAGCGAGTTATTCACTTAACCAATATCACAGCCTATATATCATTTGCCTGAACTAGTAACATATACAAACACATAGGCGATGTATAGAATATTCGGTTTCGTCATAGTAATTGTCTAATAATCGTTACACTTTTACCTAGAATACATTAAAAAGGAGTTATTATAAGGTTTACATAACTATAACACAGTAAAATAGAATATATATACCATCAGGATGAAGTAGTGAGATTAAAGTCATAAAGTGTTGTATGCAAATATAATACGTGACAGATTCTGGGTCATCAGAGATCATAGAAATAGAATAATGAATTGGTTACATAATAAAGTAGTCGAACAGAAACTAGTAGCGATTAAGAATAAACATGACTTCAGATCGGTCAGTTAAAAATGAATTTATGGATATGAAAGAAATGACGCAATCAAAATAAGAAAAAGAGAAGATTTCAAAAGAATTACGTGATCTACTAACGATAAACTGATCATAGTAGAGAAAGATCTTCAACTGTATATTACTGAACTGAGCTGGTGAAACACAAAACTAGCATACAACTTTACTCAGAAAATAAGAAATCTAGTTTATTTTGTGGTCACAATTCATCAGGTTCCGAACGACTGAACTTCTTAGATGATACATACTTTGTTCAGCCTATAAATAACTGCAGCGTCTAATTAACCATGAAAAGAAGATTAGGACAACACAGTGCAATAAACAAATAAAACTAGTACCGATGTCAAAATTTTCATGACGTGAATGAATGGGCGATGGATTATTTTGGACAAATGCAACTAAAACTGAAGAACAAACCATAACAAAATACTCGATTAGTTGAGTACAACCAAGTTTGTCAATACATAATCAAAATGAGTACCGACATTAATATTTTGTTACGGTGATGAAACTAACAGTTTTACCAATTTACTTATCTAACTCCAAGAAAAACAGAGATTTCAGAGAAAAATTAAACTTACATAATACAAAAGTATAACTGAGAAAAATTGAATCATTGAATAACCAACCATAAACTTGAATGCACCAAAACTCGTAGTCAACGCGCAACGACCTTCACGAATAAGTGTCGGGACACAACTAATATTTTGTTGTTTCGATGTGAAAGGACTAGCAACACTGGCTTCAGTTTCGCTTAATGCAATCCCAGCATGTGCCACTTTCAATGCACCACAATCATTAGCGCCATCGCCACACATTGAAACAAAATAACCAACTGATTGAAGCGATTCAATTAGTTGAGCTTTTTGTTCCGGACGAAAACGAGCAAACACAGTACCTTTGACTACAAGCTGAGAAACACACAAACACAAAGTGAAAAACAATTATAAGCAAATCTAAAGACAATATTTCTAACAACACGGAAATATTCACGGTTTAAAACTGAAAAGAGGTCGAAAAGTAGGCGAATCTCTAAAGAAACAGGAGCACCTGTGTAGAAAGTGCTCTTACAAAACTCTCATTTGACTTCTTATACTCAGCTTACCGACAGTTCGACTGATCATATCATAGTTCGAAAAGATTCACAGAGATCTGATCAATCTAGAACGATATAAAATATATCCGAGAATCAAAGTAACCAAATACAGAAACGTTCTGTCGAACCGAACTCTATGTAAAACACCGCATTCAAGCAACACTAGGTGAATAATTTACAACTGACTGGTCATTCGTAAATCACTGATTTCGTGTTTGTATGGTCTTCTGCGTGCTGACAGAGTGCTATCGATGAGGATTCGAATACTACGCAGAGCATCAGTATCCTCAGATGCACCATGCTGACAGCCTTTAATTAGCAAAATACACAGGTCTAGACATTCTTGTCGACTACCTCTAACCACCAAATATTCAGTGAACAATTATTTCAAACACTGACACACAACATATGCTAATTAATCAACTTAATATTGAATAAAAAATACCTTGTACTACACTGATGTAAATGTATCTGTGTATACAATGCAACACTTGCGGATATCAAGTAGAAAATTGAGTCTGCTGTAGCTCAACAGAATGGCACAAAACGTGTCTATTGAACAACATGCTGTTGTCATGCTGTTTTGACCATAGATCGAATGCATTTTGTATACGAAAGTGGGAACGATGAAAGGTTGAGCTCTCACATATGCTGGAAAGATTAAATGGTGTATTCAGTTGACTTCTAAACTCTATCAAACGCCGAAAATACAACGCTGAACATGTAATAATATATAAACTAGCTTCAGGAAAAACATCCGTCTTAAAATTACCTTCGATATGTGCTACTATTGCAATCATACTCACCTTTGGTATAAGCCAAGGATAGTGTTCTCGAATGATAGCCCATGTTTTACCAGACATAGCCAAGTGGAAATCAGGTCGATCAAGCATCCGTATAGATACAGGACGAGTGGAATTCAAGCGATCATTCGACACAGATTGCAAGTGATCTTTAGAGGAAGATGCATTGCGTCGAAGTTCATAAGGGTGACGTTTACGTTGATCGGGTGAAGATACAGGAAGGTGGTCATTCACTGAAACAGTAGGCACCTGAGTTATATCTGTCAGTGGGCTTGACGAAGGTGAGGAATTCTGTACACACCTACAATTTGGCAATCGCAAATGAAAACAACCAAATAAGCACTAATAATAATGATGGAAGTTAAGAGACTTAAAAATACTCCTCAGCAAAATAATTGATGGATAATGAAACGTTTGAGTGATAAGAAACTTCAGATCATTCCGGCAACAACAAAACATCAGGGAAACATTGTTTGATGAATGAGTAACCGAATCTACTCTGTATACATGTTTTGAACAATCCTGACCAATAATAAAACCAACAACTACAACTAAGCCGTACAAAACTTTATCGCATACGAACTACGAACTCTAGTATTGCTGTCTCTGATTTAGTAGACACTTCATCATACAAACGAATGCCTATTAGATATTTCACTTTACCGCAAAATTCATAAAATCCCATTGACTGAGTCTGAAATAGCATGTTGGGTAGAACACATCATTACTACGAAATACACCGCATTCTTATCTTGGTAGTTGAAACGCTACATGGTTTTTACTATATGGTAGAAACATAGGTAAGTTTCATAGATGTCACACAATGCAACTTAGTTCAAGGTTTAGTGAACGATTCTGAGATAAATGATTGAATTCTGATTACAAACTGATAAATACCCTATTTTTCAATTAACTGCTAACAGTATTTCACGATGCACAATAGTACAGTGTATAGAACTGGGAAATTATAGTTCAGCAGGAGAAATAGGAAAGACAATTACTGTGTGGTTGGGTGATTATGTATTCCGTAGGAATAATCAAAATTGAAACACATACCAAGGCTTACAATAACCCAAATGAAGCAGGATGTAAGAAAATGATGGCTAATTTAAGTGTTGAGTCATTAAGGTCACGAATCAAAGTCTGACGGTTTTAGAGTATTAGAAGAAAGTAGAGATAACATCGTACAATTAGTCAGATTTGACAAAAGTTATACCTCTCAAAAAAGGTACAAAGCTCTCTCTCTCGGTAAAGAGAAGATAGTTACATGAGTAAAATCTTCACAATCGAATGCATATAAACTTACACACAAGGAACATTTTTGCATAAACAACGCATCAATTTTCGAGGTTTCTTAGCACTCCTTACTGGAAATTTATGTGAATCATAATCAGTTTCGGTCGAAGTATTATTAACAAGTTGAGATTTATGGAATTTACCAGTTGTTCCTGTCTCAGTTGTAGCTGTCACTTCAGTAACTGGTTTGTGTAAATCTTCAGCATAATGAAATTCAACTAATGAATCGTCATGTTGATTGAAGAAATTCTCCTGAGATAGAGAAGTTGCTGTATTAAAGCTTGAGCGTGTACGTGGTCTATTGTCGTATTTGGATCCTTGTGATTTTGTCAACAGGATCGATGGTGAACTAACATGAAAAGCATGATTCGAAGGAGCAAGACTCTGTTGTTGATCTTTTGATACATCAACATTGGCAGAACATACCACAGAATCATGTGGACTAGATGACTGAACAAGAGGTGGTGGTTTTGCAGACACAAGAATAATACGATCCAGTTCATCGATCATCTCGCAATCCCGAGCTACTGATAGTGCAGTTAGCATATTATCACCTAAATAAAAAGGTTGAATGGTGAGCAACAGTGTATCGTGTCAATCGATATTATAAACAAAACTAAATGCTAACTGACTACTAGTAGTATTAATTTACAAAATCCCATTCAGTTATAAGATTTGGAATACAATCAATTGAACTATTTCAGTGTAATGTTTATCATAATCCCTCCCCATACTTAATTCATGGTAAATAAGGAATGTGAATTAGAAAACTAGCTCTCTGTATGAAAAACCAAATTAGAAGAGTCGGTGATTTAAAAGAAGAAACAGAAATCTGTTAGGATGATTGAAAATGAATGAAAATATTGTGCGATTCACGAGATTAATGCAGTTGAGCTCGAGTTTCGATTTCATCAAATTAAACGAAAGAGAACAAGTTATTTGATGAAAATGACACTGAAACGATTACGTTTACAGTAGCCTAAACTAAAAAGTGACATATCACGATCACATTCGAACTGGAATTGCATTACATGCTACTACCCTTTCATCACTTTCTTATGCAGCTTTGAATACCGAGTTTATCATTAAAAGAAAAACATCCGAACGATAAATACACACAAGATTTTATAATTATCTCTGTTGGGATTTTAATGAGATTTTTAAGACTAAGGCAATAAAAATTTACGGAAATCGCATGGAAAAGGCATGTTATGTCAAAAAAAAAATGTGTTTATGTACAATAGTCAAAACTTAGCAACAAAACCTGATTCATCCTATTCAACAAAAATTCTCACAGAAGACAAATAAAATTATTGATGAAACTAAACGTAAAAACGAAGTATATTACAAATTTTTGTTCAATTACTATACTATTACTATATTAAAAGAAACAAAAACCTCATTATTCCTCAACTTAAAGGAATGATACTTCACACCATGTCTTTCTGAATATGATTTTTCGTTGAATATCAATCAACACTAAACAGTCGAACATGAACCTACAGCAAAGATATCCAACAAAAGGGATTACAGTTTAATTTTCTCACAATTCAAGGGTTGAACATACACAAATAAATTCAATTGAAAACATGTCTAATTTTTTTTCGAAATCTCAATTACTACAATCTGTGATATGAAATTTAAAAAAAATAAACCTGGTGGATTGTCAAATATTTTTTTTTATCAGAACTATATGAAAGAATGATAATTTGACATCAGCATAATGAATTTCGACAAACGTTGATTTATAACTTTGAATTAAAATTATTAATCATTCTAAATCATATGCTGATGTAAATTTCACAACTACATAAAAACTCACTAGTGAATCAATTAAAATCTCACTAATAATCTCATATGCTTTGATGTTGTTGTCAGTTGAAAACTTTTGTTTTTTTCTTCTCTAGTTTATGTATCATCATCTACATTAGTGACACTTCAAAAATGGTATAATACACCTGAAGATAGTTCATGTTTTATCAATTTGAATTAAAAAAACTAATTTTACCTAATTTAGATTTCAATTTTATTAGCAAAATCTTGATAGTTCTATTAAGCAAAACAAATTAAAGTATAATCATGTTTAGGAAGTTAGCTACCCAGAATTCACTTGGAAAAGGTCCTAATTTTGTAATTTATTCCTGAAATTTTCGCGCCAAAGACGTTTAGATGACTTTCAGCTTATATTTACCATTGGGAAAATCCTTCACTGTCATTGGTTGGTGGATTATTTTAGTACGCTATTTTGTGGCTCTCACGAACGACGTTTTATCATTGTATAAACAAGCTTGAGTTGTGTGCTTGTGGACATCAGATTTTCTGGTTGCCTATAAAATACATTTTCCCTACGTCTTACCAAGACTTCTTCGTTTAGTGGGCGCGGTCTGGGACAAACGGATCAAAATAGCCTATCGAGTGACTACATCGCTGATCTTCGTTCCGTTTACCGAGTAAGGTGAACTAGTAATAGTCACACGCACATCAATTAACGAGCATATCGAATCAATAGAGCTGTTTCATTACCAAACAATATTATGCTATTCCGCGTAAAAACGAATTGTTGGTATTAGTTTAGAAAAAAGACACTGGCTGTCCTAGAGGAGTTATTAATGGTTGTAAGCAGAACAAACAATAATCGTTATGTCTCAAAATAAAGATGAAACAGTCCTAGTGATAATGTTAATACGCCAACCGATCTAACTATATCAGATAAATCGAAACCTAACATACAACATGATTCAACGATGACGAAATTATATACACATAAGAAATTCGAACTGAGCTATGCAAAGAAGTCTTTAAAAAAATAGTTAATACAGTCGATAAGCACAATTTATTACAGTAAATATCATTAAGAAAACAGAGGTCAAAAACAATTTATGTAGTGATCACAGCCCGATTTAATATAAAAAGGTCAAAGTCTAAATAGTGATAAAAACAATACGAATATTGATAGAATTTGACGGTGACCTCTACAACCATACAAATTCACCATGTCCACAGTGCAGATTAACTGTTTATCAAAATAAACTGGTATTAATTAAGTGTACGTAAAAACAATCCATTGAAGGATAGCTGCCAAAATAAATCCTATTGAAAATAAACACATCAATGTAAAATAAACATACCAGTCACCATCACAGGTCGAATATTGGCATGTCTTAAAGTTTCAATCACTTGAGTTGTTTCCGGTTTCAAACGGTTCTCCATGATTAGTAAACCAAGAAATTGTAAATCCTGTTCAACACGTTCCCTAGGTACACGTAAAACTTTTGTATAGGTTGCTTTTAATGGTTTCCAAGCTAATGCTAACACTCGATACCCTTCACGTGTGTATTCCAACAGAGTTGAATGAAAATCTCTAGGAACTGAAGAACAAGAGAAAACAACAACTGAAATTCCACAGAAAACACAATTGATACACGGCTTTATTTATATGTCAATGAAAAGATGATACAAACTGTGGAAAATATCGAAACAATGTTGAAATGCGTCCAGTATAAATTTTTTCATTGAGAACATTAAATAAGAATTACAATTTAGCCAAAAGTCTACACATAAATTATATGCAATGAAGTTGTTTATATCATCGTTAGTTCAAACAAACAAAAACAAACGAATATGATGAAAGAATAGAAAACAAATTACAAATCAAATCATCATTTATACTGAGAAGAGTTAAAGACAAATTAAATTAGGCAGAATGTTATTCTATGCAACTCAGTTTTATTTTTTTAGGTAATAAGGTCAATTAGGCTTATCCAACAGTCGATGTGTTTAAAAAAGTCAAATTTATTCAATAAACAACAGTAATATTGACGAAAATGCAAATGGTAGGTAGAGTGTGAATCCGATCAGCTGTTATAATGTAAATAAACATCATTGATAAATTTTTAATTATTTAAAAATAAAATCAATTGTAGACTGGTATTGTATGTAAACTGATAATAAATTTTACATTACAACTGCATTTCTTAAGGTCATGCATGATAATTAAACCATACTGATTTATTTATATACACGAATGTATCAAATAACAAATTTATTCGACAACAATAAAATGGTCATTTACACGTTTTCTTTAGATATGTATAAAACATTTGAGACGAAATAACTAAAATAAATATTGATTCTAGGAAGGCTTATCACGAATGATTCTTAGCTAGATCACCATTAGAGACATGGAAGTCTTCACATAATCGTGGACAAGAAACTGTCTAAAAATTTATTAAATATACAAAATATCACATTATTTTATTGTGTACAATAAACAAATTCATATGGCATTATGCTCTTAATGTAAAATGATATAACGATTACTTTTAATCAGTGATAAAAAATAAAATTGATCGTAAAATTTCACAGGTAAAGACTAACTTTCAATCCATAGCATCGACATACTACTAAAGCATGCGTAATTAGGGAAAAAAAGCCAATTGACATAGATTACGATATGGCGATGATACATACTGAGTACACTTTTAATGAACGAAGACGTAAAGACCATATGGAATAAGTGATTTATTGGAAGACGCAGGTTACTAGCAAAATATGTACACCATATTCTCATTCTTCCATTTGCAAAAACAATCAGATTAATGATTGTCTTCTTCCACGTCTTCTCTTCTTCAAAACAGTCTGATCGCACCATACATTGAGAATCGACACTCTTCACTTCAGCAGTAACGTCAAGGCAACACTCCGCTGTATGTTCACTACATATTACTTATAAGTCACGTTGTGAGTAGCATACAACACATACTAACTAATTCGTTGCCTCTAGTAGCTCAGCTTTGATACAACCTTTTATCTTTAATAGACCAACAGACAGATTTAACGATTCATACAATATATATTATCAAATAACCGGTTATACAAGAGTTGTTAAAATAAACAATCTTCTAGAAAATTATGGCATCTTAAAGAAGTCTAACGTTAGTTAGTCTGCTCAGATATTTGGTAATTATCTTTCTTTTTTGACAATTTGTATACTAAAAGACTGATTCATTGTTCATGGGATAAGAATGACTGAGAAGTCAATTGTTCACGAAATCTATCATGAGAAAAATCTCATTGATCATATAATTTGATGGCTGAATAGGAAAATTGAATTGTTTCATGTATAAAGTGTTCGATCAAGATAAAATAGAACGATAAGATTTGAATTAAGAAGAAATTAGGCTGATTCAACATTATGATGTACTTCAACTCACGATACCGTATATACTACATATTTTAGTATGTACATAATTACCGTTTCATCTATACATAAAATATGAACAAACACACAATAATGAACATGTTTCAAAGATAATGGGGCATTAGATTTAATTGAGTTATCAACATATGTTTCTAACCGGGTGAGTTATTATTTACAATTACAATGGCCGACAAAATGTTGCTTTACCAGTAATTACATTTAATGTATTATTTGAATCGACATCACCATGAAAATCATAATTTATGTGGTATGTTAACACTAATCAAGCTCTCATTCAATCATAACAAATTACACATACAACTTTAGTCCTAAAAATAAAAATCAACTGAATAATATATTTGGCACCCTCAGTCACTTAACATTTTAACGTAGCGCAAATGATCAATGATCAATGTCGTACGGATGATAGTTAAATGCAACTTTTCAACAGCGCAAACAACCAGGTCATCGTTGCAGTTCAACAGTCAAACAAAACGTAATCAAATAATACACTTTCAGCTTAAATCACAATGAGACAATCTACAAATAATCACTAAAGAAATGAATGTGAGACAATTGTAAGAATTTTCATTTGCATGACTAATGGCATATTAGTGAACCACTTGAAATGCAAAACCATGCATGCAATAAAACAAATAAACAAAAATGTTATATAATGAACAAAAAAAAACTAGATTATTAATTGGTAAATTATTTTATTCTCACACTTTTTCGTATAATTAACAATTTAAATTTGTAGTGCTAGTGCTACACATGATTAATTGAAGTAAAAATAAGCAGATAAATTTTTCAATAGAAAAAAAACACCGACATTGATTTACGCAATGTATACGCAAACACATACACACAATTTTACATACATAAATACACAGATAGAAATACATGGAGTGAGACAAGGCGTAGTGAAATACCACTTCTTTAAACATTGTAGATTAAAATTAACTGATCAATGAGAGTACAAATCATAAATTGGCATGATTATCATAGTTACCAGTAGTACATAATAAATAATAATAATAACAATAATAATGATGACAGTAATAATAATAAGTAGTAGTAGTAGTAGTACCAGTAGTAGTATGATTAGTCCAGTAATCGTTTGTCATCGGTTATCAATGACTTACAAATTTTTTACACATTTGAAATAATAAATCAATCTATGTGCCTTCAACAAACTGGTCATAGGTGGCACAATATTCCCACACAAACCCACATGGATTTCACCGGATCACACTACTAAGAACCAAATCGACAATATGTGTATCAATAAAAAATTCAGAAGGACCATCGAGGATATGAGGACCAAGAGAGGAGCTGATATAGCATCAGCACCACTTGCTGTTCACAAAAATGAAACTCAAGAAGTACTGGAGAACGGAGCGGACAACATCACAAAAGTTTGATACGGCCTTTCTTCGGGATAAACTTAGCGAAATCAAGATAGCCCTCAGCAATAGGTGCCAGGCTTTTTACGATCTACAAGATGGAATGGAAACTACCATGGAGGACAATTGGAAAGAGATCAATGAGGTAATTACTTTAACGTGTCACCAGATTCTGGGCCACAAGGAATGGATCTCTGTTGGTATTCTTGAAAAAATTCAAGAAAGGATGAACAAGAAGACAACAGTCAATATTCGTCATACAAGAGCAGAGAAAGCAGTCACAAGGTGAATACACAGAAGCGAACAAGCGAGTGAAGAGGAGCATCAGAGCTGAGAAACGTAAATATGTGGAAGATTCAGCAATGATGGCTAAAAAGGCTGTAAGAGAGGCAAACATGAGACGGAGAAGCTCGCTGGAAACTATCATAAACCAGAATGACCAGTGAAAAGCAAGGAACTTAAAGTATTCACCCATATCCGAGGACAGAGAAATGTGGGTAGAGCACCTTGAAGAACTCTTGAATCAACAAGCTCCACTGAACACACCCAACATTGAAGCAGAATCTACGGACCTCACAATTAATATAGGCGCACCTACAATTGAGGAGATCAGTATGGCCATCAGACAAATCAAGAATGGCAAAGCAGCAGGACCAGACAACATTCCAGCAGAGGCAATGAAAGCAGATGTAGAAGTAACTGCGAAAATATTTCACATCCTCTTCAAGAAGATTTGGGATCAGGAACAAGTACCATCAGATTAGAAAGAAGGATACCTGATCGAAATACCAAAGAAAGGCGATCTCAGAAAGTGTGAGAACTACAGAGGCATCACTCTGCTCTCAATACCAGGCAAAATCTTCGACAGGATATTGTTAAACAGGATGAAGGAATTCGTAGACACCCAACTTCGAGATCAATAGGCTGGATTCCATAAGGATGGATCGTGTACCGACTAAATTGCAACATTACGCATCACTGTGGAAAAATTAGTTCTGTTCTATGGAACAGAAACTTAGAGAACCACAAACAGCGTCAACCAAACGATAAAGGTATTTATAGGGTTTTCTACACAAGATACACAGGATCCGTCAGTCAGACACTATCAGCAGGACAAATCAGTTTCCAGTCAGAGAGGAAATTAATAAAAAGGGCTGGAAGTGATTGGATATACATAGTGGTAATCACCCAACCGTATCACAAGGATATCACTAACTTGAAATCCTAGAATCAAAAGAATCCATTGAACCGGAATTTGGAGGCAGACATTAAGGGAATAAATCGCACTTAAGAGCAACTAGAAAGGAGATCCTAGGACAGAGTTCGATGGAGAATCCTGGTAAGCCGCCATGCGCAACAATCGGTCAGAGGAACAAAGAAGGAAGTAATCTATTATTATCGCTTTCGTATAAGTTTGTATTGTACAAATATAAATTTATTTGTCAGATCTCCTCAAAGGTTACTACCACCCAATTCGGTTTGCTTATATTCCTGTGCTAATTGCTAGTTATGCGTTTAGGTACCCTGTCACCACATCCAAAATGATAAGTATCAAACAGATGATAAAACATGATAAAAAATGTCCTAGTTGTACAAAACATATGTTTATGTTCAAGCTTTGACCAGAATAATTTGTACGCAAACATGTTATAAGTTTGATATTACTGTTTTTCAGTAAATATACGTAGACGTTTGACAATTCACCAATGGTTTGTTAAAAGTAACAAGTATATTAAGAATGATATAAAACTATCAAAAGGATTATAAAACACAATCAAAAAATATCCTAGTTGTACAAAATATAAGTTTATGTGCAAACTTTGACCAGAATAATTTGTATGCTGGTATGGCATACGTTTGATACAACTGTTATGAATGAGACGGTATTATATATATATATATATATATATATATATATATATATATATATATATATAATAAAGGCCCACATTATATGACGTTACGATTTTTCGCTATCTTACTTTTCATTTAACTTTGTCACATTCATTTAACACCTCAGGGATTGATCACCTACCATGAGGTTTACCTATTGATTTACAATACACAAAAGACATAGTCTTGTTTGATAAAAACATGATAATGTACCATGTCGAGTAGAGTAACTATGAGATGCTAGATCAAAGAGTAGAACCAATCCACAAGGTCACTGACTGTTGGTTTCGGCCATGCTAATAGGTACACACAATCTGGTTGGAGAAACCAGTGGCCGGAGATATTGGGTGACATGGTCTCGAATCACTTGCAATGGTCCAGATATACTCATTCTTTGCCTACCACCAAATCTTCAGTGTTAAAACTATGAAAAACGTTTCACCACACCAATTCATAACTCCTTTTCAAATCACACTGCCCACGCCTAAACTCTTCACAGTAAATAACGCAAACACTTCTTTCGTATTATTAATATGCATTATTTCATCTCCCTGTGTTAAAATGGTGTAGGATCTTACATTGATATATGTTTGTGTTAGGTTTAACGCTGCATATCACTAACTGATAGTAAAAGTACAGAAAGTAATCATCACCTTTTACTTACTAGTATCACATCTGCACAACAATTCAATGGTTTCAGGTGCACCTTTAGTATATATATTGAAATGATTTTGATTGAGAGCACGAGTAATCACAGACATGCGTTGCAATGAAGAACTGAATGGAAATTGACGTAAAATACCCACTTCGTACGGAATATCCTGAAAATGTGTGAAATTAGAGTTTTTGAAAATCAAAAAAGCATTTCACAAAACAGAACAAAGAAGGAAATCACAAATTACTCAGCTGACATGCAAGCTGAAACCTTAAACACACTATAATCGAATTGAGTAATCTATATACGTATGCTTTTCGAACACGACAACAAATTCACTGTATATTAATATCACATTAGGTGATTTGACATCGTATGGCTATAGAAGCAGGTGATCATGATTTCCGATTTCAATGAGTATTGAAATCCCCAAACATATCAACAGTATTTGAAAATAAGTTTGGTCATTGACGAACTAAATTATGAAAAAGCGTGAACAACCTTTCTGTGCATTCCTCACCAAACTATGTCGAACCAGATACTTCAGTGGCCCCAACTAACGCTTAGTCAGAGCTCAGGATAGTGAAATAAAATACAGTTGGAAATCTTTCTTAGTAACAGTATAGGCTCCGGTAGCGTTAGACAAGTCAAGCCACACACTGATCTTTTACGTACAGCTACGCTAGGTTACATAGGAATTAACATTAAAGCCAATTTTGATGTACAGCGTCATCAACATTCAGTGTTTTCACAGATGTGCATTTCTAAATACATCTCGATAAACTGACAAATGGCATGTGGAATATCACAGTAATTGGAAAATAAATCGACAATAGCGTCACATGAGTTAGAATCGGGACACAATATCAACTACGATGGAACCAAAATAAGGAAGAAATAGTTTGTAGCACACAAAGAAAGGTTGACGGCAGAAGCAGTGTGTACATGGACGGATCAGAACAGCCTAAACAGAAGAGATGGTATTCAACTAGATACCCCCATCGCCAGTGCCACAGGAAATGCACACAAATAACTATGTTAGGATTTCATTACCCTCCTGTTGCAAAGAAGTATAATATATCACAAATTCATGTTTTCTCTATTTGTATTAATTGAGACAACTTCAAGAAGTAATTTCAGGGTTAATCGTTTCGCTTGACTTTCCACCATTTCAACAAATTACAACAAAGTGATGGCGCAAGCCCAGAATGAACTGATGTCCAAAATCAAGACAGTACACTTGCACAGGTTTCATTTTTAATGAAATAACAACATAACATAAACTTTGTCATTAATCACACAACATGGACTACAACAGCTGCTTTGTCCAGCACAATCATCAATATTAACATACACTTATTTAGCAAAACACGGATCGAATTCCCAAGGTTTCAAAAAAATTGCATATTCGAACTTACATCACCATTGAATTTTACAGAAATCTTTTCCGTTGAACTGCCTTTACTCGGTGGACGTACGATAGCAGGGACAGCCATCTCAAACTTACAATGATCAGCAGCTTCTTCAATGAATTCCTGACAATAAAATTATTTGAACAGAAAAAAATATATATGAAAACAAGTTGATCGGCAACTAAGGTTCACGTTAATAAAGGTCAAAGTAACTACAACACTCAGGTTTCATAGACGTAGACACTGTGAACGACAAAACAAACCAAAATCATTTACGATTCTTACCCATTTAGTTGACTGAAACATCTTCAAATCCAGAGGATCTCCAGACAGGACTCCTTCGATCAATGTCAATGAATGACATGTCGCCAAACATTCTATTAAGGGACCATTGCCTAACTCCGACGGTTCCAATTCCGGGTCTCTAAACAAACCATCTTCGTAAGGAATGATACCCCACATATCCAAACCATCTTCTGTTAAAGTACCCGTCTATGGATAAAGATGCAACAATGAAAAACATATGAGGCCTATTCGAATTCCAAAATTATTTCTACATAACTAAGTAAGAACCTAGTGACTAATAAATCGAGAACTTAGACACTTGGTACTGACGTTAGACAGTATCTATTACATATGAACTTTATACAGAAGAAAACAGTCGCAAACTATCAAAAGTAGCGTTATGTCCAAGGTTGGTTTGGGTCCAGGTAACGGAGATACCTAAACGACAAAAAACTCAGTCAACAGTTCACATCGTGAACTTGGTATAAGTTCACATTATTCTCATACATACACACTGACGAACCAAATTATGGGAGTATTTCCCAAAGAATATAGTTCTTAAAAACAGTATAGCAGGATAAGGTAACTGTTAACGCAATATTGTGGCCTATTTTGGACTGAGTGGACAATAATACTTTATTGCAGATCAAAACACTAGTTGGCAATATTATTCACTAAAGTTATTAACATTTCAACTACATAATACCTATTTCAGGTTACTTTAATTCTATTCAAATCAACTTTGTCCAGTTTACTACTACTGTCAGGAACAAGGAGAACATTGTAATGTATAGAATGAAGCCTCATAAAGTGAGAGTTGTGTCCGACTGGTCAAAGATACTATGAATCACAGCTTGTATTTGTTTCAGTTGCAGAATGGCTTATATTTACTGGGTTGAGTAAAACTACACAATGAAACATATGACAAAGGTTAGAGTGGAAAGTACAGAGTTATCAAAAGCAAACACAGTAAGTAGGCAAGAACGTGATATATGCAATGGTTCTGTAGATAAAAAGAAATCCATATCAATAATTCAAGCTCATTTGTTCTTTGATTCGTTACTAACTGAAACAAAACTAAACTTATTTCCACTTCCTGTCTTTTTTACTGTTATTATTCAGTTTAGCTTAGCACGTTTTGAGCAATATATATTTCCATGTGAACGGAAGCACTATTGTCCTAATGATGCTAACAGATAATCAAACTAGTTTTATTGTTCATGATTTTCATTAGATAGTGTAATTCGTTACTGAAACAATCAAAATAGATTACATTTAAAACTATCTAAATTTTAGGTTTGGTTAAAATTAGACATATGCATAGTATTATTTTACCAAATAATTCTTTCTAATTATGAAACAAAAATTGACTTTACATCTTCACATTGTATTAAAACAGTAAAAACTCTAAGGCCCCTTAAATAAACCTAGCTAGATAAATGCAATGGTCATGGTATTGAATATGATCAACAACCTTATCTTAATAATACCTTACCTAATATGACGATGCAGTTAGAGTACAATATTAGAAAGAACATTCAATAAAAAGCAAAACTCAAGATAAAATTAAGCTAAAATCAACATTGAATAAGTTAGCTAGTTAACAACTAAAAATACATTGAAATAGTAATTGCTTATTGTCGCTGATTAGAAAGCTGATACATACTACTGAAATTATGCTAAAGTTGGCAGCTTTACACATGTATTTAGCGCATTAAAATGAGTTAAATAAATAATTTACAAAAATCTGTATTTCCGAATAGTTAATTTAGAAAAAGTACACTATAACATGATCCCAATGGTACATTGGTCCCTGTAACTTGAATATAAACAACAAAAAAGAAAGAAATACTGAATAAGCAAGTAGTAAAACAGATGCAGAATAAGTAGACATGAAAGATTTTAAGTATCACGAAGAGAAAACATTAACAAGCGTCTGAGTTGAACTACATCGCCGGCAAATTAGACATAGTTTCACATGGAAAAATTCTATAGCACGGTATAATAGAAAGAGGATGGAATAACTAATAAATATATAATGCCCCCAAATGCTCCGGTACTGCCGAGAGAGGGAAGAGTTCGCTTTCATTTAAATGCTCTCTCACATGGTCACATGTGTATAGCCACTACCAAGGGCTCCTACTCATTGCTTTCGGGATGTTGTTTACGGCATTGAGAAGACGAGAAGAGAGAGACCGGCACATTAACAGAGTTGGGGGGTACGGAAGACTCACCTAAAGAATGTGAGAAATTTCGATTTCAGACCAACGGTGCACATGGGCTCCAGGATCCTGACAGGAAGAATGGCGAATGAACATATTGTTGGCTACCGACTACCATCAGACTGCACACTCTGACGCAGCTTCACTGTTTAAGGGATTAAACCTGTACATTAAATAATTGAAGAGTGACCACCTTCCATGAAAACTATCTGTTTCGGTTTGGGTAGCCAGGCAATATCCAAACCTACTCACATATATAATAATTTGTGTGACGCATAAATGTTAAGGTACCGCTTTGTACCAATGTCAATGTGTTCAAATTAAATAAAAGTGATTGTATTACGAAATAAAGTACAGGAAAACTTTAGAATAGATGAAAGAACAATAAACTTAATATCGAAGAAAAAACTAGATAACAAAAACCTACTGAAGTAATTTCTTATTTTGTAACTCCAAAGCAAGGAATTAGTGACTTAGCACAATTCTAAGCTTAGTGTGAAATAGTATGAAGCCTGATTTATTTAAAATAATAGTATTTTCCAAACGATAAGACAGATTTAACCTGACTGGTTAAATCATTCAAAACTCCAGAGACAACTAAATCCAAATTTACTAGTGAAACAGATTACAATTAGAACATCGTAAGTCACGGTTTCCAATCTGATAAAGGTATATACAATTAAACAGAACAGTAACACGAATTGGGCTTTATATAAAAATGGATTTCAAACGATAAGAATGATTATCATTAATATTAATATCACAGAGAAAAGTCTTACCTTATCAAAACAAGCCACATTGATAGCTCCACATACATTGATCACGGTTGGATTGACACAAAATATTCCATGTGATCGTAAACGTCGTTGAGCCAGGACAACACCTACTGTCATCACAACAGGTAGGGCTGGTGGTACCACTACAGTAACTAGATCTAACGCTCGTCGGATAATGTCACCAACACCAACGTCAGCTCTGATCTAGAACATCAGTGCAAAACAACAAACTTATCACGTTTAGTTTCATTTTATGAGTTGTAATATAATATTCGTGCGTGATAATGGAGAGATCATATATTGAAACCGTTAACACCGGAACTGCTTAATCTGCGCATTTTTAATACCTAAATATTGTTTGAAATAACCCCGTTAAGCCCCTCCAGGGTTACTGCCGGTCCCAAGCCAGGACAAAGGAGGATGGTTGGGCACGGGGTTAGCGACCCCACTATATAAGGACATAGAATGTTCGCATATTGTGGGAGACCGTAAGAACTATTCATGTTGCTGCAGAAATGAAAAGACAACCTGGTTGTGCTTGAAATAAGTGCAACACATTGAACTCGGGTTGGATAAAAAAGACTAGCTACAGGAGAGATGTTGTTGTACTCCGGACATGAAGAGGAGGATGCCTCACTTACACAAGGAATTGCACAGATGCTATCCGAACAAGCACAAAAAGTATTGGTAATATAGGAATCTCACGGACTCAGTATCATCAAACGATCCTTCATAACAGAGAAAGACGGAATTACAATGGTCATCCAGTACTAGAGCCTACCATCGATAACGATGGGGATGATAGAGATCAATTCTATGGGAGGTTGCAGTCGATTTCCAAGAGATGACCAGCAAAAGGATTTGACCATTCTGATGAGAGACTCAAAAGCCAAGGTTGGAATGGACAAGGTCGGATATGAAGACACTATGGAACAACATGGACTGGAAGAAAAGAAAGAAAACGGTAAAAGATTTGCGAATTATGTGCCTTCAACTAACTGGTAATAGGCGGCACAATATTACCACACAAACGCATAAACAAAGCGATATTGGTTTCACCGGACCCACTCTCTTCTAATGCCGGGAAAGTATTCAACAGAATGTTAAACCGAATGAAAGATTCAACAGACGCCTAACTTCGGGATCAGCAGGCTGGATTCCGTAGGGGTCGATCGTGTACCGAAATCTCACTCGACACTACGGATCATTGAGGAACAATAACTGGAACGGAACTCATCACCATATATCAACTTCCTTGACTAGGAAAAAGCATTCGACAGCGTGCACAGAATGACACTATGGAGGTTTCTTCGACAATAAGGCGTGCCTGAGAAGATATTAAACATTATACTGAATTCTTATGATGGACTAAACTGCAGGATCGAACATGGAAGACAGCTCACAGATTCATTCTAAGGGAAGACTGGTATCAGACAATGCTGCTTATCCTCATCCTTTCTCTTTCTACTGGTGGTGAACTGGATCATGAGGACGTCAACATTTCAGAGGAAGCACGGGATATAGTGAACAGCTAGGATGCAGCTGGACTTCGAAGATAATCTAGCTCTTTTATCCCACACGCAACAACAAATGCAGAATAAAACCCCCAGCGTAGCGGCAGCCTCAGAAGTAGTAAGTCTTAACATATACAAGGGAAAAAGCGAGATCCTCCAAGACAAAACAATATACACCAACCAAGTCACGCTTGACGGAAAAGCCTCGGAGGATGCAAAAATCTTTACTTAACCGGGTAGCATCTTTGATCAGTAAGGAGGATCTAACGTCGATGTGAAAGCGCAGATTAGAGAAGTAGGGGCAGCATTCTGACGACTGAAGAACATCTGGAACTCAAAATAACTAACAACCAACACTAGTCATAATTTTCAATACAAATGTCAAGACAGTTCTGCCATATTGATTGGAAACGGAGAACTGCGAAAGCCATCATCCACAAGATGTCTACAGAAGAGACTGTGGATCTGTTGGCCAGACATCATCAGTGACAACCCACTGTGGGAGAGGACAAATCAGATTCCAGTTGGGGAAGAAATTAAGAAAAAGAGCTGGAGGTGGATCAGACACACATTGAGGAAATCACCCAACTGCATCACAAGGCAAGTGCCAACATGAACCCTCAAGGCCAAGGAAGACAGGACGACCAAAGATCACATTACATCACATCACACTTTGACTTCGTCAAATAATAAAACAACATAGAGTAAACAAGAAAAAGTTTAAACAACTTGGGAACCTTTCAGTATATTTTTCTGATCAAATGTGTGTTATTGGTTGAAAATCGGACCTCATTTTCTGACGACCATGCATCCATATTAATGAATGAGTTGTGGACATAATTTAGATTCGGTTAGCCAATAAAAGCGTCCGACTAATTATCGGGTATCTCATTATAGCAACAACTTGGAGTTGTAAATAGCAACTGGTATATCAACATCGGATGGAGATGACAGAAGACCATAACAGAAAACATTTTCAAAGAGTATTCCCTAGACTGAATACCTTTATTTCAAACATCATTTGTTAGGTGGACTGTTCAACGGATGGAGGTCATGAAACGTCCAGAACAAGTGAGGCGGTTGACTCACTCAACTACTTCACACCCTAACGTCAATTAAAGCGTTGACACGGGGAAACCATGAAGGAAAATTTCGTATTTAGAGAAAAAGAATCACATTCCAAACACGCTTGAATTATTGCTTACGACGGTGACAACACTTAGAATTATGTCAACGTCTTGACTAAACAAGACTTAATCATCTCCCTATCCTAGGTCAACAAAACTACACCCTTTACAATCATAGGCCCTTCAACCTGTCTAAAAGACAGTGTCGCATCTTTACAACACCTACGAGTTCATATACCGTGAGGATCAAGTGACGACACATGGGTTTATCAGAAAAATACTAAGTGGAACAAATTCAATTAAGCGCCTACAATGATCTATAAACGATAGGGTTAAACTCTACATAATCCAACATAAACCTATTTAAACCAATAATTAAGCTCCAGACTGAGAAAATTGTGTACTGCATGTCCATTAGATAAATTAGTGATGGCAAGTATTAGTAGTTAAGTGACATGTGAAAACAACGACACATTCTCAACGAAAAATCACTTCTTACCATCAAGTAGATTGAAACTCCTAAACCGATTACAGCGAGAATAGACAACGCGAAAATAAACCGGAAGGAATCTTGAGTGAATTTGAATTTTAGAGGTTTAGGAAAGAGAATCGACCGTACAAGTTCACCCTTCACCGTGTAAAAGCCAGTGCGTGCAACAACAGCCAAAACACGTTCATCTTCATAATTTCTTGTTTGAATAACAGTAGTACCAGCAAATAAAATATGGCGACCATGAACTTTGATATCAAATAAGGTAGCCTTTGATGGTGAATCGGGCAAGGGAATTTTGGTGACTGGAACACTTTCACCTTAATTCAAAAACAATATCGTTTTGAAATATTCACGGTTAATACGATCTCTAACATACAGTTAAAAGTGAGAATCAATACAATGCATGGGATTTGAATAATTAGAACCACGTAGTATCAGTAACAGCTGATCTGGTCGGTTTATCTAATTAGTACTTCGTTCTAACTCTCTAAACTGTCCCATCAAACACTATTTGTAAATAAGCAAATTATCTTATTTCATTATATCCCAGTGCAAGTGAGAAATCATATTCACATTTTTCGACCATATTTGTTACTTCGATGTGGATACTAATTACTAATCCACAGTTAAGGAAATAAAGTGAGTTTATATCACAGAATAAACGTGCATAAACACGGCATCTAGCCATGCAAGCACAGTTCTCCCTAGACGGAACGTCAGAATCAACTAACCAATAAAGTGTTTTTCAAGTTCAACTATCCAGCATATTTGTTACTTCACACCCAGATACAGGAACTTATATGATTGAATTCTGTCTACATAAATGAAATCTCAATACAGTCTCAATACAGTTTCGGTTATCCTTAACAAACGTTGTCTAAAACCCATCCAGTGGAAATGGTATCGTTGCTGAACTCGTCTGCAAATCATACACGAATTCCTAACTCACGTTGCTATTCCCCATTTTACCGTAAAATCAAACAATAAAAGAGACTCTCAGAAAAAGATATTGACGAATATTTCCAATCTTATTTACCAACCAGTCAGTACTTATATCGTTTCAGGTTGTCATATTATATCAGCACAATACATCAATAAAATACACAGAGGAAAAACGATCTGACCGTCATACAAAAGACCATACTCATCTTTCCATATTCATGCACAAATTACACAGTAGTCAATGCACAGCAAAAGGATAAACAGAGTGATAAATGAGATAGCTTTCCTTTCGAATGACTTTAATGACAATATATCCTAGTTCTGTAACATAATATTCCCACAAGCCAAAAAATAATAAACATCAAAAAGAATATACACTTTGATGTTGACACCCTGAATAATTCACGTTGCATCATTATCCACGTTAACATACCACAGCAAGTGGTTTACGTAATAGGTAGTGAACCAGTCACCTATTGGTTACGAAATCGGGTTCCCAATCATAAGCTCACTGGTCTAAACCTTATTTTACTTTGGCCAGTCCGGTTACATACCTAGCCCCCATAAAAACGCCATCGTTTAAAGTCAAGTACATGAATTTACACTTATCACATTAAAAAACATTAGTATCATTATTCTCGAGAATTTTCGAGAAAAGCAACATAAAAACAAAGCACATAGGTTAGACAATTAAAAAGGATAAACAGAACATAGTTCTACACACGCATCTTCATATTACTCGTGTATTCACATAAAATTTATGCGAAGATACAAAAGATTAAGGTATAGTTGACATTGATTAGCACGTGAGTACATCTATTTCTACGGAAACATTATTATGATGTAACTTACCGGTCAATGTACTTTCATTTACTATGCAGTTTCCTGCTAGTAAAATGGCATCACATTGAACCAGACATCCGTTTCGTGGAATCTCAATTACATCACCGGGAACTAGTGAAACGGAATCTATTTCTTTGAATTCTACCAAAACAAAAATTTACAAGTCATTCCTTCTCAAAAGTGAATACATAAGTGAATTATTATGTTTGAATATCTACTGCTAAATGAAGTAAAATAACCACTTTGGTTGACCATGAGAATGGTTAGACCAAACTATATAATCAATAATCTGTTATATCACAAATCCCATGATTTAGTTCAGAGTATAAGGTCACATACTATTAGATTATAAGTATTTTTCAAATCGCACATTATTGAAATAGTAAAGAGCACATGGGACAATTAAGAAAGTTATAGTACCCTGATTAAACAACACAACATCCTTTCTGTTATATACAAAGGCGGAATGTTCCTCCTCTATCTTAAATCTTGATTATGTTTTGGGGTTTCAGGTTACCAGCATGACACGTATGAATTAAGGGACGGTTGAACTACTTTAATACGACCACTTCTATTGTAGACCTAAAAACGACAGCTGGAATATAGCACTTCAACAACTAGCCGCTAACATAAAAAGAAGATGAAGTGCAGGAGGGACTTGGACAGTACGACTCAGTGCATGCTATAACGAAGAGTGACGCTGAAGAACAGAAAATTACGGAACTAACAGTAGTGGCAACCAATTGGAAACAAGCAAAAGTCATGTAATAGATTAAATCAGAAAAAAAACACTCCCGGTTACCGTTACTAGTCCCACTTTAACATAACTAACGAAAATAGAGTAATCTCGTGATCATCTTAGCACCACATCTGCATGTCAAATAGATGGAGATCCCAATGGTAGTGCTAATAATCAAAATTTTCAAAACCTGGTAGTTGAAATTTCACTTCGAATACAAGCATCTGGATATGTACATAGAGTTTTTACCAATTGTATGCGTTCATTCATGTTTGTGTACATACTAATGACGAGGAAATCAGATTTCAGATAGTCATAGCTATGGAAGCTTGTTGTCCTAATTAGCACAATTCATGATGAAAGTTTGTTTTTTATGACAATTCAATCGCTAGCTCTCAAAAATACACTTCATGCCAATATCTTACAAGGAAAGTATTTATGCAACTGCATTTCTACTTTTTGGATGTAAAACTTTCAAACTCAATCGATGTTAATCAGTACAAACGAGAACATTGACACGCAAAATAACAGTGTATGAAACATATGGGAAAGTCTGCAAAATACTCAGATATATGTTATAGACATCTAATTTGCATAATCATAAATTCTTTTGAATAGCCGAATAATTTAGCAGGCACTTCTGAGTGTAGTGTCATGTTTCATGAAAAAGTGCGAGCCAAGTCCACAGTAACGATTAGTGTTCTCCAGGAATATCCTTATCAGTATCCCGGATTAACCAGCTTTAAGAATAAGGGTGATTATTTCTGGTTAGATCCTACCTTTTAGAGACTGCGACTTCATAAAAATCTGATAAACTTAGTTCTACTATGTAAATTCCCCTAGTGGGAACACTTAGTATGCACTTCTCACTCGAGAATTTCAGGATAACATTTTAGAATTTATTTGCCGTATTATCGACTTTGACAATAGCCAGTAGAAATGTTAAACACATAGACCACTGTAGTTACTTTGGAGACTGTAAAACTATTGAGTAACTAGTCGTCAACTGACACTTTCAGACAAATGTCAATTTTAGGATCTAGTTGGTATCTGACAACATTAAAAGGCGAGTAAAATCATCTCTACTCCTGAACTGATACCTACTTCTGGTAGGCCCTATTATGTACAACTGATTGTTGTAAACTACATACTTCCCTAAGTGAACTGCTTGAAACAATCAGAACGAGCTTTTCAAGGTTAGATGGTATGGGAAATACTGTATTTTTCAACAATCTATCATCTACAGGTATATGTATTCAGTGTTAAGGCACACTTTTTCTGTAAGCACCAGCAATACTACACGGTCGCTCGGACCAAAATGCTCCCAGGAGGATTCAAACCAACTTAATAATTGAAGGTCCGATCCTCTAAACACTAAGCCACTGCATATTAACGTTAGCAACAAAAACTATGGATATCGACGATAAAACGAATAGGCTTTAAGTACAGCGATAAGTCATGAAAATTATCATAGAGAAATAAAACATGTGCATACCTTTAACCCCAAATTCTTCTCGGCAAACGATTACAGAAGACGATATGCACATAGTTTCTTTAAGAGTCCTTTCATTCTACAAAAAGGCATTTTATTACTAATGGCGCAACCCAAGTATCCCAATAAAGCATTACTGACACCGCTCCAAAAAACATCTAAATACAAAATTCCACGTGAATTCAATCAAGAATTACGTGACACGTTATTAACTCACAGTATAATGGTGTAAGATGTGAACTTACTACACAATACTAATCAATAAAATCCAACAAATTTAAGGAAACGAAGGCATAAACCATAATTTCATGGATGCTAGAAACACATAAGTTCTGTCCTATGAATGGTCTTACTTGAAATCCACACTTTTTTTACAATATTTTCAGATTCACATGCTAAAAGATAGAAACTGAAAGTGCCCCATAAAACATCATACCATGTTACTCAAGCAAATATGATTAAACTATTCTCACTCTCATTAAAATCCTATAGTGAAACTGTTATCACCAACTTCCTGGCTTTGTAAAGAAGATAACCTAATCCAGTTCGAAAAGAATACCACAAACAAATCGTTATACATGTACACAGTTTAATATGTCTGACAGTTTATCCCTTGAATAAATCAAAAATAAAAATAATCAGTACTTAAGACCTTCGTTATGAAGTAATACGGCCTCTGAAACTAAACATCTTATAGTTAGTAGTCAGCTACAAAACTATAACAACGAACATAACATTGGTTGATATCTGAAGTCGTAGATTCACTAGATGCATAATTACTTTCAGATGTCATTTCACGTTCATATACTGTACTATATAGTTATTTACATCAACCAACTCACAACTTTGTATTCAAAAGGGAAGATAATGGTAAAATCGGTTACATAGTTAGTTGCCCTATTTTTTCAACTGCACGCTGGTTGTAGACTATAAATCAAGGTTACAAAGTAGTTGCCTTAGTCCTGTGACCAGGTATTACTTGTACCATTTACCGTCTAACAATTAAATCATGCAAATAAATAAACGAAATTTCTTAAGAGGTAAACCAATCCAAGTGTTCAGCCTTAAGCCATACTAGTACATCGAAATCAGATCATCAGTTATTAAAAACTGTTAGGATAAGAAATCAGTTACTTACTCTACGTAGTTCATAAACTTGCCATGATAGTGACATAATTGAAATAACAACAATACAAGTAGCGTACATCCAGTAATTATCAGAATACCACAAAATACAGCTGAATATTTGAAAACAGTAGAATGGATTCAAGCACTAAAGACAAACGAAATAAAAAAGGAAATTTAATATGCAATACACAACAACTATTATCTAGTAACTATGACATTGTATAGTCCGATTAACTTACTTCTTCAAGTAGTAACTTGACAATTGGAGTAAGTGTAATACTGATTTCATTTATTCCATACAACGCACGATTCATGAGGACTGTTTCACTACTCAAAGGATTACAGTCCAAGATTTCTCCATATGAAGTTTCATGCCAACCCCTGAAAATTAAAGAGACAAAATGTTTGTTTTAGTTTCGATTGCATCTAATAATGACAACATTGTTGAAGATATGTTGAAAACGTTTACAGCTTTTATCTATAAGAACCTCTCTGCTATCTTCTTTCTGCCTGTACTTAAAGTGTCAGCAGAGATAAGTCGAATCTATAGATTGACTTTTCAAGGACTAAACTTCCTGATGCACGACTGTTACTGTTTAAAGCGGAATGCAAGTTGCTACCCAACTGCATGATGTTTAACATGTAACAGGAAAGCCTATGATAATACTGTTATAGAATCACATTTGGATTTAAACAATCAATGCACATCCAATCGAGTAAACTTCAAATAAATTCAATATTTTTTGACTGAAGATTACCATTCTCATACACATCAAGCTCGAGAACACTAGATTCCTTCTGTGGTCTAGACCACTATTCAACGGCTTCTCAAACCATTACCATAATTTGGTCAGGCGACCCTTAGCTTCTTTCTAAACCAATGGTTTAACACCAAGTATCTGGGAAGGCGCAGGCTGGGCAAGCATAAACCATCCCCTAAACAACGCTTTCAAAAACCCATAACTTCAACCTGTTAACCAATTTAGTAAATACTGTACACTCGACCTCATGATTTCTCGTTTCGTTCTAGTCAGTCACTTAAAACCCGTAACATTTAAAAGCAGAATTACAAATCGGATGGAAGAATTTAGTTGGGAAGTGCTATGATCGTAAATCAGTATAGTATGGCAAGGGTGTAAATGATTTCGGTAGACTAAATACTGTAAATCTACACTTTGTACAGAAGAATATCCTAGAACATTGATAATAACGAAAATCTAAGTGGTTAGAAACAAATGGTTATGCAGTGAATAAATGCCGATAATAAGTAGGAATAAGGAAATAAGACTACTAATCTAGAAGCCATTTGAAATAAAGAGTAACGATATTATGGGGTAAAAGAAAGAATTGGAGGAAGCATACATTCACAATATTTCATTCAGTCTATCAAAACCATTTACACCCAGGCTATACCACCATACTGATGTACGATCATAGTAAATTCCGACCTCTCTTTCATCCAAATTACGTTTTCACCGAAAGGATCCAGGTTATTTGCATATCATGAGTTAATTAGCGAATATCCCGACAATTAATCAACTGTTGAGAGGTCGGGAGACCAGTATCTTTTGTAAAAAAAACGTCCATAATAAGGCTAAAGACGGAAAAGATTTACTTTCAATCTAACCGTTTTCTAACCGACCTGTCTAGCATCTAATAATCTAAGGTGATCAATGCTTGTGCTAATATAGTCTAGTCTGTCCCACTTAGAGTGAGCTTGAGTACTTCGATATTAATGTAGATGGAATATGGTGTGGGACTTCGTTTCGACCAGTTACAAATATCCACTTGCTTATCATCATCATCATCATCATCATCAACAACAACAACAACAACAACAACATAGAACTTTGCTTCTACAAACAGAGATTTTTTGTGGTATTAAAGTTTAACGTCTATCTGACATAAAAACGTCCTGGAGATTTGTTTATCTTTTTTTATTATCTACGAACAAGTCTTCAACCAAATAATCGAACTATCTAAATTCGCACATAGCTCTCAAAACCTGTATTACATAACTAGACTGAAGTGTGTTTGACTAAGCATATCATATATCATAAGTCTGACAATTCACTACCCCCATTCACTCAGAAGAATGACTACCTAGAGAATTTTGCAAGCCTCTAAAATTAATGTTTGCATTCATGTAAGTCCAAACACGAAATGATAGGCGACGGCAAACCACATTTTAAGGGTAAAATATTGTTTTCAATGTGAAAAGCGTCACTCCGGACAAGGTAGTCTTTCTATTTGACTTTATTAACAGCGATTGGCTGTCAAGTAAACAAATATTCTCGTTTACTTTAATGAACGCAAACAATTGGGGGATAGGGGCTCGACAGGTGAACTTCGAAGTCCTCAGTAAAGCAATATAAATATCAGTTAATTGGGAGAACGATAAAAGTTAAAACCACGACTCATAAAAGCAGGAAATTAGATCACAGTGAATATGAAGACCAAGAGGTAATAAATGTTGGCAAAACAGTCAAAGTCAATATAAATAGAGCAAGCCTTCAGCCATTTATCTAGAAATCATAACAGCCCGATTCGTTTCAAAGCATTTTCGGATGGTTATAAAGTAAAGATATGTTGATAAATAGGTCACCTGGTTTAGGGGTGAGATCGCACTACCTCATTACCACGTTGAACAACCAAGAGACGATACAACTGCATCATCGAGATGCATCAACATTACGTCATAGTCTAGCAAAATGTGATGACTTGAACAACGGTAACCAATTTTTAAACATGAGTGTCAAGTAAACCATACGGAACAGAGAGTAGGTCGAAAAACTGTTGGATACGGAAACGCTGTTCTAATAAAACATGATAATAGGATTAGATAAACAATACAAATCGATTAGCCATTCACAAAATATGGGTTATAACTGTAGGAAAAATGTTTAAATTAGTATTACCTCAGAAGCTCAAAACGGTGATTTTCGGGATTCCACACGTACTTTAGACATTTATGTATGAAGTAGCACATTATCTTGTTATTCTAAATGATAAAATTTTTAAACATATTTACTAACATTTCCAATGCATGCTATTTGTGATTTCATAAACGACACAGATTTGCGGGCATATGAAGTTCTTGTGTAACTGTTAAAATGAGTGAGAAAACGTAATTTTCATTACTTCGTTTCTTCAACCACGTCAACAATCACATCGTGTATGAAGTAAACACCATAGGCATCCTTAAAAAAAGGTTTAATAGATTATGATCCCTAGTGGTAAAGGACAACTACCTTGACGAGAATCCTCTCAGCCTCCATCAAAGCGCACTCTTTGTTCATACACATCAGCATCCAGTGTGGAAACCAGTGAAAAACTAGTCTCAACAGTCCACATGTTAATACGATACCAGTGTAGACAAAGATGGCCCGTAGATATGAGAAAGAATAACCTGCAATATCCTTGACAAATAAACATTGCAGAATATCTACACCTACGACAAAAGTATCGTCCAGTTCGTCAATTCTCTGACGTTTAGCTCCCTGAACCCGGTTCTCGACTTTAGTTAGATCCGACATGTGCATCCGAAAGTTGATCCAGATGTCGTTTATTGTGTTAATGCTAGGAAACCATAAAGTGCACAGAGTACCAAATGCGAAATAGCCGCAAATAGCGACTCATGTGAAAAACCCAAAGTTGCGCAAATTTACAAATAATGTGCTCCTTTCGCGTACAATGTACAGTTTGAAGGAGATCAAATTCACACGAACCAAACATAATATGAATGTCAATGAAAATTTCCTATTAAGTTGAGTTTTTGAAGGCAATATCGCCTACATAATATGCGAATAATTTTGCCAACCCATTATTCATAGCAATATTATCAGTCTTTTTGTAAATAAGAAACGGAACGGAAACAAAGAACTGAGCTGAACATCAAAATTTATTTTATTTAGATAGGTTTCTATCATCTGATCACAAACTATATTGTTTTTCGATCTAATATATCTCTCTGTCTACATGCTCTTCACTCTCATGTCTGTTTGTTTAAGCGAATGTATGAAATAATGTCACAGTCTCTGCTAGATGTCTTTATTATAGTTGAGCTGAGGCTCTCTAGGATATATCCTAAAAGTAGAACATCAGCTCACGTTTCAGTTTTACCACTATAACAAAGAACATATATTATATAAAACTATCAGTTCATCTATAGAATGAATCCTTGTAAGCGTGTTATTTAATCTTCTGTTTATTTTCGCTTCAGAATCATCACCTTTGGACCCAAGTTAAATAAAACGGTCTCTTATGTACTGCAGCATTCTAAGCGTTTTGTTTACGCCCCTTCCAAATTTCCCAAAACATTTATTTGGACACCTTGTAGTGGAACGCTTCTACGAATAAAATACGATTTGTGAAAAATAAACATTATTGTACTTGTTTCGTTCAACTGTCGTATCGTTTGGTAGCAGTAAGTCATATACTACAATGCTTCGACCACGCGCTGCGAATGGCACTGTCATTCCTACCTACGGAACACAACAGCTAACTATCAACCTTAACAATCGGCGGCAGTATCTATGGACGTTCATCCCTGCTGATGTCCCCATAGCCGTACTCGGTATCGATTCCTTACAGCTCTATAAATTGCTATTCGATTCACGTAGGCTGCCTTAATCGATAGTTCGTCGAATATCAAATCCATGGTTTTTGACGCGCAAACAGATATAAACCGAATTTTTATGCATTACTATTTATTTTATGTTATATTTGATAAATTCCCCAAAGTAATGGGATTCAACTGGTGATTAATTATGTGGTAAGCCACATCATCACCTGCAGACCCCCAGTCACGGCAAAACCTCGCCGACTGGCACTGGACAACTTATTTTGAGTTTGACAGTTTACCTGAAATATGTATTACTTCGTCTTTCTCACAGTCCTTAAGACTCCTCTCTCCCGACCGTAGCTGCTACCTTGACGTGGTGGTCGGGCTTGCCTATCGTGATGACCCAACCGAGCTATATAGGCTGGAACATATGTTCCTGCAGGTCCTACCATGCCAGGCTGGTCGATTGGAGAACGATGAGACTAAAAGCAGCTACCCAAGGTCTGAGGGCGAAGTCGTACTGCTGACTGCAGAGGGGTGTGACAGCAGTAAAGTGTTTCCCTCGGACAACCAGCATCTGCAGCGGTGCTGAATTCTCACAAGGAAGGAAGGGTTGGAAAAGGTCGACCCTAAAAATATCACACCTCCCCTACCTCACGGATTTCCGCCTCCTTGGGTAAGGGTGCCCACTAAGGGCCTTTAAGAACGGAGCTAATCCTCTAAATACCTCTCGTAAAAAGGCCTTGCGTGACCGGCCTCAAGCAGTTGTCCCTTGGACTCTGCGGTCACGCACCAACACTAATCCATCTTCCTTTTCAGGTTCCTCAAGAAACAACCTTCCACGGTGTGGGCAGCCGAGAAGTGACAACCGCCCTCATACCCATAACAGCACGCGAGACCAAATTAATCAAAATCAAATCCTTCCTTCACCCCCTATTACCTCTCTCATCTCCACGACTAACTCTTCTCACATTCAGTCATCACAGTGCACAGCTAATGCAGACGATATGAGCTCGCGAAACGTCGTTCCTGGTCTCCTTAAACCTCACTCTAGACTACATGTTGGAGCTTTTAATGTACGGACATTGTGTCAAATAGGGCAACAGGCTTCCTTAGCTAGGACTTTAGAATCTCGTACCATCGATGTATGCTGCGTCTCGGAAACGCGTATACAGGATCCGAGTCGCGTCATACACTTGGCCACACCATGTCAAAATAAAGAAGCAGCTCGATTTACTCTTCGTGTATCCGGTAGCCCTGATGCTGCTTCCCGGGGTCTTGCTGGCGTAGGCATAGCATTGAGTCGTAGGGCAGAACAATCTCTCCTTGACTGGATCCCAATAGATAGTCGATTGTGCGCTGTCCGACTAAACGGGACAGTAAGGACTCGGAAAGATAGGGACACTCGCCGTTACCTCTTCGTCGTATCTGCCTATGCCCCCACTGAATGCAGTTCAGACGAAGTTAAAGATGAGTTTTACAGAAAGCTTTCGGGCCTCCTCCAAAAAGCTAGGCGCTCTGATATAGTAATAATGGCTGGTGACTTTAATGCTCAAGTAGGTAGACTAAGTGAGCAGGAGAGACACCTAGGTGGATGTTATGGTGTCGCGGCTCAGAGAACAGACAATGGTGACCGTCTGTTGCAAGCATGCTCAGACAACCGCCCATTCTTAGCAAACACTAACTTTAGGCATAAGGAAAAGCATCTATTGACCTGGCGACCTCCAAATTCGTCTCAACGTTGGACTCAACTAGATCACATCGCCATCAGCCACCGATGGAGGGGTTCGATAGAGGACTGTCGCTCGTTCTGGAGCACATGTTTAGATTCAGATCATGCCCTAGTGCGAGCGCGTATTTGTTTGAAGCTTACTGGGCGTAGGAAAGACACCGTAAGAAAGCCTCTTAGGGTTTTACTTAATGATAATAAGGCGAAAAATATATTTCAGGAACAACTAGAAAGACAGTTAGGCGACCAATTAAGCGATTCCCATCCGGAAGCAGGATGGAATGATATCAAAAAGGCTGTGGAAACAGCAGTGATATCTGCTAGTAAGGTTGACCATAAGGCTAGAATGAAACCGTGGATCTCAGTAGCATCCACCGATCTGATGGATGCCCGAAAACTCATCCCACCTGGCTCTGAACATGATGAAGAACGAAGTCAACTTAGGCGCAGACTTATGAAAAGCCTACGTAACGATCGCGAACAGTGGTGGGTGGCGAAAGCGATGGAAAAGGCAGCGGCGATAGGCAACACTGGACAACTTTTCCGACTTATCAAGGAAACTGGTATTAGGAATCATAGTGTAAGTGAGACTATCTCGGAAAAGGATGGTCTTATTATCCATTCTCAATCCAGGAGACTGGATCGATGGGCAGAACACTTTAGGGATCAGTTCAACTGGCCACGAGCCACTCTTCAGTTACCCACGATCTCCAGTCATCCTGAATGGCAAATCGACCTAAGTCCCCCTAGTCTTAATGAAGTTGAAAAAGCGTTAGGAAATCTGAAGCGAGGACGAGCTGCAGGTCCTGATAGACTGACCTCTGAGATATTTAAGGATGGTGGTCCAGTTTTATCTGCTAGGTTGACTGAGATCTTAGGTAGAATCTGGGAACTAGACGCAATCCCATCCGACTGGTCTCAATCACTGATTGTCCCAATCTATAAGAAAGGACAGACGTCTTCTTGTGACAATCACAGGGGAATATGTCTAACTAATATAGTATCTAAAATATTGGCCTCAGTAATACTTCGACGCTTAACGAAAGCTCGTGAAGAGCAGACTCGAGAAAACCAGTCTGGTTTTCGACCTGGACGTGGCTGTATAGACCACATCTTCACACTACGACAGGTCCTGGAACACAGACACACATTTAGGCGTCCTACAATAGTCGTTTTCCTGGACCTTAAGGCGGCATTTGACTCTGTGGATCGTGAGGTTCTGTGGCAGTGTCTGTCATTGAAAGGTGTACCAAAGAAGTACATTAACCTTATACAAGCTCTCTACTCGAACACCAATGGTCGAGTGAGGGCTTATGGCGAACTGTCACCGGAATTCTCTACATCAAGTGGTGTCCGTCAGGGATGTCCACTTTCTCCATTCTTGTTTAATTTTATCATAGACATGCTCCTAGATATAACCTTATCCTCGTCTGAATTTTCTGGAGTAGACCTTCTACCAGGTGGCTCGCTTATTGATTTAGAATATGCCGATGACATAGCCCTACTTGGTGAAGACTCTGACAAATTGCAGAGTCTTCTGACTACCATAAGCAACAATGCAAGCATGTTCGGGATGCGGTTTTCCTCCTCGAAATGCAAAATGTTGCTTCAAGACTGGGTTGCATCGGCACCTGAACTAGTGATAAGGAGTGAAGTAGTCGAACGTGTAGACCACTTCACTTATCTTGGGAGTCTCATCAGTGCTGATGGCCTGATGACTGACGAAATCTCGGCACGATACAGAAGGCTCGATTGGCTTTCGCCAACCTGCGTCACCTATGGCGTAGGCGAGATATCCGTTTGCTGACTAAAGGACGTGTGTACTGCGCAGTGGTTCGCTCCGTCTTACTTTATGGCTGTGAAACATGGCCAATGAGAGTAGAAGATACTCGTCGGTTATTGGTTTTCGATCATAGGTGTCTTCGAAGCATTGCTCGTATATCGTGGGACACCCGAGTGAGCAACGCTGTTATTAGGAAACGGGTACTAGGTAAGAATGGCAGATCAATCGATGAAGTGGTGCAACTTCATCAGTTGAGGTGGTTGGGACATGTGTTGCGTATGCCTAACCACCGACTGCCTCGTCGAGCTTTGTTTTGTAGTGTAGGAATAGGTTGGAAGAAAGCTAGGGGCGGCCGAACCGAAACACGGCAGAAATGCATGAAGTCACTGACAAGTGGACTGATTCATGTTGGTAGATGTAGACTCTCTGGTTGGGGTGCGCGAGATGATAATAATCGATGGTTAGAGACCTTGAATGACATGGCTCAAAATCGTTCGCAATGGCGCCGGTGCATTTATTCTTTGTGTTCTCTCAAATCCTAATCTTCTGGGTTCTTCAACACCTCTAGCTTTTACTCTCTAAACTTATCTCATTGAATCATACTTCGTGAATAATATCTTCTAATTCTAACCTCTCCGATTACTTCTAATACCTTTACTACCTCTTCTACTATTGGATTTGAATTGACAATTATATCTCTGTGCTGATGTGGTATGGCGACATGAACTGATGTACTTACGTACGAAGTTCTTCGTTGCAACTGACTGACTGACTGACTCCTCTCTTTACTCGGTTTGCAGAAAGATGGCATTTGTTGGAGACGACATGACGATTATGGAGCAGCGACGGCAGATATCCAATGTTCCGCCCTCGAACTTGCATAAGGCACGACATTGCATCTGCCTGGGGAATTTTTTTCACACCACGGAGCAGCGATTTTAGGTATTTCAGATAATGTCCAAAGACTATCTGCGCAGATTCGAATACTGCCTCCGGTGTAAGCGCTAATATAACATCGACAGGTCGCTCTCCCTCAAGAGTTATTTACCTGTCCGCGAGTTTCCTTACTAGTATATTCGGTAGTCAACAACCTTACGAAGGATCTATTCACGATCTCTCTCGTCACGAAAAGACCTTCAAGGTTGATGGACACAGTCAACATTGATCGTCTAATACCAGCACACGTCAATGACAGTGCCCTACCTGGTAAATCGAGATTTAATGCTGGAGTTGTCCAACTCACTGGCGGGATCTTTATTTCTGCTTATGATCCCACGCTAGATAAACCAAAGACCACATTCTCACGTCCCAGTCAGCAGCACGCGTCATCTGCACTATCTATGGATGAGACTCCGGTCTCCCGTCCAGATCAGCAGACCAGGCCGCACTTGACTGCGGATGAGAATGCAGGCTCACGAGGTACGCACGAGGCTACTGACTCGTGTTCCGGCCGCCGCGTACGCCTACCTGTACGCTTTCTCAACTAACTGCCAATCAACCACGAGTGTGGCATATGATTTTACACTCCTAATACATGCATGTTAAAATATAATTCACTCTTGCAGTCCGCTTTTACCTAGCAAGGTGTAGGTTCATACGCGTCCCGCCCAGTCCAAGTCCAAAAACGATAATTCTGGGAAAAAACGGTTCTGTATTTAATCAAAAGGGGAAATTCAAACAATTACCAAAATAATATTACACCTTCGAGTTTCCAATTACCACAATAGGTTCCGTTGCTGGAAGAATAAGTGCTTCCAGTCCGTTACTGCTAGAGTATCAAATCCAAATATGGCTGTAGCCATATTAAGTAATAAATTTAAACAACAAATGTATAGTTCAGAAGGAAACAAAAACTTCGATATAAGCACAAGATATAGAAATAATAACAATATACAAATGATAAAATCTCAAAATGGAATCAAATAGAGTACCAAAATATCAACGGAAAGATTCAGTCATATCATAACACAAATATATATACATATACATATATATATATATATACATATATATACAAAAACAAAACCTTCAAAATAGATTCTACAGGATGAAAGGAAATATAAAACGTGCACAAATGAAGGAATCAAAAATACCTGATTCACCCTATTTTAGTCTGAATAAGAGGTTTTCGGTTAAATTTTGACGACTGAACTTGAGCTATTACTCCAGTCTCTTCCTAGAATCGACTCTTAGTGGAATATATATTTAGTCAGTTTATTAAACAAAGCGTGTCACTTCATTACTTGTAGAAAATGATGCAGTCAAATGGCGAATTCCTATGACCAGTCCCGTTTTTGACTTCAGTACATCTATAGTGAATGAACGGGAAGGGGAAAGTGTGGAGTTTCTGACCAATAGACGGTGATGATGGGGGGCAATAATTTCAATCTGCCCATGTTAGTGAGACAGAACATCTTGTGTTGGTCAAGCCCTAGAAAGTCATCTCTTGCTGATACTATCGACGACCACGAATTTTTAGTCACAATTGATTAAGTCATAAGCCAGTCATTGCTCGACCCGTAAAAGCTATCAGTTTGTGAAGGTTGGATTGGATATCTATGCAGAGCTTTAAGCAAACACGAATTTCGGTGCAGTTTAGAACTTTCTGTATTGTATCTCCAACGATAATTCGTCTAACCATAGACATAACGCTGTTTTTGACATGCTCATCCATTTTGGTTCTGTTTCTGGCTGAATACATTTGGCTTAAGCTGAAATTCGTTTTGATGTGAACTATTCGCATTTTGGTAAGCTTAATCTTAGTAGCCTGAGTCCACTACTGGTTGTTGTTCACATCCAATAGCCCCAAGTAAATACCTGATACAGGTTCTTTGTGAATACACAAATGACAAAATCTCAATATGGAATCAAATAGAGTACCAAAATATCAACGGAAAGAGTCAGTCATATCATAACACAAATATATGTACATGGAGGGATTTTCCAAAAAACAAAACCTTCAATATAGATTCTACAATGCATGCTACACTTTTCTCCTTTTTCTTTGATTTTTTTATCCCGAGCCTATACCTCCGACAATTGCCATGTTGGTACCGTCGACTTCTGTCACCGTTGGCGAAAGCTGGCCTGATCACCCACGCTCTTGGCAATGCACTCAGTCGATTTTCTGGTCACGAATGGTTTCGCACTGGTCGTTTCTGGCTCCTTCGCTTAATCTGGTTCCGTCTTACGTCTGCAGCTTTATCTGGTCCGAACGCCTACGAAAGCAATCTTCAGACTCTGGATAAGAGCCACGCTGGTGTGGCATGCCAATCCGATAGACAAACTTGGCACGTCAACTCGAGCAGCAAACCTGGCACGTTTCTACTGGTGCAGTTCAACGTAGAAGACTATCGGTGGCAACACGAGCTTCATTGGTCGCTTCCTGTTCGTCAACCTTTCGGCACTACAATCAAATGTTGGCCGACCAGCCCCACCCCCATAAAAAATACGATTAGACTGTCATCAGGGCTTACGTGGGAAAATCAGACTGTTGAGAATGAACATCTGTTTTATTACTTGACTATTGAATCTAAAAAACAGGAACCTCTAAACATTGAGTGTAGAATGATTGGAAATATAATGCAAACACAAAACAACTTACTTACTTACTTACGCCTGTTACTCCCAATGGAGCATAGGCCGCTCACCAGTTTTCTCCAACCAGCTCTGTCTTAGACTACCCTATCCAGTTCTGTCCAATGTTTCCTCTCATATGTTTCTCTATTTCTCGGCGTAATGTGTTCCTTGGCCTTCCTCTTTTCCTTTTACCTTGAGGGTTCCATGTGAGGGCTTGTCTCGTGACGCATTTAGGTACTTTTAGTAGTTTTCGCTCCATACAGTTGAACTGTCTCGACATTTATATTGAAAATCCTGATTTTGGTTTTGGTTGAAAGTTGTTCGGAGTTCCAGATATTTTTCAACTGTAGAAATGCAGCCCTTGCTTTGCTAATCCACGCCCTCACATCTGCATCGGATCCACCTTTCTCGTCGATGATGCTGCCCAGATATGTAAAGGTGTTATCGTCCTCCAAGGCATCTCCATCAAGAGTGATTTGGTTAGTGCATGTTGTGTTGCATCGGAGAATTTCGCTGTTTCCTTTATGTATGCTGAAACCTACTGCTGCAGAGGCTGCTGCTACACTGGTCGTCTTCTCTTGCATTTGTTGTTGCGTGTGCGATAGAAGAGCCAAGTCATCTGCGAAGTCCAGATCGTCCAGCTGCGTCCTAACTGTCCAGTTGATACAGTGCTTCACTCCAGACGTCGACGTCTTCATAATCCAGTCGATCATCAGGAGAAAGAGAAAGAGTGAGAGTAAGCAACCTTGCCTGACAACGGTCTTCACCTCGAAAGAGTTTGTTAGCTGTCTTCCGTATACGATTTTGCGGTTGAATCAATCATAAGAATTCCGTATGATGTTAACTATTTTCTCAGGCACACCGAAGTGTCGAAAAAGCCTCCTTAGTGTTTTCCTGTCCACACTATCGAATGCTTTCTCGTAGTCGATGAAGTTGATGTAGAGTGGTGAGTTCCATTCAATTGATTGCTCCACAATGATCCGTAATGTAACAATTTGGTCAGTACACGATCGATCCTTACAAAATCCGGCCTGTTGATCTCGAAGTTGGGCGTCTACGAAGTCCTTCATTCTGTTTAACAATACTCTGTTGAAGACTTTGCCTGGTATTGAAAGAAGAGTGATGCCTCTGTAGTTCTCACACTTGCTCAGGTCGCCTTTCTTTGGTATTTTGGTGAGGTATCCTTCTTTCCAATCTGATGGTACTTGTTCCTCATCCCAAATCTTCTTGAAGAGGATGTAAAATATTTTCGCAGTTGCCTCTACATCTGCTTTCATTGCCTCTGCTGGAATGTTGTCTGGTCCTGCTTCTTTGCCATTCTTGATTTGTCTGATGGCCATACTGATCTCCTCAATCGTAGATGCGCCAATATTAATTGTGAGGTCCGTGGATCCTGCTTCGATGTTGGGTGGGTTCAGTGGAGCTGGTCGATTCAATAGTTCCTTAAAGTGCTCTACCCACCAATTTCGCTGTTCTTCAGTGTTGCTGATTACTTTGCCTTCCTTGCTTTTCACTGGTCGTTCTGGTTTACGATAGTTTCCGGCGAGCTTCTTCCTTGTTTCGTACAGTTGTCTCAAGTTTCCGTCTATTGCAGCCTTTTCCGCCTTCACTGCTAGATCTTCCACATATTTTCGTTTGTCAGCTGTGATGCTCTTCTTCACTTTCCTGTTTGTTTCTGTGTATGCAGCGTGCGCGGTAGCTTTCTATGCTCTTGTTCGGCTGACATTGATTGCTGCCTTCTTGTTCCTCCTTTCTTCAATATTTGAAAGAGTACCAACAGAGATCCATTCCTTGTGATGGTACTTCTTGCGACCAAGAACCTCCTGACATGTTGAAGTGATTGCCTCCTTAATCCCTTTCCAATTGTTCTCCAATGTTGCGTCCTCTCCATTGAGTAAATCCTGAAAGGCCTGGAACCTATTGGTGATGGGCTATCTTGAATTCTTTGAGTTTTACGGTATCCCGAAGAAAGGCTGTATTAAACTTGTGTGATGTTGTCTGCCCCGTTGTCCAGCCATCGTAGTCATTGGTAGGTGCATAACATTAGATGATGTTCATTGTAATGTCCTACTTCTTTGTTTTGAAGGTTGCGTTAATGATCCTGTGTCCATGAGACTCCCATCCTATCACTGCCTTTTGTGCTTGTTTGGACAACATCAGTGCAACTCCTTGTGTATGTGAAGCATTTTCCTCTTCATGGCCAGAGTATAACAGCATTTCTCCTGAAGCTAGTCTCATTTGTCCTACCCGAGTCCAATGCGTTTCACTGATGCCGAGCACCTCGAGGTTGTATCTTTTCATTTCTGCAGCAACTTGAAATAGTCTTCCAGTCCCCTACAATGTACGGACGTTCCATGTACATAAAAGAATGGTTGCTCTGGTTGTCAGAAGAGGCATCGGCCCTGTGACTTCCGAGGGAACCCGGCTTTCATCACGCGACGTCATAATACTTCTTCCAACTTTCAGGGCAGAATTGAAATGGTTTGATTTATTTTTTCTGGTTAGCGTCTTTTTTGGCAAGTTAGATTTCGACGGAATGGGGTCTCCAACCCATGTCCAACCCTCCTACTTTATCCGGGCTTGGGATCGGCAGTAGCCCCGAATGTTCTACTGGCGGAGCTGTACACAAAACAAAAAGGTAAATAATGATTTTGGTTATCATTTTTCATTCCTCATAGGCGATTATTATTATTATTTTCTATTAACCACCTAACTTGTGCTGTTACAAGCGTATAACATAGAGGCATCACTTTTTCGAAAGCTTATTCGAACCCACGACAACAACTTTGCATAAAACATAGTAGAGTTAACCTATTTTATCACAACGCATGTAATATTCTCAATAGAACAACTTTATTACCACTTAGAAATAGAGATTCCTAAGGATCTGTGATAAAACATAAAACATTATTCTGTGGGGCTGCACAGTCGAATTAAGAGTTAATCTTTCACGTAGTAGTCTACAGTCGAATGGCGAATTTTCACAAAATTAAAAGTAGGATTCATACTTATTCTAGTGGAGAACAATGAAGGTGAAGTAATTCCGTGATATGAGCGAGATAATCAGATTGGATTTAAGCAGTGTATAAAAAACATTAATTTATAAATAGGAGGGTTTTACTAAAAATTTAGTTAGGTTTTCAAGAATGGAGTGAAAATAGGTATGTCACTTATTTAGTCAATCAAAAATCATCAATAGCTGACACAAGGTAATGGTTTTAGAACTTTAAGAATTTCGCGTCAAATAATTAAGAACACGTCTGATAACCAACTGCGTTTGAGTCTCAAGCGTAATCCCGTCTTGAATAATAAGAAACGGAGCTGGGATTATCCAGATGAAGTAATTATATTTATTGGCGTTTTCATGGTATAGAAATAAAACTGAAACCGGGCCAGAGAGAATAGACGAACGGTACAGAGCCGCAAAATCAAGATGGTGACTACGAAGAAGGAAGGTGTGGTACAAAAGTACGAATAAATAAATTGTTCGGTAAAACATTCACTGATACAGTCGGTCATAACAATGAATGTTGTTATTTAACCAATCGTCTTTTATTCGTAAAACTGAAATCACTAAAGGAGCAAAACACTAAGTAGTGTCGTTCTTGTAAAAGAGGAGAAGACGAAGGCATTAATTATCAAAAACAATTTTTATTAATCAAAAGAGCTTCTAGGACCATGGAAGTGTAAGCGATTGATCCTGGATGCTTAGTGGTCGGGTTTTAAATGATGTTTTATCTACACAGTACAAAATTATCTCATTCAAACACTTTTTGAACGGGTTTTTTCACTGGAGAGTTGGGACCAGGATATTATAATATATTCAATGAGTGAGATTTGCATCTACTTTTAGATAGCCTTGCAAGATAGTATTCAGTTAGCCAACATAACGTGCCTCACAAAAGCAAGTAAACTGATAGATGTACATTAGGGTGGCTCACAGAGACAGTCTATCTTTGACACTCCCCTGAAGAACTTGCTTGCTGAAGAAGACAGTTAATAGCTTCACCTAATGAAACATTTTTCTTAGAAATATGGAAAGCCATCGCACCTCCCATGAATTTAACGCCCAACTTTCTTCAGACCGGTGAGAGTACTAACACCATATATTGGTTTTAGAATTCTGTCAATGAAGTATATCTAAAAGAAATTTTCGAGAAGAGCTCATCGTTTTATTTCATGCTCATCATCTATGTTGTTTTCAGTTGTTATTCGTATGTAATGTAGTAAATTTTCCTATATCTTCGAGAGAGAAATATAAGTTAACTGAAATGAAATGTTTTTCTGCATCTTGAAAAATTTAACGAATTCGCCCCCAAAATATATTCAAGAATCTGTGTTGATCACGTTGGCAATTAGCGACATCCATCACTTTATCACTAAAAAAGAATGTAACGTATACCTCCAGTGATACTTTTTCCAAACCACACGGCATGTGAAGCTAAAGATACAATAACCAAAAAGACATACAATGGCCGTCGAAAACTTGAAGAGGGTCAGAAACGGTGGATGAGGGAACACTTCATGAAGATAGCATGGCTCGAACGTGCAGGCAGCATGACCTTGCATAATTTCCCGCTTACCAGAATAAATTTACTATTCCATCCATAGCCCTAATATGTTACTCAGAAGGTAGAGAAAGCATTCCATAACTGATAAATGCATTGTATTGATGTTTAACCCACAGTTCAAAGTTTGTAACAGCCAGACAAGCTTTTAAAAGTAACTTGCAGAAATAGTGGTTGTCAACAGGATGTGAAACATAGAGCCTTAAGTAGAACATAAAATATAATCTCACAATGAATTTACATAAGCCTAACAACACAAAAGGAGAGATTGGAGTTGCCGATCAGCAAACATTGATGGTGTGAGCGTTGATTTCAATCCACCCATGTTTGTGGAGGAAACTTTTGTTTGCTTTTGGCTCTTTTTGATTGATGAGGAGAGTAATCAGCGATGATGAGGTTGCTCGTATAAAGTTGCTACTTCTGAGATTCATCTTCCCAAAAAACAAGTTGAGGTCGCTACATTGCCAAAACAACCTGCAACACGTTTACTCAGACACTTACATTTTGATTTATAGATCGTCATTCGATACAAAACAAAGCGATAGACGATGAAAAATATAATTAACCATGTTCTTTACAAACTCTTTTCTTTTTAGTTGTGAAGGTTACGGAAACGGGATTCACTGACCTGCTCCTATCTTCGCTCAGAAACTACCTGGAGAACAGAAAGTTTAGTGCCAAGGTAAGTAAACTGCACGTAAGTTGGTGAGTCTCAACATTAAGCGATTCACAGGGCCCCATTTTAGGTCCACTCCTCTTCCTGATATTCATTAACGACCTTTTAGACACAGTTAGCTTTCCGGCATTGATCTGCACAGAAGATGCGAAAATCTGGAGGTCCACTGGGTGCGAAGAGGATTCAACTGAGCTTCAAAAGGACCTGACATCCATTGGTGAATGGGTAGTGTAATACGGTTTATAACTAAATCAGCCGAAATTTCACGTCATGTACATTCTGCCCGACATGATGCAAATGATTCACAACCTCAGTGGAAGTTCTCTCCCTAATATTTCCTCGTAGAACGATTTCGGTTTGATAACTACTAGAATCACACCATCTCGAACTATATAGGGGACGCATCTAAGGCAAATGCAACTCTTTAATTTATACGAATCCAACTTCGTGCTATCAACCCTGAATTATTCGTAATGCTGTTTAGGACATATGCGCGCTCGCATGCTGAGGTTCACCCGCTCTACTTAGAAGAGACGTAAATCTCTTGGATCGAGTGCAGAGACAAGCAACGAAATCCGTGATAGGATTGAAAAATAAAACTTACGAGAACAGACTTCGGCACTCGGGATTATTTTCCCTAAATAACAGGAGAATCAGAGGTCGTCCGATTATGGCGTATAACACAAGCACGCCAAACTATACCAACGTGAACACCTTACCGATGCGTTACCACCTCTCCCCTCTAAGTAAACCTCGAAAAGTTGAGCATGAAGGAGCAAACATTCAGGTTCGTTCACATGTTTCCTCATTAAGAGTCGTTGCAACTTGAAATAATCCTGCGGCCAAGAAGACCACAGCCTCCTCGGTGGACAGCTTTAAAAGGAGACTTGATAAACACGTACTCACATACGCATTATCATCTCTCTCGTGGACGATGTGTCTGATTCATGCTTTGAGGCTTGCTAGTCGTTACTGTTGCTATCTCCTCAGATCACTCAATTAACCTATCTCACTTATTATCTCTGTTTCCTCTACCTTGCTTACAATTCAGTCCCCTCGCACAATCTTCATTACCAATTAATAAAATAAATTATCCACTTATTTACTTAGTTCTGAAGTCTTATATTAGCATTAGAATTTTATCCTTATTATTCTCCACATTGCAACTAATTGATCTCTGGTCAGGTAATGTGATAGCTACTGGTATCCAGAAACCGTACAGCCCTGAAACAAACGTTTTCATTCAAATCACGGGACACAGAAACTCACAACCAACTGCAAAATGACTAGAATTAGACAGTCGAGTGGCTAGACCCCCATTCATTGGACACTACTAAACACATGGAGCCGTACCGAAAGTACAAGAATCGAGCGCAAAGAAATAAGTTGGTTTATACTCGCTCGTTAAAAAGATATTGGATATTGGATTGAACAATTTCAGAATGTTGCGTTGCTAACTTTGACTCTTAGCTGACAGGCTTGTCAACTTTTTTGTGTTATTGATCATTGTTATTGACTGCTTTCAGTAGATAATGTAAGTAAATTTTTTTACGTGGACTTACACACCCTTTTTTCATTGTATATTCTGGGATTCCTCACACAAGATAACTCCCTTAGCATACTGAAGTTTGAACAGTGCCAGTAATATTACAGTGGTACTATAAGCTTTTCTGGTGTTTTGTCCCATGGATCATTGAGAGTACATAAAGCTGTGTTTAGGTTGCGAACGAAAATCCTATGATTTTGAGTCTTAGCTACATATTCAGATAGAGAAATACTATTCGAAGAATACATACCATAGTGGACTAGTCCGCTAATTTTAGCTGCAATTGTAGAGACAGAATACAAGTCAGACCGTTGAAGACATTATTTTTTAGAAAATAGTTAACTATTCGGCGTTAATTTTCTGGGAAATTAGATAATTCGGTGTTACTTCGTGGAAAGATATAGGTGTTTATTTCGAAACACTCCCGCACACATTTTCAACTGGCTGGGAAAAAAGGTGTGACTTATACTGACGCCAACGTTTCTCAAGGAGTTTCACGAATGTTTGTTTTTTCCCGTTTTTGGTTGCTTGGGTATATGACGAGATCGCGTTTTATTCTAAGTGTGTTTGTTATACGTGAAAGATATTATGAGGTCCGATCAACATTGTGTCCAACGTTGTATCTTGATTAAATGCTTGGTCAATAGTCTAGTTTGAATATGTGATCAATTACCATTTACGTACCAATAATCCAATTTATGCATTCAATTCAAACTGCCAACAAATTTACTGATTTAAATGACAATTAAAGTCACATTACAGAGTTAAGTTTCTGTTATTTCTAATCAGAATGTGATGTAAATTCGATACCTAGTCAGCTACAACGTAGAACTTCGTACGTAGGTACATCAGTTCAATTTGCCATACCACATTACCATACCGATCGAATTGTCTATATCTCATGGTAAAGTAGGTAGTAGAAGTTAAAGTTATAAAAGAAAAGATTAGAGATCGAAAATACGATTCAAGAAGTATGTCCCGGTGAAATTAATTTGAAAAGACAAGAAAGTCATGAATAATTCAGAAGATTAGTATGTAAGAGGGGACAAAGAATGGATGTTTCTGCATAATTAAAAGTGACTTGGTGCTATGTTATTCAAAGTTTCTACCCGTCGGTTACGTTTGTCTTGTGAACTAAAACCATCTAGTCTACACCTATTCACATGGTTCAGTCTAGTTATAAGTGACTTCACTGATTTGTGTCATATTTTAGTTTGGTTGCCCCTAGCTCTCTGCCAGCTTACTCCTATGTCAGACAACGTCGCTCGTCAACGTGGACGGTGGTCGGGCTTATGTAACATGTCCCAACCACCTCAACTGATGAGAATGTAATGTTTCATTGATCGATTTGCCATCCCTACGTAGTACCCTCTTCATCATAGCATTACTTACTCGACGGTCCCAGAATATACGAGCAATGCTTCGAAGACACCAATGGTCGAACGTTAGCAACATGACAATGTCCTTTATTCTCAGTGGACAGGTTTTAAAGCCATAAATTAGGACGAAACGAACTGCTGTGCAGAAAAACCGTCCTCTGTATGAGAGACGGATATCTTGCCTACTCTACAGGTGGCTCTAGCTGGTAAGAAAGAGGACAATTGCACCCCAACATGCTTACGAAGTTTTTCTAGGTGTTCAGAAAACTGCATCTTTTCAGCGCCTTCACTAAACAGAACCATGTCATTGGCATGCTCTAGGTCAATAAGTAAGCCTATCAGCGAAAGTTCAACTCTTGAAAAGTCAGGCAACGAATGTGTCGTCTCTTAAAGCATGTTAATGATAAAGTTGAGTAAGAATGTAGAGAGTGACAACCTTGGCAAACACCACTTGAAGTAATCAATTCGACTGACAGTTCACCATAAGCTGTGACTCGACCAGTAGTGTTGGAGTAGAGAGACTGTACAAGGTTAATGTACCTCTGTGATGCTTCTTTGAATGAGAGACCCTGACACAAAACCTCGCTATCGACAGAGTCAGAAGCCTCCTTAAGGTTGAGAAACTCAACTGTTACCGGACGTCTGGATGTGTGTCAATGTTCTAGGACTTTTCGAAGTGTGGGTGTCTGGTCTATGCATCCACGTTCAGGTGTAAAACCAGCTTGGTTTTCACGAGTCTGCTCTCCACGAGCTCTATTTAGGCGTCGAAGCTATATTAACACAATATTTGTCAAACTTGTTCCTCTGTGATAGTCACTAGAGGAATTTTGTCCTATATTATGGACTTGGGTGATCTGTGATTAAGACCAGTTTGATGGAATGAGGTCCGGTTTCCAGATCCTTGCTAAGCTCTCAGTCAATCTGGCTGCTTAAACTGGACCACCGTCCGTAAAAATCTGCTGTCCTACCTCACCTTACATTGCCTATAGCCTTTTCAACCTCATTAAGGGTGGGAGGACTCACATCAACTTGTCATTCAGGTTGAATGGAGATTGGGAGTAACTGGTGTAGTTGTAGGCCAGATGAACTGATCCTTAAGGTGTTCTGCATATTGATTCAATCTCGTGGATTGAGAATGAATGATAGTCCCATCTTTTTCCTAGACTTTCGCTAATAGTCGGATTCCTAATCCCAGTTTTCGTTATAAGTCCGAACAGTCGTATTTTTTTTACCTATCATCGATGCCTTTTCTATCGCTCTTATTACCCACTACTGTTCGTGGTCATGGTATAGGCTTTTTGTCGGCCTGCGCTTGACCTGCTTCTACTCATGGTGTTCAGAGCCAGATGAGTTGAGCTGATAGCAATATGGTCTTGTGGGGTCCAGCTTCGAGTCGATTCCGGTGATTGCCATGTCATAAAATGTTTTTCCTTATGCTCGAAATTGACATTTCTCAGAAATAGGCCGTTATCTGAAAATAGGTGCTGTAGACGGTTGTCATTATCTGTTCTTTGAGCTGCAACACCATAAAATCCTCCCAGGTTTCTCTACTTTTCTCTTAGTCTACCTACTTGAGCTTTAAAGTCGCCAGCCGCTATTAAATTGGCTGGATACACCTACTATTCAAACTTACAATACTTGTAGCAAAGTGTACTTTAATTTCACCGTGTACATGGTTTAGTGTCCTGGTCAGATCAAAAATGTACATGATAGTTTTAGGATTTTTTGAATTAGCCAAAAAACTGGTTTTATGTGATGAATTTTTTAGAATTAGACTGATAGACAAATTAAATGTTATTCGATCTTAACGTCTCATGGCTGCCATTTTTACCTCCGGTTACCCAATACTTTTGTTAACTATTTGTATAATTTGAAACACAAAGACATGTTAGAAATGCTAAGGCAGATTTATGACTTATGCTGTAATCTGTTTGTCAAGAACAGTAGGTTCACTTATTCGATGTTGAGGCTTCATTTTTTGTATTAGACCGTATTCTACTACCCGACTACTCAAAAAATGAGTAAAAGTAGGATTTAGACCTATTACCCGTAATGACTGAACCATTCGATTCTCTATCTATACATATTCCTATACAAAATTCACACATGGTTTTACTTGGATACACCGAGATACCAAAACATTTCTGTCTCAAATTTTATAGATAAAAAAGGAAAGGAGAATCCATGGGAAAATCAGAGGATTGTATTTTTTGTTCTATTGCTTATGGAAAGACAAGTCAAGCAATCCGTTTCGAAGTAAATCTAGTTTATTATTCTTCTTAATCAGTAATTTTTTTCAAACATTTTAATGAAAGACCAACGATATAGTAATATTTGACGATCATTTGCCAAAAGCTCAGTATCACTTTCAATGTGTCCCTAAAAAGCACATAAAAAACGCTAAATCTTTAACATATGAAGATATACCACTCGGTAAACTTCAATTTAACTTTACATGAATCAGTTGTGAACATGATAAACTGTGGAAGAAATTATCTCACTAAACAATTACAATTAGATCCAGAAGAATTTTTGTAAATTTATTGTTTAATATCAAATAAGTTGTAGATTTGGATTTCATTGGCCGCCATTCAATAGTGTCCATCATTTACATATGCATATCATTGGACCTAAACAATCTGTGCGGCTTAATCCAATGTTTGATTCACGATTTCGTATTTTCAGACAAGTAAGCATTCCATTAATCTTCTTTTTTCGATCAATTCGTTACTAGACTGAGAAAGTTTTGGATGATTTGAAAAAACAGAAGCATAAACGAACAAAATGAAATAAGTTGTTAAAGTGGAGAACTTAATCAGCTTGTTTTGCATGTGCTTTCATATTTACTTTCTCATTTTATTAATGGTCAGAATAATGTGGATAGTTCTTATTGTATCTTTTAATCTTTTTACTTGATAATCAGTCTTTCATATACAAATCCATATTCTGTGATTGTTCGAACTGAGAATGTTTGCTGACACTATCCTTAAACTTGTGATATTTTGTTGCGACAAACGATGTGCTTTCATGATTTCATCAGATGTAATTTTCAATGAATTATATTTTTTTGCTATCTTTATTACGAATTTTGAATATGTCGATGTTCGACATAGTATTTGAAGCTCTGAATTTTCATCTAATGGTTTGTAGATTCGAAACAATGTAGCTACTTTGACTTCGTCAGTCCTGCAGTATAATAACTCAGAAAATGTGTGCCTCGATAATTCGTAAATAGGCTTGTGCTGGGTAGACAAGTAACATTAGTTATTGCTATGATTTAAAATTATCTACGAGGATATATAAAATCAGTAGTCACATCTGTTGGAAACGCAAACTAGCGGGTAAAAGAGTTTCAATAAACTTTGGAAGTCCCTAACAATTGGGTGGATGCTCCAAGTTACACTTGGGCAAGTTGTAAACTAGATGCAGTCAGTCAGTCAGTAGTTGTAAAGTAGGTCCAGCCAGTTATAACGTAGAAGTTCGTATGTTCGTACATCAGTTCAAGTCTCCATACCACATTAGCACAGAGACGCGATTGTCAGTCCAAATCCCATAATAGTAGCTCTAGTAGAAGTATTGACAGTAAACAAAAAGAATAATGATCGAATACACCATTCGATATGTATATCCCAGACAGTTTTGAGCCATGCCATCGAATACTATCATTTCGCGGTCCACAACCCGGTAGTCGACAACTAGTAACATGACTCAATTCACTTGTTAGTGACTTCATGGATTTCTGCCATATTTTGGTTTAGCCATCCCTAGGTTTCTTCCTAACTACTCCTACACCGCAAAACATAGCTCGGCGAGGCAGTCGGTGGTTGTGCATTCATAACACATGTCCCAACTACCACAACTGATGAAGTATCACTACTTCACCTAACAACAATATTGCTCCGGAGACACCTATGATCGAAGACCAGTAACCTAAGAATATCCTCTACTCTAACTGGCCATGTTTCACAGCCATAAAGTAAGACGAAGCGGAAAGCTGCACAGTACACTCGTCCTTTGGTTAGCAGACGGATATCTCGCCTACGACATAAGTGACGCAAGTTGTCAAAAGCCAATCGAGCCTTCTGTATCTTAGATGAGATCTCGTCAGTCACAAGCACTGATGAGACTCCCAAGATAGGTGAAGCGGTCAACACGCTCGAATATTTCACTCCCTACTATAGCTCAGGTGCCGATGCAAGCCGGTCTTGGAGTAACACTTCGCATTTCGACAGGGAGTATCGCATTCCGAACATGCTTGCAGTGTTGCTTAAGGTAGTCAGGAGACAATGCATTTTGTTAGTGTCTTCACCAACTAAAACCGTGTCATCGGCATGTTCTAAGTCTACAAGCGAGTATCCTGTTGGAAGGTCCACCCTGGAAAAGTCAGAAGAGGATAATTTTATCTCTAAATGCAAGTCCAAGACAAAATTAAACAAGAATGAAGAAAGTGGACAACCCCGACTGACACCACTTGAACTAATCGATTCAAATGAGAGTTCGCCATGAACTCTAACTGGACAAGTAGTGTTCTAGTAGAGAGCTTGTAAAAAGGTAAAAGGAGCTGATGCGACAAATACGTAGACTGAAGATTTTTATATAATTATGCTGTGCGATGAAAGTGGTGGAATTAAAAAGATGGCGGTTATAACTATAGCGCATCCAAGCTATATTTTACATATTTAGTATCGTATTGCAACCAACATTTTTATTTCTCTGACTTTGCGTCTCATTTACTTTCTCTCGATGTACCGATGTAAAACTACGTTAGACGTAAGTATCCGCGACTGGTAATGTCAGCAATTGCTTTTGTATCATAGATGCTCAGATTATATTACTAGGTTACACTATTACTTCTGAACATCCTGTTATGCACAAACAGTTTATTACGAAGTGTTGGTAACAAATGTAGTAAGTTTCGTCATATGAACTGTTGCATCATACGACTTCTCCATTCTACTGTAAAATGGCAGTATCTAAATTTTATGCAGGGTGACTTTGGTCTTCTCGTTTCATTTCATTTTAAAAAGCATATGTTGTCAGGTTATAGATAGAAAATGGTAGTCACATAGGATCTCATTTCTATTCCATGGTTAAGGTCCTACATATCATAGAATAGAGTGGCTGGAGACATCAAATGTTGCACAGCCAGTGACGATCGTATAGTTTTGTATTACTCTCCAGAGATCACTTTTCTTACGTGAAAAAGACTTTTAGGTGTATTTTCGTAGTGAAGGCAGTTTTCTGTGGCTTAGTTATTAAAATAACTGAACAGAATATGCTATTCAATAGATGAAGGCGATGATATAACTTGGCTGAATGATTTCCATTCACGAGATTCTAGTATTAATTGAATTCATCATCACCTCACTGAATTATACTTCTTGAATAACATCTTCGAACCCTAATCTCTCCGATTACTTCTAATACTTTTACTATATCTACTTCTACGGGATTTGAATTCTCAATTATATCTCTGTACCAACGTGGTATGGCAACTTGAACTGCTGAACTTACGTACAAAGTTCTACGTTGCTGTTGATGATGATAGGTCCCTGAATGGTTAGACCGATAACCATATGAACATTATGAAGTATATACTGCGGACGAAACTTTTGACTCCAATCCAACTGAAGTTTACAACCCTTAAAAATATGTAGTTACAAAGGGTTTAAAAACGGGTGTTTTGTAGGCTGTGCAAGAAATTGTATCTCATCGTGAAAACTAGTAAGAACCAGATGGTAAGTTGAGACAAAAACCTATAATAAAAAACCTGCCGACTGCTAAACTCAGGATATGCTGTTTGGCCGTACTGTCGTAGGAAGTACATGATATGATACCATCGTCATCAAAATATTCTCTTCCTCACTCTGCCGGAGTACATTAAAACGTAAAGCCCTGCGCCAAACCGAGACGTCTAGTCAGCGACTCGAAAGATCATATCACTAACCTAGATGAATATTTCCTCATGCTCATATACAGAATATGAACACAAAATAAACATACTATACTCAGAATTACTGAACTGTACAACACATCATACGCAGCGAAATAATAACACTACCAACTTTACTAAAATAATCAGAGTTAATATTTTCATGATTATCAATAATATATCATCACATTAGTGCTTAAAAAAAAGTATCACTTCAATTTAACAAAGACAAAAAGCAAAATCGAAATCTTTAACAACTCCATGTGTCATGCTCATTAAAATAAAAAATGACATAGAACAAATAATTGGGCGGAGAAAAGATGAATTTCTGCTCCCTCCGTCAATATGTCCCACCATTAATTTCATTGTGCTTACGAAATCTATATAAATGGATCATCTCATAGAAATCATAAATCAAACAAAAATGACATAATTCTTGCCTATTTGAGGCATGAATAATATAAATACATTTTACTCAATTGGACAGTTTGTTTTCTATGAATATTTTGTGTCATAAATAGAGATTCTCCTACAGTAAATCAAGATAATAATGGGATTATTGACCGAACCCAGACGTCGAGATAAAAAATGAAAATAACATTCATAAACAAGAAAATTATTGATAATAAAGAGCTTTTGTCTTCTGTATACAAAACAATGAAAGTTATATCAATTGAATAAAATCATGAGGAAAATTCAAAGTGAAAATTAATCAGTTGAAATGAATATGTATTTCTGGTTACTATTGTTTTATTCTAGAAAAGATACAAAGTGTGAGGTGACATGCAAATTCTCAAAGGTGGATAAAAATGTTAAGAAGAAATGATGCATTGAAATCGGGAAAAATGGAAAGAGGGAATTCATGATACTATGCACCAGTTTGAAACTGTCTATTGATAATAATAAATAACATAAACATCGAAAGACTAACAACATGAAAACACCTCAAAAAATTATAATCTCAGCAGTTAGTAGCTGACTGAAATGGGTTCGACTGAAGGTCAACAGAATTTCGACTAAAAGGTCTTGGTCCACTTTGTGATCGAATATTTGGTGAATATCCAAACACAAACATGAAGAGATCCTGATAGAATAGGATCAGTTTTCGATATATGTCTCAACTTATGAGGTAATTGTAAATCACATCAGCAGAATGTCCGTTAACATCTGTAACCGAATAGATTTTGTTGTGTGAACCAATAAAGACAACCCGAAGGAAATGTGAACTGTTCGACTTGAAATTGTATTTCCACTTGCCTCTAATGATCATACGCAGTTTTGGAATCCCAATCGGTAGATTCTATGAAGTATATGATATTTTCATTTTGTCGAGTAGTCGTGTGATATACTGTATGCTAAGAAATGGTTTTGTGATTTGCTTTCAATTGCTTCATTTTAGAGCAACCATAGACATCATTCATTTAACACTACGAGAAGCCTTGAAAGCAAAGGAGTCAAAGGTGATAGTTGTAAAGAAAATACCCCTCGTCAACAAGCGCACCAAATACTAGGGCTTGGGGATTGCACTCCTACTCGACGCGCCGAACGTATTCGATCACAAAGTGGACCAAGACCTTTTAGTCGAAATTCTGTTGACCTTCAGTCGAACCCATTTCAGTCAGCTACTAACTGCTGAGATTATAATTTTTTGAGGTGTTTTCATGTTGTTAGTCTTTCGATGTTTATGTTATTTATTATTATCAATAGACAGTTTCAAACTGGTGCATAGTATGATGAATTTCCTCTTTCCATTTTTCCCTATTTCAATGCATCATTTCTTCTTAACATTTTTATCCACCTTTGAGAATTTGCATGTCACCTCACACTTTGTATCTTTTCTAGAATAAAACAATAGTAACCGGAAATACATATTCATTTCAACTGATTAATTTTCACTTTGACTTTTCCTCATGATTTTATTCAATTGATATAACTTTCATTGTTTTGTATACAGAAGACAAAAGCTCTTTATTATCAATAATTTTCTTGTTTATGAATGTTATTTTCATTTTTTGTCTCGACATCTGGGTTCGGTCAATAATCCCATTATTATCTTGATTTACTCTAGGAGAATCTCTATTTATGACACAAAATATTCACAGAAAACAAACTGTCCAATTGAGTAAAATGTATTTATATTATTCATGCCTCAAATAGGCAAGAATTATGTCATTTCTGTTTGATTTATGATTTCTATGAGATGATCCATTTATATAGATTTCGTAAGCACCAATGAAATTAATGGTGGGACATATTGACGGTGGGAGCAGAAATTCATCTTTTCTCCGCCCAATTATTTGTTCTATGTCATTTTTTATTTTAATGAGCATGACACATGGAGTTGTTAAAGATTTCGATTTTGCTTTTTGTCTTTGTTAAATTGAAGTGATACTTTTTTTAAGCACTAATGTGATGATATATTGATAATCATGAAAATATTAACTCTGATTATTTTAGTAAAGTTGGTAGTGTTATCACTTCTCTGGGTATGATGTGTTGTACAGTTCAGTAATTCTGAGTATAGTATGTTTATTTTGTGTTCATATTCTGTGTATGAGCATGAGGAAATATTCATCTAGGTTAATGATATGATCTTTCGAGTCGCTGACTAGACGTCTCGGTTTGGCGCAGGGCTTTACGTTTTAATGTACTCCGGCAGAGTGAGGAAGAGAATATTTTGATGACGATGGTATCATATCACGTACCTCCTACTACAGTTACGGCCAAAGAGCATATCCTGAATTTAACAGTCGGCAGGTTTTTATTATAGGTTTTTGTCTCAACCTACCGTCTGTTGCTTACTAGTTTTCACTATGAGATACAATTTCTTGCGCAGCCTACAAAACACCCGTTTTTAAACCCTTTGTAACTACATATTTTTAAGGGTTGTAAACTTCAGTTGGATTGGAGTCAAAAGTTTCGTCCGCAGTATATACTTCATACTGTTCATATGGTTATCGGTCTAACCATTCAGGGACCTATCATCATCAACAGCAACGTAGAACTTCGTACGTAAGTTCAGCAGTTCAAGTTGCCATACCACGTTGGTACAGAGATATAATTGAGAATTCAAATCCCGTAGAAGTAGATATAGTAAAAGTATTAGAAGTAATCGGAGAGATTAGGGTTCGAAGATGTTATTCAAGAAGTATAATTCAGTGAGGTGATGATGAATTCAATTAATGCTAGAATCTCGTGAATGGAAATCATTCAGCCAAGTTATATCATCGCCTTCATCTATTGAATAGCATATTCTGTTCAGTTATTTTAATAGCTAAGCCACAGAAAACTGCCTTCACTACGAAAATGCACCTAAAAGTCTTTTTCACGTAAGAAAAGTGATCTCTGGAGAGTAATACAAAACTATACGATCGTCACTGTCTGTGCAACATTTGATGTCTCCAGCCACTCTATTCTATGATATGTAGGACCTTAACCATGGAATAGAAATGAGATCCTATGTGACTACCATTTTCTATCTATAACCTGACAACATATGCTTTTTAAAATGAAATGAAACGAGAAGACCAAAGTCACCCTGCATAAAATTTAGATACTGCCATTTTACAGTAGAATGGAGAAGTCGTATGATGCAACAGTTCATATGACGAAACTTACTACATTTGTTACCAACACTTCGTAATAAACTGTTTGTGCATAACAGGATGTTCAGAAGTAATAGTGTAACCTATTAATATAATCTGAGCATCTATGATACAAAAGCAATTGCTGACATTACCAGTCGCGGATACTTACGTTTGACGTAGTTTTACATCGGTACAAGTTGCCAGACCATCGGTACATCGAGAGAAAGTAAATGAGACGCAAAGTCAGAGAAATAAAAATGTTGTTTGCAATACCATACTAAATATGTAAAATATAGCTTGGATGCGCTATAGTTATAACCGCCATCTTTTTAATTCCATCACTTTCATCGCACAGCATAATTATGTAAAAATCTTTAGTCTACGTATTTGTCGCATCAGCTCCTTTTACCTTTTTACAAGCTCTCTACTAGAACATTACATGTCCAGTTAGGGTTCATGGCGAACTCTCATTGGAAACGATTAGTTCAAGTGGTGTCAGTCGGGGTTGTCCACTTTCTTCATGCTTGTTTAATTTTGTCTTGGACTTGCATTTAGAGATAAAATTATCCTCGTCTGACTTTTCCAGGGTGGACCTTCTAACAGGATACTCGTTTGTAAACTTAGAACATGCCGATGACACGGTTTTAGTTGGTGAAGACACTGACAAAATGCATTGTCTCCTGACTACCTTAAGCAACATTGCAAGCATGCTCGACTGGCTTTCGCCAACCTGCGTCACTTATGGCGTAGGGGAGATATCCGGCTGCTAACCAAAGGACGAGTGTACTGTGCAGCTTTCCGCTTCGTCTTACTTTATGGCTGTGAAACATGGCCAGTTAGAGTAGAGGATATTCGTAGGTTACTGGTCTTCGATCATAGGTGTCTCCGAAGCATTGCTCGTTTATCGTGGGACTATCAGGTAAGCAATATTGTTGTTATATGAGGTTGTGGTTGTTGGGACATGCGTTATGAATGCACAACCACCGACTGCCTCGTCGAGCTGTGTTTTGCGGTGTAGGATTAGTTAGGAAGAAACCTAGGGATGGCTGAACCAAAATATGGCAGAAATCCATGAAGTCTCTAACAAGTGAATCGAGTCATGTTACTAGTTGTCGACTACCCGGTTGTGGACCGCGAAATGATAGTAATCGATGGCATGGCTCAGAACTGTCTGTTATGTCGCAGGTGAATCCATTTTTTTCTTTCTGATTTTTTAATCGATTTCGCTGGGATATACATCTCGAATGATGCATTCGATCATTAATCTTTTTGATTACTACCAATACTTCTACTACCGCTACTATTATGGGATTTGAATTGACAATTGGGTCTCTACGCTAATGTGGTATGGAGACTGATGTAGGTACGTACGAACTTCTACGTTGTAACTGACTGACTGACTGCATCTAGTTTACAACTCGCCCAAGTGTAACTTGGAGCATCCACTCAATTGTTAGGGACTTCCAAAGTTTATTGAAACTCTTTTACCCACTAGTTTATGTTTCCGACATATGTGACTACTGATTTTATATCCCATTGTAGATAAGTTTAAATCATAGCAATAACTAATGTTACTTGTCTACCCAGCACAAGCCTATTTACTAATTATCGAGGCACACATTTTCTGAGTTATTATACTGCAGGACTGACGAAGTCAAAGTAGCTACATTGTTTCGAATCTATGAACCATTAGATGAAAATTCAGAGCTTCAAATACTATGTCGAACATCGACATATTCAAAATTCGTAATAAAGATAGCAAAAAAATATAATTCATTGAAAATTACATCTGACGAAATCATGAAAACACATCGTTTGTCGCAACAAAATATCACAAGTTTAAGGATAGTGTCAGCAAACATTCTCAGTTCGAACAATCACAGAATATGGATTTGTATATGAAAGACTGATTATCAAGTAAAAAGATTAAAAGATACAATAAGAACTATCCACATTATTCTGACCATTAATAAAATGAGAAAGTAAATATGAAAGCACATGCAAAACAAGCTGATTAATTTCTCCACTTTAACAACTTATTTCATTTTGTTCGTTTATGCTTCTGTTTTTTCAAATCATCCAAAACTTTCTCAGTCTAGTAACGAATTGATCGAAAAAAGAAGATTAATGGAATGCTTACTTGTCTGAAAATACGAAATCGTGAATCAAACATTGGATTAAGCCGCACAGATTGTTTAGGTCCAATGATATGCATATGTAAATGATGGACACTATTGAATGGCGGCCAATGAAATCCAAATCTACAACTTATTTGATATTAAACAATAAATTTACAAAAATTCTTCTGGATCTAATTGTAATTGTTTAGTGAGATAATTTCTTCCACAGTTTATCATGTTCACAACTGATTCATGTAAAGTTAAATTGAAGTTTACCGAGTGGTATATCTTCATATGTTAAAGATTTAGCGTTTTTTATGTGCTTTTTAGGGACACATTGAAAGTGATATTGAGCTTTTGGCAAATGATCGTCAAATATCACTATATCGTTGGTCTTTCATTAAAATGTTTGAAAAAATTACTGATTAAGAAGAATAATAAACTAGATTTACTTCGAAACGGATCGCTTGACTTGTCTTTCCATAAGCAATAGAACAAAAAATACAAAGTCATCTTCTTCACATCATTGGTCATGGTTCGATATCTCGTCGACACTGGAGCAGACGTAAGTGTTGTACTTCAGGCACATCAAGAAACCGGAAATAAAAGAACTTAGTTTAGCGATGTCCTGAACGCTTGCCACAGACGAAAAGTAGGACCTGGCACAAGTGGAAGGTCTCTCTGACGGATTGAAACCATAGTCCTTACTTGGTATTGTGAAACAGATGCAGTGCCAAAGTTTGAAGTGATATGAGACACTTTGAAATGAAGCTAGCTGCCAAAATACAGTTAAAACCGAGGTATCTCTCTGGGTTCATAACAATACGAGAACCTACTAACCAGGGGGTGTGTGCATTTGAAGGTCTGAATGTTGAAGTTCTTATCAACCTAGAAATGGTTCAAATCGTCAACACCACTTAAACCAGGTATCCCCATGTTCAAAGCATTACTCAAACCCAGTGCCACCTGAGGGCGTAGAGAATATCCTCATTACTATTTACTTAGTACTAAGGAAACTAAAATCCTTACGCCCAGGAAAGTCACCAAGTCGTGACAGTATTTGCCCCATAGTCTTGAAGCTATGTGCAGAAGCCCTCCGTTCACCGACGTGTGACCTGTTTAGGCATTCACTGGAATCGCACCAACTGCCAGCTGAATGGAAACAGGATACTCTCCCTCCAATCTCATAAGATAGGAGGAACTCATTCTGTTGCAGACTAGTCGCATTACTACTACAGGGCTCGTGAACGAACACATATGAGGGAGTACATGGATATCAACGAAACCTTCCATCAAGTTCAGCATGCGTTTAGGAAAAGCGGGTCGTGCGCATCTAATCTTCTCATAGCATGGGACAGTTGGAAATCCCGCTTGGACCGAAAAGTAGCGGTGCACGTGATATTTATCGACCTTGCAAAAGCCTTCGACATAGTACACCACAAACCCCTGAATGCGAAAGTTGCGGGAACCGGCTTCACTGACCCACTCTTATCTTGGCTCAGAAACTACCTTGAGAATAGACAGTTTGGTACCGAGGTAAGCAGAGTGCACGCGATTTGGTGAATCTCAACATTGGGAGTTTCACGGGGACCCATCTTAGGTCCACGCCTCTCCCTGATATTTATTAACGACCTGTTAGGCTCAGTTAGCTCACAGGCATTGATCTACGCAGACGATGCGAAGATATGGGGGTCCAAAATATAATCGAAGAGGATTCGACCGAGCTACAAAAGGACCTTACATCTATTGAGGAAAGGATGGAGAAAAACGGTTTAAAACGAAACCAGTCGAAATATCACGTTATGTACATTCTGCCCAACGTGACACAGTCAGTTTACCCTCAACGGAAGTCCGTTCTCAAATGTCGCCTCAGATCGCGATCTCAGCTTCCTAACCACTGAAAGCCTCCGCACCATCTCGAACTATATAGGGGACGCAGTCGAAGCCAAAGCAACTCTTCACTTTGTGCGAAGATAACTTGGTTCTATCACTCCAGAATTATTCTTAACGTTATTTAAGACATACGCGCCCCCACATCTGGAGGTTCGCAATATCATTGCACCCCTTCTACATAAAAGAGACATAAATCTCTTGGATGGAGTGCAGAGACGAGCAACGAAATGGGTGAATGGGTTGAAGAATAAACCTTACAAATATAGACCCCAGCACTTATGATTTCTCCCACTGAGTTACAGGAGAATCAGAGGTGATCTAATTGTGGCGTACAACATATTAAGCACGCCATACCATCCCAACGTGAGCATCTTAACGACGAATCACCACCACTCCTCTCCAGGCAATCCTCCGAAAATGCGAATACTCCTGTTCGTGCACACTTTTCTCACTTTTCATATTCTCTGCCCGCTAAGGTGACTACAGACTCCTCAGTGGACAGCTTTAAGAAGAGACTAGAAAAACACGTATTCACGTATGGAGTATGGTCCGCCTTGTGAACAAGCTGTTCATGATGCATATCTTGACACCTGCTAGTTGTTATCATTGCCATCTTAGTTCACTTACTTAATCTATCTCGCCTCTCATCTCTTTTCACTCCTCCTTGCTTACACTACGGTCCTCTCTCACAATCCTCATAACCAATCAATTAACTAAATTATCTATATATTACTTAGTTCTGAAATCTTATTCATATTAGCACTAGAATTTTATCCTTATTATTCTCCACATTACAACTAACTGACCTCCAGTTTGTAACATGATAACTGCTGACATCCAGAAACCCAACTTTCCTGAAACAAACGTTTTCATTCAAATCACAGGACATACAAACTCACAAACAACTTCCAATCCACTGTACTAATTCCAGCCGATTGGCTAGACTTTTATCCTTTGAAAACTACCTAACACCTGGAACCGTATCGAAAGAACAAGAATCGAGCGCGGAGAAATAAGTTGGTTTACACTAGCTCGTGAAAAAGATATTAGATATTGGCTATTGGAGGACACTTTCAAGGTGCGTGTTATAAACCGTGTTGCTTCTTTTTATACTGAAGAGGTAAGTGTGTTGTGCGATGCGCATATCCTCTCTCTAGCCACTGCAAACATTTAATTTATTTGGTGGACTCAAAATATTTAGCTGCACTCGAATCGTTTCATTCAAACTTCAGTCTGAACACAAATTTCTGATCCCATATTATATACGTGTCGTAACTATGCATACAAACCCAAAAATAGTGATAAACGCAGGAAAATTAGAAAAGGTATTTTTGTGTATATAGTAGGGAAATACACCGAAATTCCACATTTCCGCCTACTGTGAGGAAGTAGTGGGATCATTCGATCAGTTTTGTCACTGTGCGTTTGAAATATCTCCAAATCCATGGTAGATTGTTTACTTTACACCTGAACTTGTGCCAAATTGTATAACTTTATCCAACGTGTTTACATTGAGTCTACGTTCAAGCATAATAGCCTGCTGTCCTCAATATTTGGCGAAACCCACTTAAATTATATACTTTTTCACTAAATTTATGGTATGTTTGGATTCCTTACTATCACGAAACAAATTTTTAAGCCTAGTAGATCAGATTTACTAAAATTACACGTGGTTTAAGAAAGTTAATGCAGAACAAAATATAATATTGCCAGTAAATAAGTGACAGTGGGCTGCTCATCACATCTTTCGATTGCATCCTCAAATCCATATTACGTTGCTTTATTCATTACTGGAGCAAGCTCTACAATGCCTAAACAGCAGTTTCGTGTAGTCATATAATACACGCTTGGTGAAGCATGCCAAACGGAGATAAACACGTTGAATATGAGGTCAAATGTTACGTGATACCATTTTAAAATATGGTTTCTACCACAGTCCTCGGCAGTAACGAGAATGGGCCGGTTCACATGTTTTTCCTAGGATTTGATAATCACATCTAAGTCGCTAGTTTGATATTGCTCACGTCTAAGTTAAAAATTGTCCCTGCACAAGTGAGTGTGTAATCGCTAATTGTTGGTGGATACTGTCTACATGCTTACTGCAGTGAAGTCCTAGGAAAAATAGAATTTATAGATGTCTGATTATTTATAAACCATTTAGTATTATTAACTAGTTCTCGGTTCGTCATATATGCCCAACAACTACAGGAACCACCCTCGATTAAAGCATACCCAAAAATTATCTAGCATCTCAGCCAGTCGCATAAATGGTGACTTTATTTTAAACTCTATTAGATATGTACTCATTGTTCCGTCTACACGTTTCTACACTTTGCTGCTGCATTTAAATTACTAACTTCATGAAGTGTGTTTGTTTTTCAGACGTTAATATGGTTACAGCTATTCAATATTACTGTTATTTTATACAAAGATATGTAAACCATTCCTGACTTGTTAGGTCTCTCTGGCGTAGTATATTTTGCATATATGCCAGTGTCTATGAATTGAAAAAGTCATTATGTAGAGCTAATAAAAATCTGTATAGTTATGTTTGTTATGAAAGTAACTGTAACACACCATACGTACTAGATCCTATGCATTAGTGAGTACTTCAGTTTTATTATAGTATTTCATTTATGTTAACAGATGTTTTAGAATTCAGCAACAGTGTTTTACTATTTGATTGATAGTAATTAATCTGTTTGCCTTTATTCTTACTCGTTTTATAGTACAACAAGTAACAGCCATGGTAGATGTAAACATTGATAACTTTGTTAAAATTTGTCTACCGGTTTTCATCGGGATCAGCATGCGGTCATCAATCAGTTTACAATCATATTCCGGAGAAAACAAACCACCTATGTTTGGTGACTATGAAGCTCAACGTCACTGGATGGAAATTACTGTTAATTTACCGTTTTCAGAATGGTATACAAATTCAACAAGAAATGATTTGAATTATTGGGGCTTAGATTATCCACCTGTTACGGCATATCATAGTTGGCTCATGGGTAAATTAGCTAATAAAATGGACCATAATTGGGTTCAGTTGTACACCTCCAGAGGTTTCGAATCTAGAGAGCACAAGTTGTTCATGCGTTATACTGTATTGGTGGCTGATTTATTATTTTTTATACCTTCTGTATTAGTATTTTTCCATTATGTTCTACCTAAAATTATGAGTAGCAGTAATCAGCCACCAAAACTTAGCGGATTTTATTCGGCTTGTCTGGTGCTGACTTATCCTGGTCTTATATTAATTGATCATGGGCATTTTCAATACAATTGTATCAGTCTTGGTTTGTTCTTGACCGGGGTTAATTTTTTCCTCCTTGAATGGGATTTGGTCGGTTCTGTATTATTTTGTTTAGCTTTGGGATATAAACAAATGGAACTATACCATGCGTTACCAATTTTTTTCTATTTATTAAGCAACTGTATTCATAAAAAATCTGTGTGCTGTGGATTAATACATTTAGTCAAACTAAGTTGTATTGTTTTCTTTACAATGCTTTTAATATTTGCGCCGTTCTTAATAACATATGACTCGAATCTTTTACATCAAGTCGTTCGACGTTTGTTTCCGTTTGATCGAGGTATTTACGAAGATAAAGTATCTAATTTTTGGTGCGCTACTTCACCATTAGTTAAGTGGCGCTCATTATTTTCGACCTCATCCCAAACATTATCGTCTAATAAACTGGTATGGGTTAGCATTCTACTTGTACTAATTACTTGCCTTCCATCTTGCCTAGTTTTGCTAGGGAAATCAAAGAAACGAAAATTCCTAATTTCTCTAGCTCTCAGTGCTCTGATTTTCTACTTGTTTTCCTTCCAAGTTCATGAAAAATCAATTTTGTTAGTGTCTATTCCTGCTTTTTGTTTACTACCTTTTTATCCAATATCGTCGTTTCTATTCTCTTTATGCTCTACTCTTAGTATGTGGCCATTATTTAAGAAGGATGGTCTACTATTGGCTAGTTTATGTTTAATATGTATGCATACCATTCTAGGCTATTTTACAATACTTAAAAGCGATGATAATGACAAACGTTCTGCTGAGAGTCGAAAATTACGAAGCAATACTAGGAGTAACAATAATATTTCGTTATTTACTACACTTTTTATCCTTTTTAGCTATGGTATTTTGATTCTCAGTGACTTACTAATTTCACCTCCACCAGCATATCCAGATTTATTCCCTTTACTATCTTCTATGTACTCGTTCACACTGTTTTTCTTATTCATGCTCTATTGGCAGTGGAAAGTTATTTTCACTTAAAAACTTTTCACCTGGTTTTGCTTCTAGGATAAATACACGTTCATAAAGTTCTTGTTCTCGATAATTTACATAATCAGTTATTTTATTTTGTACACTTGTTACTATCATTCTTGCAATAAAAACTGATGTCTTTCTAATAAACTGTAGGATGTAACTTTGACAAACAAAGGACAAGTGTTTTATGTGTTCTTTTTGTAAGTAGATAGATTGAGCTTTATATCCATGACGTATCAGTCACATACAATCTAGAAATTCGTATGTATGTACACCAGTTCAAGTTGCCGTACCACAGCATAGTCGGGCAAAACGTGGAACTTCGTACGTACATACATCAGTTCAAATTGTCATACCACGTCAGCACGGAGACGCAATTGTCAATTCAAACCCCATAGTATTAGAGGTAGTAGAAGTATAATCTAGTGAAATACATTTAAACAGATAAAGATGATGAATCCAGAGGATTACGATTTGAGAGAAGCCAAAGAATGGATTCACCTCCTCCATTGCAAACGGTTTTGAGCCATGTTACTGAAAGTTTCTAACCATCGGTTACAAGTCTTGTGGACCACAACCGTTTAGTCTACACCTACCAACATGGCTCACTCTAGTTGTCAGTGATATCATGCATCTGTGCCATGTTTTGGTTTGACCGCCCCTAGCTTTCTTCCATCCTACTCCTACACCACAAAACATAGCTCGTCAAGGTAGCCGGTGGCTGGACATACGTAACATGTCCCAACCACCTTAACTGAAGTTCCAATACTTTATCTATTGATTTGCCATCCCTACCTAGTTCTCGTCTCCTTATAACAGCATTGCTCACTGGTTTTCCCAGAATACACGATCGATGCTCCGAAGATATCTATGATCGAATACTAGTAACCTGCGAGTATCTTCTACTCTGACTAGCTATGTTTCACAGCCATAGAGTAGGATCCTGACCGTAGCTATGCTGTTGACGTGGTTGTGGGCTTGCCTATCGTGATGATCCAACCGAGCTATACTGGCTGGAACATATGCTCCTGTAGGTTCTACCGGGCCAGGGAGGGCTATTGGCGATCGATGAGACTAAAAGCAGCTACTCAAGGTCTGGGGGCGAAGTCGTACTGTTGACTGTGTGTGACCGGCCTTAACCAGTTGTCCCTTGGGCTCTGCGCTTACGCTCCCAAGTCTGTAAAGCCAACAGTAACCTAACTTCCTTTTCAGGTTCCTCAAGAGACACCTTTCCACGGTGGGGGTAGCCGGGAATTGACATCCGCTCTCATACCTATAACTGCACACGAGACCGAATTGGTCACAATCGAATTCTTCCTACACCTAACATCTCTCATATCTCCATGGTTCACCCTTCTCACATCCCTTTATTACCTCGCACCGGTAATACAAACAATTCGAGTTCACGAAACAAACGTTATTCCTGGTCTCCTGAAACCCCATTCTAGACTAGGTATTCGAGCTCTTAATGTCCGGAAATTGTGTCAAATACGGCAACAGGCTTCCTTAGCTAGGACTCTGGAATCTCGCGCCATCGATGTATGCTGCGTCTCGGAAACGCACATACAGGATCCTAGTAAAGTCATTAATTTGATTTAACCTTGTCAAAATAAAGAAGCAGTTCGATCTATCCTTCGCGTATCTGAAAGCCCTGATGCTGCCTCCAGGGGTCTTGCTGGTGTAGGTATAGCATTGAGTCATAGGGCTGAACTATCCCTCCTAGACTGGGTCCCAGTAGATAGTCGCTTGTGCGCCGTCCGACTAAACGGGACAGTAAGGACTCGTTAAGATAGGGACACTCGCCGTTGCCTCTTCGTCGTATCTGCCTACGCTCCCACAAACTCAGTCAGTCAGTCAGATGCAACGTAGAACTTTGTACATAAGTACATCAGTTCATGTTGCCATACCACATCAGCACAGAGATGTAATTGTCAATTCAAATCCAATAGTAGAAGAGGTAGTAAGGGAATTAGGAGTAATCGGAGAGGTTAGGGTTAGAAGATACTATTCAAGAAGTATGATTCAGTGAGAAAAGTTTAGAGAGTCGAAACTAGAGGTGTTGAAGAATCCAAAAGATTAGGATTTGAGAGAACACAGAGAATAAATGCACCGGCGCCATTGAGAACGATTTTGAGCCATGTCATTCAAGGTCTCTAACCATCGATTATCATCATCTCGCGGACCCCAACCAGGTAGTCGACAATTACCGACATGGCTCAGTCCACTGGTCAATGACTTCATGGATTTCTGCCATGTTTTGGTCTGGCCGCCCCTAACTTTCTTCCAACCTACTCCTACACTACAAAACAAAGTTCGTCGACGCAGTCGGTGGTTGGGCATACGCAAGACATGTCCCAACCACCTCAACTGATGAAGTTTCACCACTTCATCTATTGATCTGCCATCCTTACCTAGTACTCGTTTCCTAATGACAGCATTGCTTACTCGGTTGTCCCACGGTATACGAGCAATGCTTCGAAGACACCTATGATCGAAAACCAGTAACCTACGAAAATATTCTACTCTCACTGGCCATGTCTCACAGCCATATAGGAGAACGGGGCGAACTGCTGCACGGTAAACTCGTCCTTTTGTCAGCAAACGGATATCTCGCCTACGCCATAAGTGACGTAGGTTGGCAAAAGCCAATCGAGCCTTCTGTATCCGAGCTGAGATTTCGTCAGTCACCAGGCCATCGGCACTGATGAGACTCCCTAGATAAGTGAAGCGGTATACACGCTCGACTACTTCACTCCCTATCACTAGTTCAGGTGCTGATGCAACCCAGTCTTGAAGCAACATTTTGCATTTCGAGGGGGAAAACCGCATCCCAAACATGCTTGCATTGTTGCTTATGGTAGTCAGAAGACTCTGCATTTTGTCAGCATCTTCACCAAGTAGGACAATGTCATCGGCATATTCTAAGTCAATAAGCGAGCCACCTGGAAGAAGGTCTACTCCTGAAAATTCAGACGAGGATAAGGTTATATCTAGGAGCATGTCTATGATAAAATTAAACAAGAATGGAGAAAGTGGACATCCCTGACGGACACCACTTGATGTAGAGAATTCCGGTGACAGTTCGCCATAAGCCCTCACTCGACCATTGGTGTTCGAGTAGAGAGCTTGTATAAGGTTAATGTACTTCTTTGGTACACCTTTCAATGACAGACACTGCCACAGAACCTCACGATCCACAGAGTCAAATGCCGCCTTAAGGTCCAGGAAAACGACTATTGTAGGACGCCTAAATGTGTGTCTGTGTTCCAGGACCTGTCGTAGTGTGAAGATGTGGTCTATACAACCACGTCCAGGTCGAAAACCAGATTGGTTTTCTCGAGTCTGCTCTTCACGAGCTTTCGCTAAGCGTCGAAGTATTATTGAGACCAATATTTTAGATACTATATTAGTTAGACTTATTCCCCTGTGATTGTCACAAGAAGACTTCTGTCCTTTCTTATAGATTGGGACAATCAGTGATTGAGTCCAGTCGGATGGGATTGCGTCCAGTTTCCAGATTCCACCTAAGATCTCAGTCAACCTAGCAGATAAAACTGGACCACCATCCTTAAATATCTCAGGGGTCAGTCTATCAGGACCCGCAGCTCGCCCTCGCTTCAGATTTCCTAACGCTTTTTCAACTTCATTAAGACTAGGGGGACTTAGGTCGATTTGCCATTCAGGATGACTGGAGATCGTGGGTAACCGAAGAGTGGCTCGTGGCCAGTTGAACTGATCCCTAAAGTGTTCTGCCCATCGATCCAGTCTCCTGGATTGAGAATGGATAATAAGACCATCCTTTTCCGAGATAGTCTCACTTACACTATGATTCCTAATACCAGTTTCCTTGATAAGTCGGAAAAGTTGTCTACTGTTGCCGATCGCCGCTGCCTTTTCCATCGCTTTTGCTTTCGCCACCCACCACTGTTCGCGATCGTTACGTAGGCTTTTTATAAGTCTGCGCCTAAGTTGACTTCGTTCTTCATCATGTTCAGAGCCAGGTGGGATGAGTTTTCGGGCATCCATCAGATCGGTGGATGCTACAGAGATCCACGGTTTCATTCTAGCCTTACGGTCAACCTTACTAGCAGATATCACTGCTGTTTCCACAGCCTTTTTGATATCATTCCATCCTGCTTCCGGATGGGAATCGCTTAGATGGTTGCCTAACTCTCTTTCTAGTTGCTCCTGAAATATTTTTTCGCCTTATTATCATTAAGTAAAACCCTAAGAGGCTTTCTTACGGTGTCTTTCCTACGTCCAGTAAGCCTTAAACAGATACGAGCTCGCACTAGAGCATGATCTGAATCCAAACATGTGCCCCAGAACGAGCGACAGTCTTCTATCGAACCCCTCAATCGGTGGCTGATGGCGATGTGATCTAGTTGAGTCCAACGTTGAGACGACTTCGGAGGTCGCCAGGTCAACAGATGCTTTTCCTTATGCCTAAAGTTAGTGTTCGCTAAGAATAGGCGGTTATCTGAGCATAGTTGCAACAGACGGTCGCCATTGTCTGTTCTCTCAGTCGCTACACCATAACATCCACCAAGATGTCTTTCCTTTTAACCTAGTCTACCTACTTGAGCATTAAAGTCACCAGCCATTATTACTATATCAGAGCGCCTAGCTTTTTGGAGGAGGTCCGAAAGCTTTCTGTAAAACTCATCTTTAACCTCGTCTGC
>OX103972.1:32775667-32900352 GCA_944470395.2 Schistosoma turkestanicum
TATATGAGGGCGGTTGTCACTTCCCGGCTGCCCACACCGTAGAAGGTTGTTTCTTGAGGGACCTGAAAAGGAAGATGGATTAGTGTTGGTGCGTGACCGCAGAGCCCAAGGGACAACTGCTTGAGGCCGGTCGCGCACGGCCTTTTTATGAGAGGTATTTAGAGGATTAGCTCCGTTCTTAAAGGCCCTTAGTGGGCACCCTTACCCAAGGAGACGGAAATCCGTGAGTTAGGGGAGGTGTGACATTTTTAGGGCCGACCTTTTCTAACCCTTCCTTCCTTGTGAGAAGGCAGCATCGCTGCAGATGCTGGTTGTCCGAGGGAAACACCTTACTGCTGTCACACCCCTCTGCAGTCAGCAGTACGACTTCGCCCTCAGACCTTGGGTAGCTGCTTTTAGTCTCATCGTTCTCCAATCGACCAGCCTGGCATGGTTGGACCTGCAGGAACATATGTTCCAGCCAGTATAGCTCGGTTGGGTCATCACGATAGGCAAGCCCGGCCACCACGTCAAGGTAGCAGCTTCGGTCGGGTGGCGATCGATGAGACTAAAAGCAGCTACTCAAGGTCTGGGGGCGAAGTCGTACTGTTGACTGTGTGTGACCGGCCTTAACCAGTTGTCCATTGGGCTCTGCGCTTACGCTCCCAAGTCTGTAAAGCCAACAGTAACCTAACTTCCTTTTCAGGTTCCTCAAGAGACACCTTTCCACGGTGGGGGTAGCCGGGAATTGACATCCGCTCTCATACCTATAACTGCACACGAGACCGAATTGGTCACAATCGAATTCTTCCTACACCTAACATCTCTCATATCTCCATGGTTCACCCTTCTCACATCCCTTTATTACCTCGCACCGGTAATACAAACAATTCGAGTTCACGAAACAAACGTTATTCCTGGTCTCCTGAAACCCCATTCTAGACTAGGTATTCGAGCTCTTAATGTCCGGAAATTGTGTCAAATACGGCAACAGGCTTCCTTAGCTAGGACTCTGGAATCTCGCGCCATCGATGTATGCTGCGTCTCGGAAACGCACATACAGGATCCTAGTAAAGTCATTAATTTGATTTCACCTTGTCAAAATAAAGAAGCAGTTCGATCTATCCTTCGCGTATCTGAAAGCCCTGATGCTGCCTCCAGGGGTCTTGCTGGTGTAGGTATAGCATTGAGTCATAGGGCTGAACTATCCCTCCTAGACTGGGTCCCAGTAGATAGTCGCTTGTGCGCCGTCCGACTAAACGGGACAGTAAGGACTCGTTAAGATAGGGACACTCGCCGTTGCCTCTTCGTCGTATCTGCCTACGCTCCCACAAACTCAGTCAGTCAGTCAGATGCAACGTAGAACTTTGTACATAAGTACATCAGTTCATGTTGTCATACCACATCAGCACAGAGATGTAATTGTCAATTCAAATCCAACTTAGAAGAGGTAGTAACGGTATTAGGAGTAATCGGAGAGGTTAGGGTTAGAAGATACTATTCAAGAAGTATGATTCAGTGAGAAAAGTTTAGAGAGTCGAAACTAGAGGTGTTGAAGAATCCAGAAGATTAGGATTTGAGAGAACACAGAGAATAAATGCACCGGCGCCATTGAGAACGATTTTGAGCCATGTCATTCAAGGTCTCTAACCATCGATTATCATCATCTCACGGACCCCAACCAGGTAGTCGACAATTACCGACATGGCTCAGTCCACTCGTCAATGACTTCATGGATTTCTGCCATGTTTTGGTTTGGCCGCCCCTAAGTTTCTTCCAACCTACTCCTACACTACAAAACAAAGTTCGACGAGGCAGTCGGTGGTTAGGCATTCGTAACACATGTCCCAACCACCTCAACTGATGAAGTTGCACCACTTCATCTATTGATCTACCATCCTTGCCTAGTACTCGTTTCCTAATGACAGCATTGCTTACTCGGTTGTCCCACGGTATACGAGCAATGCTTCGAAGACACCTATGATCGAAAACCAGTAACCTACGAATATCTTCTACTCTCACTGGCCATGTTTCACAGCCATATAGGAGAACGGAGCGAACTGCTGCACAGTACACTCGTCTTTTGATTAGAGAACGGATATCACTCCTACGCCATAAGTGACGTAGGTTGGCAAAAGCCAATCGAGCCTTCTGTATCCGAGCTGAGATTTCGTCAGTCACCAGGACATCGGCACTGATGAGACTCCCTAGATAAGTGAAGCGGTCTACACGCTCGACTACTTCACTCCCTATCACTAGTTCAGGTGCCGATGCAACCCAGTCTTGAAGCAACATTTTGCATTTCGAGGGGGAAAACCGCATCCCAAACATGCTTGCATTGTTGCTTATGGTAGTCAGAAGACTCTGCATTTTGTCAGCGTCTTCACCAAGTAGGACAATGTCATTGGCATATTCTAAGTCAATAAGCGAGCCACCTGGTAGAAGGTCTACTCCTGAAAATTCAGACGAGGATAAGGTTATTTCTAGGCGCATGTCTATGATAAAATTAAACAAGAATGGAGAAAGTGGACATCCCTGACGGACACCACTTGATGTAGAGAATTCCGGTGACAGTTCGCCATAAGCCCTCACTCGACCATTGGTGTTCGAGTAGAGTGCTTGTATAAGGTTAATGTACTTCTTTGGTACACCTTTCAATGACAGACACTGCCACAGAACCTCACGATCCACTGAGTCGAATGCCGCTTTTAGGTCCAGGAAAACAACTATTGTAGGACGCCTAAATGTGTGTCTGTGTTCCAGGACCTGTCTGAGTGTGAAGATGTGGTCTATACAACCACGTCCAGGTCGAAAACCAGATTGGTTTTCTCGAGTCTGCTCTTCACGAGCTTTCGTTAAGCGTCGAAGTATTATTGAGACCAATATTTTAGATACTATATTAGTTAGACTTATTCCCCTGTGATTGTCACAAGAAGACTTCTGTCCTTTCTTATAGATTGGAACAATCAGTGATTGAGTCCAGTCGGATGGGATTGCGTCCAGTTTCCAGATTCCACCTAAGATCTCAGTCAACCTAGCAGATAAAACTGGACCACCATCCTTAAATATCTCAGGGGTCAGTCTATCAGGACCCGCAGCTCGCCCTCGCTTCAGATTTCCTAACGCTTTTTCAACTTCATTAAGACTAGGGGGACTTAGGTCGATTTGCCATTCAGGATGACTGGAGATCGTGGGTAACCGAAGAGTGGCTCGTGGCCAGTTGAACTCATCCCTAAAGTGTTCTGCCCATCGATCCAGTCTCCTGGATTGAGAATGGATAATAAGACCATCCTTTTCCGAGATAGTCTCACTTACACTATGATTCCTAATACCAGTTTCCTTGATAAGTCGGAAAAGTTGTCTACTGTTGCCGATCGCCGCTGCCTTTTCCATCGCTTTTGCTTTCGCCACCCACCACTGTTCGCGATCGCTACGTAGGCTTTTTATAAGTCTGCGCCTAAGTTGACTTCGTTCTTCATCATGTTCAGAGCCAGGTGGGATGAGATTTCGGGCATCCATCAGATCGGTGGATGCTACAGAGATCCACGGTTTCATTCTAGCCTTACGGTCAACCTTACTAGAAGATATCATTGCTGTTTCCACAGCCTTTTTGATATCATTCCATCCTGCTTCCGGATGGGAATCGCTTGCATGGTTGCTTAAGTCTCTTTCTGGTTGCTCCTGAAAGATTTTCTTGGCTTTCTTACGGTGTCTTTCCTACGTCCAGTAAGCCTTAAACAGATACGAGCTCGCACTAGAGCATGATCTGAATCCAAACATGTGCCCCACAACGAGCGACAGTCCTCTATCGAACCCCTCCATCGGTGGCTGATGGCGATGTGATCTAGTTGAGTCCAACGTTGAGACGACTTCGGAGGTCGCCAGGTCAACAGATGCTTTTCCTTATGCCTAAAGTTAGTGTTCGCTAAGAATAGGCGGTTATCTGAGCATAGTTGCAACAGACGGTCGCCATTGTCTGTTCTCTCATTCGCTACACCATAACATCCACCAAGATGTCTTTCCTTTTCACCTAGTCTACCTACTTGAGCATTAAAGTCACCAGCCATTATTACTATATCAGAGCGCCTAGCTTTTTGGAGGAGGTCCGAAAGCTTTCTGTAAAACTCATCTTTAACCTCGTTTGAACTGCAGTCAGTGGGGGCATAGGCAGATATGACAAAGAGGCAACGGCGAGTGTCCTTATCTTTCCGAGTCCTTACTGTCCCGTTTAGTCGGACAGCGCACAAACGACTATCTACTGGGATCCAGTCTAGGAGAGATAATTCTGCCCTAGGATTCAACGCTATGCCTACGCCAGCAAGACCCCTGGAAGCAGCATCAGGGCTACCGGATACACGAAGAGTGAATCGTGCTGCTTCTTCGTTTTGACAAGGTGGAATCAGGTTAATGACTTTACTAGGATCCTGTATGCGCGTTTCCGAGACGCAGCATACATCGATAGCACGAGTTTCTAAAGTCCTAGCTAATGATGCCTGTTGCCCTATTTGACACAATGTCCGTACATTAAAAGCTCCAACATGTAGTCTAGAACGGGGTTTCAAGAGACCAGGAACGACGTTTCGTGATCTCGCTTCGTCTGCATTAGCGGTGCAGTGAGAAAAGGGAGTGTGAGTAGAGTTAGTCGTAGCGATAAGAGAGACATTAGGGGGTGTAGGAAGGATTTGACTTTGACCAATTTGGTCTCGCGTGCTGTTACGGGTATGAGGGCGGTTGTCACTTCCCGGCTGCCCACACCGTAGAAGGTTGCTTCTTGAGGGACCTGAAAAGGAAGATGGATTAGTGTTGGTGCGTGACCGCAGAGCCCAAGGGACAACTGCTTGAGGCCGGTCACGCACGGCCTTTTTATGAGAGGTATTTAGAGGATTAGCTCCGTTCTTAAAGGCCCTTAGTGGGCACCCTTACCCAAGGAGACGGAAATCCGTGAGTTAGGGGAGGTGTGACATTTTTAGGGCCGACCTTTTCTAACCCTTCCTTCCTTGTGAGAAGGCAGCATCGCTGCAGATGCTGGTTGTCCGAGGGAAACACCTTACTGCTGTCACACCCCTCTGCAGTCAGCAGTACGACTTCGTCCTCAGACCTTGGGTAGCTGCTTTTAGTCTCATCGTTCTCCAATCGACCAGCCTGGCATGGTTGGACCTGCAGGAACATATGTTCCAGCCAGTATAGCTCGGTTGGGTCATCACGATAGGCAAGCCCGGCCACCACGTCAAGGTAGCAGCTTCGGTCGGGCTCCCACAAACTGCAGTTCAGACGACGTGAAAGATGAGTTCTACAACAATCTTTCGGACGTCCTCGAAAAAGTTGGGCGCTCTGATATAGTAGTGTTGGCTGGTGACTTCAATGCTCGTGTAGGTAGACTGGGTGAAAAGGAAAGACACCTGGTCTGATCTTATGGTGTCGCAGGTGATCGAACAGACAATGGCGACCGTCTGTCGCATCTATGCTCAGATAACTGCCTATTTCTATCAAACACTAACTTTACGCTTAAGGAAAATCATCTTTTGACACGGCGACCCCGAAGGTCGGTCCAACGCTGGACCCAACTAGGTCACATTGACATCAGCCGCCGATCGAGGGTTCTGATAGACGACTGTCGCCCGTTCTTCGGGGCACATGCTTAGATTTAGATAATGCTCTAGTGCGGGCTAGTATTTGTTTGAGGCTTACTAGCCGTAGTAAAGACACTGCAAAGAAACCTCTTACGCTTCTACTTAATGATAGTAAAGCTATGCTGAGGATCTCATTAGCATCCACCGAACTGATATGCGCTCGTAAACTCATCCCACCTGGATCAGGACATGATGGGGAGTGGAGTCAGCTTATGCGCAGGCTGATAAAAAGCCTATGCAATGATCGCGAACAGTGGTGGGTAGCGAAATTTAGAGAGATGGAAAAGACAGTGGCGATAGGCAACTATTCAAGCTTATCAAGGAAATCATGATTAGAAATCCATCTGTTAGCGAAACTATCTCAGAAAAGGATGGGAATATTATTCATTCTCAATCCAGGAGATTGGATCGATGGGCAGAACACTTCAGGGATCAGTTCAACTGGCTCTCAGCCGCTTCGGTTGCCCACAATCTCCAGTCAACCTGAATGGCGAATAGACGTGAGTCTTCCGACTGCTGATGAAGTTGAAAAGCCAGCATTTCTCAGACTTACTCCCATAAGTGACACCACCGATCTAAGTGGATGGCATATGTAACACATGTACTAATTGTAATTTATTAGCAAACCCTCAGGATGATGCCTTACAAGTTGTAAAATAATTAAGTCAAATACCAGTGCTTTTACATGTTGAACAAAGCATTATTTAGACGTTAATTTATCGCTATTTATTTTGTTAGGACATACAATCGAATGGCGAATTACCCATCGATCACTGTTTCATAGGATTCATCGAACAAGGATAATTGTATACCAACTACGATTTAGTATCAACATTAATTACTACAGTCAGTGGCATACGTCCAGTATTTATTCATTAGGTTCCTCCCCAAGTTTTGGTGTGTAAGATTAGGACACCGACTTGAGATTCTATCCAAACCACATGTGTCTGAATCAAAATATCGTCGCACGTAATGCATACGCATTGCAAACAATTCCTTAAAAGGCTAGTCGGTATTATTTAAAAAATATACCAACAAGTCAGCAGTTAGGAAGGAATCTTATTTACAAATACGGGACCAGAACTAGACACAGTTTTAGGAATATTTTTCGTTATCCTGCATTTACAGCTGAATATTCTTGTAAAGTATAAACAATCAAAACAAAAGTTTTGGTGCGAATATTTATTTTGGACGATGTATACAAAGCCAGGAATCAACTGCAGTGTAGAATTTCTGATAGTTCCCTTTATAATAAGGGATGTGCCAACCAGTTTCTAAGTTACCATGTACACACAAGTCACACTTTGAGGGTTTCTGAAAAATAATATGTAAAACCAAATAAATTATATGAAAAATAATACGCTTAGCAAGTTTACCCAAATAGAGATAAACACGAACTAAAACTTGAAGTCAGATGAAGCTAGAGATAGGGCATACAAATGTAGGTTCGAGTTTACTCGTAAAACTCCAAGCCCCCGATTACCTTTGTAGGGCTGTGTGGTGAGGGCTCACCCTCCTCAAAATGCTCTTAAGTGGCTAGTGCCTAGGTTGTCTACGAAATCAAAAGGACGAAAAGTGAATGTCTAGCGCTCAAACCGGGTTGTTGGGTACAGAGGATCTACATAGGAAAATTGGAAGATCATAACTCAAAACCAATGGGGCACGTGTGTTCCAGGTTCCTAAGGGGACTGATGGTGTATGAATTTCGTCTTAATCAGTGGTTGTCATGGACAACACCTATTGTCACTGCCTTACTGCCATGTGCATTGGACCTCTAGATTAAAATTGTCTCTTGAGGAACCTGAAAAGGAAGGTAGATTAGTGTCGGTCTTAGAGACCTGGGAGCGTGACTACAAGAGCCTAAGGGACAAATTCTAACGGGTCAGGCACTTTTCACCTTAGCAATATTTCCAGGGCGACACGATCCGCGGCACAGTATCGATAAGCTTTGCTACGAGTAAATGATACTAAACCCAGCCTACACGAACCAGGTTATGAGTACATCTGACAAGATCATCCTGCACTCAATCTTCATTCTCGCAAGCCATAGAACTGTTCCTTAACAACCGTTTTTATTTTATATTGCATCACCTGTCAAGTTCCTTTTATTTCTACTTGCTGCATTCGATTTTTCAGCTCATAAAGAGGCATGTTCTTGCTGGAGATCCAGTCCTACACAAACGATCTCAAATCACTTACTGGTAGAATGTTGAATGCTACTACCAAGCACTATTTCTGAACCAGCCTTTCTGAAACTACGTGTGCCATTCGAACTGGCCTCCTCCAACGTCCTCACACAAATGCAGACCGGGCAAATAAGGCTGGTCATATAACCATTAAAGCATATAAAAATGTTTGCTCTCACAAGGGCATGATCGAATTTCAGACATTTACTCTGGCAGAACGGCTCTTCAACAATGGCTGATGGGAATTCGATCTACTTTTGTCCACCGTTGTGTTGAAGTTAGAGGCCATACTAGGGACCGTAGATTGCCCAAGTGAAAATGTAGCAGATGGTCACCGTTATCTGCTTATTAGATTTAGAATTCATTGTTTGCCAAGAAATTAATTTTATGTTGTCACATACAATACAGCCAACAGAATGGTAAACATCACAAAAAGACTTTCCCCACTAAAGCGATGTTTTAGCTAGATATTGTAACTTGATTTAATCTTAAAGAGTGTGTTCAGTCCACTAAAATTTGACTGAATCAGTACAATCGATATGCTATGCTTTGACATCATGATATCAGCAGCTTCCAACTATAGACCATATTAATCAACATTGTTCAAACAATGAAGTGATACGAACACCCTTGAGAAAACGATTTCATGTTATATAGATCAACTTTAATATGGTTCAGCTGCGGTGAAAATACCAAATCGGGTCTATTGGGGCAGGGTTTATTATATTACCAGTTAAAAGAATTTCTGGTAACAGAAAATAATTAGATCAGTATGTAGGTGCAGTACTAAATCAGTACCAAATCAGTAGTTAACAATAGCTAAAGCTTTATAGAGGCTCACGTTGATTTTACATTGGAAATTAGTCTTACTTGGTATATCCGACCATGATGTCGTAGTACAAGTTGTCTGAGAGACTGCCACCTAGAAATTTGTTTTCCAAGTTCCGAACCAGATGAAAATCGGTGATTCCTGAATTCATCATTAGATACAATATAGCATTGTGGCCCAGACTTCATAGCCATATAGAGGAGGAATACATCGTCTTCCGACCTGAATAAGTAGAATGAAAATCAGTTTAATGAAAATATAACCGTAAGGTAAGAGTGAAACACACAGAAAGATATGTGTGGCTTTTCTATTGTAAATGTACAAAACTCATACTTTTTCCATTAACCTATTTCTGTCGATCTTTGATGAATAAGAATCGGCATTCAAAAGTACCATATTTTTAAACCTGAAGGTCCGTCATATAATGATTAACGATAGGGAATAGTCAGTTGGCGGTTTTAGCATCGGATTCTCAACTATTCGAACCCAAATACGAACAAGTACTAACTAATTTAATTATGACAGTTTAGAAGTATAAGTGATTCTCATAGAAAATCGAAGTATATAGAGTGGTATTTAGTTCCACATATATATTAAATATATAAACTTACTTAGCGTTTGTACAGAATTTATACACAGAAACTCCCAACTGATTTCCTAACATTTTAATTGGGTCCCAAAACCCTGGTTGACGAAGGATTGAAGCCCCTTTACTGACCAAACAAAAACGCCGCAGATTGAAATCTTTGTTGATCTGTCTTATGACCTAAACAAAAAAAGCGCAAACAAAATAAATAACTAATCAGAAATGTTCAGCAATTCAAGTTTCCTTATATTTTAAGGCGTAATATCTAAACCAAAAACGTTTTTTAGAATACTAAGTACTTGTTGAATAGGTGAAGCAGTCAGGATATATTACTTAATCAAGAGATCAGTTGAGGAAACAACAAATATTTTTTCCAACGCGCAGAGTTATATGCTGTAATATAACTTCTTGTATTTTTTTTATCGGAATACAAGATGTCTAACAAAAAGCATGAATACATAAATCTATTGCACATATTACGAAAACAAAAACAGCCAAATTAGAAAAAGATTAATCATACCAATAGTCAAATCACGTTTTTGTTGTTATGGGCTGAAACTGAGCAGTAACCTTTGTATTATCTGCATCTTAAACGGGTTGGTTCGACAATACAATTCATTCATATCTTTTAGTCAGCAAGATACAGGGTTCGAGCCTCGGTCCGGACATTTGTCATCCAACTAACGACTTCCGAACAAGACGAAAGAAGCGTTTCGGACTCCATTAATAACCACCGCGTAGATTTACAATTTAAAAAGTCTAAAATATTGAAGATTTAGATGAGATATGAGGAGTATTTTGTGACACAAACACTTAGAACTGAATCACATTTTCCAACCATTGATTGTGGGTCTCATCGAAATTTGTCGAGACAGCTGTCTAGATGATTCATGCCAATTAATAGAGACTGCATGAAATGCTTAAATGACTTGATTTGGACACTTGGTAGCTTGCTGCTAGAGTATGTCATTTTGCTTGATAAAGAGACGGTCAATGTCAAAATTAATAACAGTCAGTCAGTCAGATGAAACGTACGTAAGTACATCAGTTCATGTTGCCATACCACATTAGCACAGAGATGTAATTGTCATTTCAAATCTAATAGGAATAGACGTAGTAAAGGTATTGGAAGTAATCGGAGAGGTTAGGATTAGAAGATATTATTCAAGGATGATTCAGTGAGATAAATTAAGAAGGAGAGAGATAGAGATTATGAGGAATTCAGAAGGTTAGAATTAAAAAACACACAAGAAAGGATGCACCTGCGCCATTGCAAACGATTCTGAGCCATGTCGTTCAAGGTCTCTAACCATCGGTAACTTTCGTCTCGCGGACCCCAACCAGGTAGTCTACATCTACCAACATGACTCAGTCCACTCGTCAGTGACTTCATGGATTTCTGCCATGTTTTGGTCTGGCCGCCCCTAGCTTTCTTCCAATCTACACCTACACCACAAAACATAGCTCGTCGCGGCAGTCGGTGGTTAGCCATACGTAACACATGTCCCAACCACCTCAACTGATGAAGTTTCATTAATCCATCTATTGATCTGCCATTCTTAACTAGCACCCGTTTCCTAATAACAGCGTTGTTCACTCGGGTATCCCAGGATATAAGAGCAATGCTTCGAAGACGCCTATGATCGAAAACCAGTAACCTACGAAAATATTCTACTCTCACTGGCCATGTTTCACAGCCATAAAGTAAGACGGAGCGAACTACTGCACAGTACACTCGTCCTTTAGTCAGCAAACGGATATCTCTCCTATGCCATAAGTGACGCAGGTTGGCAAAGGCCAATCGAGACTTCTATATCCGAGCTGAGATTTCGTCAGTCACCAGGCCATCGGCACTGATGAGACTCCCCAGATAAGTGAAGCGGTCAACACCCAATCTTGAAGTAACATTTTGCATTTCGAGGGGAAAAACCGCATCCCGAACATGCTTGCATTGTTGCTTAGGGTGGTCAGAAGACTCTGCGTTTTGTGAAAAGCAGACTCGAATAAATCAGGCTGGTTCCAAACGTGACTTTTCAGAGGTGGACCTTCTACACGGAGATACGCTTGCTAAATTAGAGTATGCTCATGACATAGTCCTACTTTGTGAAGACGCCCACAAAATGCAGTCTTTTGACTATCCTAAGCAGCAATGCAAGCATGTTCGAGATGCGGTTTCCCACCTCGAAATGCAAAATGTTGCTTCAAGATTGGGTTTCATCGGCACCTGAACTAGCGATAAGGAGTGAGGTAGTTGAGTGTGTTGACCGATTCACTTATCTTGGGAGTCGCATCATTGTTGATGGCCTGGTGACTGATAAAATCTCAGCACGGATGCAGGAGGCTCGATTGGCTTTTGCCAACTTGCGTCACTTATGGCGTAGTCGAGATATACGCTTACTAAGTAAATGGCGGGTTTACGGTGCACAGTTCGCTCCGTCCCACTTTATGGATGCAAAACATGGCCGGTAAGAGTAGAGGACATTCGTAGGTTATTAGTACTCGATCATAGATATCTTCTGAACATTGATCGTGTATCCTGGGACGACCGAGTAAGCAATGCTGTTGTAAGGAGAAAAGAACTAGGTACGGATGGCAAATCAATAGATGAAGTATTTAAACTTCATCACTTGAGGTGGTTGGTACATGTGTTACGTATGCCCAACCACCGACTGCCTTGACGTGCTATGTTTTGTGGTGTAGGAGTAGGTTGGAAGAAACGTAAAGGTGGCCAAACAAAATCATGGAACAAATCCATGAAGTGACTGACAAGTGACTGAGTCATGTTGGTAGATGTAGGCTAGCTGGTTGGAGTCCGCGAGATGATAGTAACCGATGGTTAGAGGCGTTGAGTGGAGCGGCTCAAAATCGTGTGCAATCACGCAGATGCACGGATTATTGTGTTCTCTCAAATTCTAATCATGACCTTCATCTTTCGCTTGTCAAATTGATCTGACTGGTTAATGCTTCTTGAATAATATTTTCAAACCTCAATCTTCTCCCTTACCGCCAATACTCCTACTATCCCTACCACTACGGGATTTGAACTGTGCTAATGCGGTATAGCAAACTGAACCGATGTACGTTTGTACGAAATTCTACGTTGCGATCGACTGACGGACTGACTGATTTTGTAAATGTACTTCTTTCTAGTAGCGGAAATATTGATTGGAAAAAAATTCAAATTACTGATTGATTTGATAATGGATGATAACCATGAGTATCATTATTTACTGAACTTATGATATAATTATATATATATAAACTCAAACAAAAATAACTGTTTTGAAGGCACATACTAGCGGATTAAAGTTAGAAACTAAACTACTGATGTTTCAGTATAGGCTTAATGGTTAAAATACTTGCCTTATAACCTGTATGTGATATATCTGAACTCTGATTTACCCACTTTGGTTTTAGAACATGGGTTGTATTACTAGCCACCAAACAGCGTGGTCAAACCACGAGTAGACATTGAAAATATTTAAATTTGTTCAGCTACTTGTTAAGTGAATTAAAGTTACCTGAGCAACCAATAATCCTGGAGAATCGAGGGACCAAAGTTTACGCATATTCAATAGATTTAAAAAATCGATGATGCAATCTAAAGGTTCACTTTGAGAATCAAGAAATCGCTTTAGAGTCAAAACTTCGTCTGATGTTGCTGTTAGATATAGATTTTCAATGTCTGTCCCCTAAAATTAACGAAAGTCAAATTGTGAAAAAAAGTACATATTACCTTAATCACTGTTTCACAAAACGTATCAGCCATTTGGGAAAAAGGAAACTGTGACATGTCTGGTGGTGGTAGTTTTTTGCTACATACTGAACATAAATAGCCTCTACGGAAATGTTATTGTTAGGTAATAGTGTCACATTAGTTTAATAACTAACCTATTAACATAAGCAGATAAATCTCCCACCCATTGTTCGTGCTTTAAATTTTGAAACCAACGTCGAATACATTCAGCAACATTATAAGTAATTATCCATTGGCGTGTGTGCAATATTTGGAACAAGTGACTGACTAAATAAATAGCTTCTTTTTCTTCTAACTCATTTAATTTATTAAAAAATTCATAGAAAATCTTGTCTTGCGGTGAAGAATTCAGTAGTTGTATACATTCGAAAAAAGAAGAGAAAGTGTCAAATTTTAAGGCAGAAAAACACATATATTCATAAATCCCTGAATCATCACAGTTTTTCCCTTCTGAGGACGATAATAATTTTAGTGCCTCTCTCCAAAATGGTGTTTGTGCTAAAATTTTCGCCAAACCAATTTGGAGAACCTTCTTTTCTACGGGATTTAATCGAAGCAAAAGTTCGTTGTATAAACTTTTGAGTTCAGTATAACGCTCTTGAATTTTTAAAAGTTTCAAGGTACACATTAAAGTAGCATTGCTATGTTTGTTTTTATCATCCAAGATGTAGTCGGTTAATGATTTTCTTAATTCAGGATAATCGTGATAACCAATGTACTCTAGAAGACAAGGCCAAAATGATATATGAGTTGAATGTAAGTTATTGTTCATAACTTTACAATCACTAATTGAAACAGTGAAATCACCTAGTGGTGATAAAACAGAGTGAATGTATGATTTTGAAATGTCCTGATTCGTTACATTTCCAAATAGTGTGGATATTTCATAATTTGGTTTGCTGCAAAATGTTCGTCGAATATTATACATACAATAGTTGTAGAAGTGGAACTTTTGATAAAGTGCCCGATGTAGTCGAGAAGCTGACATGTTTTCAAAAAGAAATTCAACTGTTCAGTAGTAAACTGAAGCACTATAGTATTTCGGATCCTGCTATAAAGCTTAATATGTTGTATATACAGGACATCTGCAAAAGAAAAAAGTAAGTATTAGTTACATGTCTATACTATTATTATTGTAATTTTATAGTTTTTGGCAACTGGTAACAAGGAAATACAACCAAAAATTTGAAACTTACTCTATTTCCCTGTTAACACATAACTAAGATTTTTTCGGCTTTTAACCATCAGTTAATAGGTTCATACTCCATTTTCTTCACTTTTGGTAACCGCACAGTACTGGTAGCTGAGACAAACTGAGCGGTTTCGAGTTAGGAAATCAAACATTCAGATACTTATACGTTAGAGATTTTACAAAGGACTATCAATTTAATCTATACATGAGTGTTTAAAGGAAATTTCTAAAACAATCATATACATAAACTAATAGGATTTAAATGCAATATTATAATTGAGAGTCATGGTTATCAAATGAAAACACTCGTATGATCGGAAAAATACCTAAAATTCAATTTGAACAAATATAATACACGTTAAGGTTTGTAATTTAGAAAGTTTATTTGGAAAGAAATTTCGAAATCTACTTCACTATAAACAAAAACTGAATTGTGAACAATTATGATGGAACTGAAAACATATTTGCTGAGTTTTACCAAAAATATCTAGCATAAAATTCATATGGGATCCTAGATCCCATGTGCATTATAAGTTCGAAATCAATTGTCAGACTCATCTGCGTGGAATTTCCGTACTCACGAACTCGTCAAAGAACTATACACTCACATGTCGTCCTCTCATTTCAGCTGGAAGCACCTCCATCACGAGAAGGTAGTGGGTGGCACTTCCTTGGCAGTGGTCATATATATATATATATATATATATATATATATATATGCGAAACGCACAAAGGAATTTAGTAACAACGGTTTGGCTACTCGCGTAACAACACTGATAATCATACAGACAATGTGGCTACAGTTAAAAGTACCTAAACTCGAACTTATTAGTCACATTATTATCTCAATGAAATCATCCACTTAGCACAGATCTCAAATTAAATTTCGAAAGAATGCATCACTAATCAAATAGGTAGACAGATCGAGTAAACTCACTACTACATGTACCAACATATATCTATTTCTATAGTACAAGCTTTTTAACAAGCACGAGTTGGATTTATGAAGTCAGTTGTTTGGGTATCTCATTGAGTTCACCTAAGCGTTAGATAGTACTTTATAAAAACAACTGAAGCTGATTATTATCAGAGCCCATTTGACAGGTATCAGTAAATGAACTCAATGACGATGTTCGTTTTCTTCAGTTAAGTGCCGTTCATAGAAACTAGAAACATTGATTAGACAATGGTGGACGAGTCAATCGAGAATTCATTTTATATCTTAAAGTCATGGTGCATAATAAGAGTCACCCATAGTCTTGAAAATTCTGACGAAAATGTAATGACTAGATTTCAAGAAAATGGACTGAATTGTGTTACCGGTTAACGAGAGAGATTGGGTGTATGGATGAACGCATAAGCAGTTACTCCTTTGACTGCAAATTTCAAGAGACCTAGTTGCCCTGCAAACACCCAAAAACTTTAAAATTATACATTTCATGCTAATTAAATACTTATTATTTCCAACAGGAATAGGTGATAGGCCATAATCTTCAACACCTGTGCAGATGCATCAATCTCTTATCCTCCACTCGTTTTGCTATTCAAACGTCCCTTCCCATTGTCTTTACAAACCATATTCACTAAATTTAAGCCATTTCTTTATTTCTACTACATCACTTTGTTATTTTTAACATTTATCTAATCATACTTATGTGGTTTGGAATATTGCGCCAATGCCAACCTGTTTCATGGATGAAGTCAGATGGTAATTGCATGCAGGCGACCAGACATTAGCGACATGTTCAAAATTATAATATGCACCTGAATTAAAGATGAGACTTTTTTATGATTATAGGAACATTGACGGAGTACTTCGTGACCAGTAATATAACTGTAACTTTATTGATATAAGAAACTATTCTTATTAATGGGAACTTCACACAAATTCCTATGATTTAAAAAGCTATATAACGGGCTATATCGATATAAAGGACCACGACTTTGAAAAAGTCGATTTTAATAAAAAAATGCAGGGAAGTGTTATAGTCTATAGGCAGTTTATTTGCTGATATTTCATTATCAACCAAACATAATACATTTATTTTTCTAATGAAAAGATTCCGTGTGAAGAAATCTCCGTATGACAATAATAGCTACCAGTGGAAATAGGGAACAGCAAAAAATCCACATGCATGTAACGAGGCTTTCATTATTAGTGCTAATATTGAGTCTTCAACAGACAATATCTTTATACCCATTTTTGTAAAACTTGGTCAACAGTTACGAAAAGCTAGTCGATCTTTTTGTATTTTCTATCGTTATTTCGGTACAGCTCTTATTATCTGTTGAGATCTGCTCACTGTTTTTTAACAATGGAACTGCAATAAATTTAGTTAACTAAATAGTTAATGCTAGGCTACTATATCTTATGATCTGGATGAGTTCGTTTATCACAAAGCTGACAGCAGTCGAAAAATAACCAGTTGGAAGATCATTCACGTAACATATCCACTATCTAATATCTTCTACACGAGTTAATATAAAATAAATGATTTATTTGCGCTCCATTCTTGTCCTTTCAGTACGGTTCCAGGTGTTTGGTCGTGTTCAATGAATGGGGGTCTAGCCACTCGACTGTCTAATTCTAGTCAGTCAGTCCCGTGATTTAAATGAGCACGTTAGTTTCAGGAAAGTTGGGTTTCTGGATGTCAGCAGTTATCACGTTACCAGATGTGAGGTCGGTTAGTTGCAATGTGGAGAATAATAAGGATAAAAATTCTACTGTTAATATGAATAAGATTTCAGAACTAAGTAATATATAGATAATTTATTCAATTGATTGGTAGTGAAGATTGTGAGAGAGGACCGAAGTGTAAGCAAGTGAGAGGAAACAGAGATAATAGGCGAGACAGATTAATTGAGTGATCTGAGGAGATGGCAATAATAACAACTAGCAGGTCACAAGACGCGTATCAGACACAGTAGGTCCACAAGTTTGATCATACTCCATAGTTCAGAATATGTTTGTCAAGTCTCTTCTTAAAGCTGTCCACTGGTGAGTCTGTAGTCACATTAGCGGGCAGTGAATTTGAAGTAGCAATGAGAAAAAGTGTGCACGAACCTGAGTATTTGCTTTTTCATGCGCATTTTTTTGAGGATTGCCTTGAAATGAATGGTTTTGATGCATCTGTAAGGAGCTCGTGCTCGGATGGTTTGGCGTGCTCAATATGTAGTGCGCCATAGTCAGACCAACTGTGATTCTACAGTAACTCAGCGAAAAAAATTACAAGTGCTGGAATTCTTCTTCGTAACTTTTGTTCTGCAAACCCATCATCACTTTAGTTGCTCGTCTCTGCATTCGATTCCAGAGATTTATGTCTCTTTTGGGGAGAGGAAATGCAATGAGGTTGCTATAAGTCTCAAACATCGTTAAGAATAGTTTTGGAGTGAGAGCACTAAGTTGTCTTCGCATAAAGTGCTTTTACTGTGTCCCCTATATAGTTCGAGCTGGCGTGGAAGCTTTCAGTGTTTACGAAACTGAGATCGTGCACTGAGGAGACATTAGGCAGGAGACTACCATTATGGGTGTTAATCGTTTGAGTCATGTGAGGCTTATTGCAAATAACGTAACATTATTCTGGCTTATTTTAAAAATATTTTTCGCTGCCTATTCTTCACAAGATGCAAGATCCTTTTGTAACTCAGCTGAATCCTGTTCTCTCCATATCTTTTCATCGTCTGAGTAGATGAACGCCGCTAGGTTAACTGTGTCTGACGGACCATCAATAAATATCAGCAACAGAAGTGAACTCCCAATGTTGAGACTCGTCAACTCGCGTTCACTCTGCTTATCCCTCTATTCTCAAGGTATTTTCTGAGTCAAGATAGAAATGGGTGAGTGAAGCTCATTTCGGCAACTTAGCGATTAGGCGTGCGTTAGGTACTGTGTTGAAGGCTCTTCCAAAGTCCAAACAAATGGAAAGCAACCACAAAGAAATTCAAATGTTTAGAAAAGACTGGAGGAGTCGACAAAAATGAGAATCGTACAACGTTTTAGTTCGTTCTGCCATTCGGAGTGACAATACCTGAATCCAAGTCGAACTGGCGGTGATGAATGGGGAGCAACGCAGGCATGTTCAAGTGGTGGTTACAATGTAGAGAATTGAGGGAATTAAACACATCATTTATTAGTAACTAGCCCGTCAATTAAGTGTTAATAAATCCAAGGTAACGAATTTATTCGAATTCGAAAGTTGGCGACATAACTAGCAGCAAGTTATGAATCTGCACGTGTTTAAGTATTTTTTAGCACAGTTAAAAAAGCGAGTACAATTGTTAAACTTTCCTTTTCACCAGTTACGTTTTCCTCGTAGAATTGTGCTACTACAAGGTCAAAACAAATGTTGGAGTCTTAGAATTAGTCATTCAAATCAAGGGATACATAAATACATAAATTACTGCCAAACGACTGAAATTGGTGCATTCGAGTGGTTTGACTGCCATCGATTGAAAAACATCAAATATGTGAAACTTTCCCGAAAGAAAAAAGTGGACGACAAATAAAAATGTCGGTTTATGCTTGCTTGTGAATATGACATTGAATATTGGACATTGACCTAGTAACTCAATTTAAAAAAATAACAATTTTGTAGTTTTGTAAGGCGGTTCGAATCCGGATGTTACCGTGCATTTTATTTTATTCATTTGACACCGGTTTCCTCTTCTCACATTGTTTCGATCTCGCTTGATTATTTTGCAATTAGTAAGTGTCATGACTTCCGATATCTAGGAAAAGTAAATAAATTTTAGGGAAGCTGTATTCGGACCTCACATTAAACTTTGGATAAATGCAACTAAAATACTGCTCATTTCCTGATGGTTTAAAGCTTATACTCGAAACAATCTTGAGTTTTCGGAAAGTTCATTGAAGATTTGAGTGGAACCAAGAATTTTTAATGGTTTTCGAATAAATTCTAAAATTCTGCCGAAGCCGGGTTTTTGGTCTAACGTATCTGACAAAATATTTCCCCTCCGAAGCATTTTAACAAGTAACAGCTGTTTCAACACGTTATACTCGAGTATTGAAAGGAATTTGTCTCGGACCTCTATCGTTCCTTGAATAATCATCTTAGAGTAGTTTCCATTTTTAGCGTCATAATAATGCATTTCTATCTATCCTCATCTGAACACTTAAATATCGGTGCAAAAAAGGTGCCGAATTATTTGTGCACCACATAAATTAATAAATTTGTTAGTGGGCTGAATTACTTCCCGGACATTTAAACGGAAGATCGCGTTTTCTTGCCTTGTTAGCACAGTTTCCAACGAGTCTCGTTAACGCAGATGTTTTGAATTATTACCACTCATGGTAAACCTTACTATATCCGCAAACAATTCACCATTTTTAAATTCAACTTTTTACCCACATTTTAGAAGTATTCTTATTTGTCAATAAATCGTTTGTAGTTTGCCGACCTTCATGAACTGTATGCTTTTAATTTCAGATCTTTCTTTTGACGTCTTTATATACATTTAATAATTTACCCAATATGAATTCAACTCATGTTACTACATAGACTCTCCAAATACTGATATTCAATTTTACCGTTACCAACATACACTATGAGGTTTATACAGCTAGTAATTGGCTGTGAACAATGTGTTTACTTCTTATTCTGACTTTATTTATTCAGTATACCCCGAGAACAGGTAATGCATCCCATGGCATCATTTTGAAATGTTTTTAGAATGTGATATATTTTCTCAGCTGGGACGATATGAGTTGTTTGAGAGACCATCCTTTCGTATTGCTCGAGATATTAATGGACAACAGACTAGACAAACTGTATTTTATGCGTGGGGAAGGTAATTACTGTCGTTTTCTCATTTCCTTAGATCATGGTATTTGATTCTTCATCGTGAAACATCGTTTCGCAATTCTAACTTGTCAGTTAGATTTATTAATACAAATGGTACCCACTCTTTCTATCCGAAAATAAAATATGCAGAACTACATACTGGTTATGTATCAGGTTCAGATCGTTCATTCGTATTAGCTCATTTGGAAGAAAACACGTTAATACTCAGCGCTCATATTCATGTAGACTCAGATATTTTTGTTATCGAGGTAAATCATAATATTTTAGTTGTTATTCTTAGCCATTATCCGACTACACAAACCATTTTGGAAATACTTCCATGTTAATGTATCGTCTAAGAGATATTCAACTCAAAAAAATACTGAAGTAATTGTTTGATTACCTTTCATTGACTTGCTATCTTTATTTTAGTAATTCGATGAGTTATAAATCAGCCACTTTATTGGCCCTAGAAACTGGTATATTTGGTTAGTTAGTGGTAGTTTAATAACATTTAAATCTGATAAAAAATTATATATATATATATATATATATATATATATATATATATATATATACATACCATTTCGCTTACAAGCTAAATGACAACGAAATTGTTTGCTTCTCTGAGGTTTGTAAAATTTGGATCGTGATAATACATATTTTCCATTTTTTTGAGAAATGATAAAACGGGACGTAAGTGCATCTAATATTCACGCTATAATTCATTTTATCGGTGAACATCGTCTGTTAATCGACATTTTCTTTGATTTTAACGGATGGAAATTCGTTTGTCAAACCGTACCCCATAACAAGAAATCATATCATTCCTGCTACTCGTTATGTATTTTTTGGTAACTGTAACTTTCAATCTGTCTTTATACTATGGTTTTTACTTGAAAAACACTTACCACTCAATATTCTGTTCTTACTGTGTACCCTCGTGCTCTTCAAGGCATTACATGAAAACCTAACTAGTGAAATAATTACTATTTACCGCTGCAAGAATGTGAGACTGTCGATAATTTTTTGTTCTTTACAATAATACATGCTGCTTGTGGAGACCAAATTAAATTATGCATTTATGGTGATTGATCCAATAATTCACATAATTGTAAATTTAGGCCATGTTTTGCAGTTATATTAGTCTGATTGTAAAAGGTTAGAGCAGCTCTGATCTATAATCATAAAACGTTCTCTCACAACTGAATATAGTCAACAACTCTGTCTCTGACCATCGTTGTCGCTTCAGTGTTGCTGACATTCCGTGGCAACACAGTGAAACTAGTGTTGTTGCAGTATGTTCGATTACGGTCTAACCATCTTAAAACATTGGGTTCACGGGCTTCTTCCTGTTTTATGAAGGGTCTCCACATCGTGCATTATTTGCCAACTTTTGGAGTTAGGTGAAAAAGGCAAAGAAGTGGTTAGTTTGTAACAGGTTACAGTGGTATAAAAACTAGAACTATATAGTACCGGGATATGTCATTCCATCACGTTTCGCTAGTTGCTGTTCTGGAGATCGATACAACTTGGTTTGAGACATCGTCAGATGTCGCAGGAATAAGAAAAAACAGTAGCTACCGTGCTTTTGCTTCCTAATGAAGTTTTTATGAAATTGTTTTGAAGCCTTTTAAATGAAAGAATCTACCTTGGTTACAATTCTAAAATTAAAACTGTACGACTCTTCCCTCTATGTCCTCATGAATTAAACCAATTCTCACTTGTGCCATGCTGTAGGTTGTCTATATCTGTTCGTCTGTCAGTAGATGTCACTTGTTCACCAGAGAGTCAATTAAATCATTGCTACAAGTTCGTACGATTTCTCATCGTTAAATTCCACCCATGGCTACGAAACATGGCCAGTCAGAGTAGAAGTTATTTGTAGGTTATCAGTATTCAATCATAGATATCTTCGGAGCATTGCTTGTATACCCTGGGACAAGCAATGCTCCTGTTAGGAGACGAAAACTAGGTAAGGATGGCAGATCGATAGATAAAGTATTTAAACTTCATCAGTTGAAGAGTTTGGGACATGTGTGGCGTATGCCTAACCACCGACTGCCTCGTCCAGCTATGTTTCATGGTGTAGGGGTAGGTTGGGAGAAAGCTTGTGCTGCCAGCTTAAAACACGGCACAAATCCGTGAAGTCACCGACAACTGTACTGAGTCATGTTGGTAGGTTTAGACAAAATGGTTGTGGTCCACAAGACCATCGTAGCCGATCGTTAGAAACTTTCAGTGACATGGCTCAAAACCGTTCGCAATGGAGGAGGTGAATCCATTCTTTGGCTTCTCTCAAATCGTAATCCTCTGGATTCTTCATCACCGTTATCTTCTTCTTTTTAAGTGTGTTTCACTAGACTATACTTCTTGAATAATATTTTCGAACCCTAATCTCTCCGATTACTGCTAATACTTCTACTACCTCTACTACCACGGGTTTTCAATTGACGATTGGGTCTCTGTGTTAATATGGTATGGCAACATGAACTGATGTACGTACGTGCGAAGTTTACGTTGCAACTGACTGACTGAAAGATGTTTGCCCCCGAGTTTCGAGTAGCTATAATTGATTAGAGGTTGACCCAATATAGTGATCATTCTTGTCATGTTACTCATTCGGTACTAACTAACATTTCTTGTTTGATGTTCAAGTTTATCATGATGGTGAATCCATTAGGGATAAGTGCCCATATAATTGTGTATAAATACATGCTGCAGGTCCGTTTCTAATCCAGTCACATAAATAGTCTCTGTTATCTATTTCAAACATTGTTTTTGCATTATAAATTAATGTGCACCAATCCTTAGGTCAGATATGTGACAGTTAACAGAAATAAGATATATTCTAGATCTTAATATCTAGAAAACAACATTTTATCGGTGTTCTTGTCTAACTCTGTTTTACGTTTTCCCATTAAGCGACTTAAAAAGTTGTCAGAAAGAATTATTCAGACACAACAGATTGAAAATGAATTTTCACAATCGCGGGGTCTCGATATCACTTAATTTTTTAAACTTTCTCTCAACTGACATTCAAGTTGTTGAATTCTTCACTCCGTATTTTATTAATTTCGTAACCACTTAACTGTTCACCAAGTCATGTTCCGATTTCCATTCTCTTATTTTTTCACAGGTGCTTACATTAGACGAAGACGTGCTAACCCCATACAGTTACAACGTAGACTTTGTCGTCTTACCCTTATCGTTGATTATGATTTTTTCACTAATTTAGGAAACAGAAATGGACCTAAAACTATCAGTCATGTTGTTAGTTTTTTTTCGTTGTGTTATCATGTCGCTTTAATAATTTACTCTTTTCCCAAAGATTAAAGTATTTGACCGGCTAAATTACTTATTTCTCACTTCAAAATTTCTGAATGATAAACATGGTGAAATGACTGGCTACGGCTTTTTATTGCACGAGGTAAGTGTATTACAACTTTAATTATCCTTAATATCATTATCGCCATTATTGCGATGTAATATTACTATTCCTCTCAACAATGTAGATCGTAATTCATGAGTCAGGGACAGCGGATTACAGTCACTATAATTCCCCAACTGATGTAGGTGGAAAAATTTGGACAGCCACATCCCTGTTGCGCGTAAGTTTCTGATGAATATTTATTTTCAAGTATATCCTGTTAAAATCATAGCGGTTACTGTTGATATCAGTTAATAAGAGTGAATCAATTGATAGCATTTGAGTCAAACGCCCACCACTTTAAACTCATTTAATCCCAAACTGGTTAATACTCTGCATCTTTTTATTTGACTACCAATCTTGAAATTTCTCCAGTTGTATAAATATGACTAGCCCTTTGTTATTGGTTCATTTTGTTGTGTTCCTGTTATTATTCAGTATACGTGTGTTTATTCTTCTCTTAGAAATTCGTTATTATTTTCTGCTTCTGCTAACGGTATAAATTTACATTCTAGAAACATAATTGCTGACTGTGTACATAGCCACCTGTTTTGACTATATGCCTACTAAGACTGTGTACGACAACATAAAGGTTTATTCAAGAAATTCAGCTGTAGGCAAATCAAATCTTGCAGTTCCTTTTATTAAGAATTTAATGTGATAGAAAAGTATTATAACATGTATAAGCACACACTCATATACTTGTTTTATTATCAAAAATGAGTCTGAATTCGACATAATAATAATTAATTCCGATAATATATAGTTTTCTTGATAAAATAAATCCAATAGAAATTACATTTCCATATGGTCCCAAGTTACCTTACCCAGCTGAATGTTTCAAAACACAACTTGGAATGAAAGCTCAGTAATAGAATTCATGGTAGACCGTATAGCCTTCTGGTACAGTTAAGCGATATCCTATTAATTAATCACTGTTTCGTTAGTCTAGCTGTTTGCCAAGTTTAAAATAATATGCACCGACAAATTTTACGTGCAAATTTGTTGTAAATTTTCTCCAGTTAAGTGTTGGCCGAAATCACTTTAAAAATCCAGCGATAAAAATCTACTGGTAGGTAGATTGTGCCCATAACATTTTTCCAGTTTACTGTCCTTAATTACTAGATTTGAAGATATTATCGATGCGCTTTATTGTTTATTTTAAATGTTTCAGTTGATAAAAAAAACATCCAACCGTGCATAATACATAAGTGTTATGTTCAAGTAATTAATTTCTAACTTTCATTTTATTGGTTTTTGCTGTGATTTAGTTGCCTTGCATCAAACGTATTTTTACGTGATAACTCATGCTTTATGACGAGTTGCAGTACTTTATACTTTAGCATAGATACTACTTAAATCACACAAAGTAATATATATTTGTAAACCTGAGAAGCTCGCTGGCTGGAGCGCTCCGTTTGTGTAACATGTATTATGGACTTAGTTTCCTCTTTCAAATGATTCAGACGTGTTTTTATGTGTGTCTACCAATTGTGTACAGATCAAGAAATATTAGTCACAATGCTATTCCTCACTTTCATTTCCTTACCATTTTAGAATATCTAGATTTCGCTTTATTGTAAACAATGATCGTTTCATCCGAAAGGCAAACAATCACATATCAGTGTGTACTAATCATCTTATTGAAAAATCGTTAGAAGTGGTAAAATATTACACGATTCTGAGTTATGTTACATCTTGGGAGAAAAGCTGTGAAATAACTTAAATTTTAGGATCGTCTGCATCCATAGCAAAATCATATGAATGAGTGTCTGCTGAATGAGTAATGTTTTACAGCCATATTACCCAGACCTTATTATATCACATTTATGATCCTAACTAGAGACTCCGTAGCAATCTTTGTTTGCTTCAAAGCGATGGTTGAAGGCTTCATGAATTCACACTGTGTTTTGTTGTGATCACCATAGGAATTCGTTAATTATACTCTCAATCTGACTACCGATCACACAACAATTGTTCTAACCATATCTGTTCTTGCCGGAATTTAATCTCATCACCCAGTTTACCTCTCCTTAAGCTAATTTCTACTTCGTGGTTTTATGTACAAATTATTGTAGAGAGATGTTAATTGTAGAATCTATGTTAATGTCAAACAACATTTTATTATATCCAGATGTATACTTAAATGTTGTCCATGTTTAATGAACTATCTCACCTGTTTTACTCGAATTTCTCCCAGGCATTTAGTCGATTTGATGCTAAACAGTCTTGTTTGGCTCATTTACTTAGTTACAAAAGAATAGATGAAGGCATTTTGGGGATGTCTTGGTTGGCCTCCCCGGATCCAAAAAAGTTAGGCGGTATTTGTTCTCCACCTCGTAAGTGTGCAAGTTTTTCATTTACATGCCATATTACTAATTCGCACATTCTTAACTGACAAATATTAACACAGAAATTACTTTCTTAAATCATAGCACATAATTCATGTCGGTTTGTTGGGTGATGAAATCTGCAAATGTTACATTCTGAGGTTAGATCAAGGCTGCTACATAAGGATGACAAGTCAATTGATGAAGTAGTGAATTTTTATCCACCGAGCTGGTTAATACATGTGTTAAATATGTCCAACTACCATCTACCTTGATGGGAGATGATTAGTAGTATCGGATTAGGTTGGAAAAAAGCTAGTGCCGACCGAAACAAAACATGGTATCGGACCCATGTAAGTAAGATGTAAACTGTTGTGAAGGAGCAAATATCAAAGAAAATATAGCGTATATTACTGACTTGCAGGTTATTTTTATCCACACTTGTTGTTAGAGAATATATTACTCTATTTATTTCTTCTTACTGTGAGCTTCCGATGACGCCGTTAACCATAGCTGTATGTTTTACAAAATTTTTAGTTATGGCTACATAATTATTTGCCTTCTTTATTCTCTTCCCCTTTTCGGGTATTTACACGCATGTTTTTATAATTTCGAACTTATGTTGGTATAGATTCAGGGAATTCATGTATGAGTTAATTCACATAAGATATACCACAACCTCAACTTTCTGTCATTGGATCGAACGCCTGGTGAGATAGGCATACGTTCTGGTCCAATAGGAGTTAGGTTGGCTCTCAACCTCAATTCAAGGTCAGCCTTGCTAGACGAAGTCTATAATTAGTTAGAGCTTAGGACACTAGGCGATAACCGAAACGGTATACGCAGAATAGAGAAATATTACGCCATTGTTACTACGGAATCTTCTATCAAGAAATCAGTTGACCTCTCATTGATAACACAGATGACATGATAAGTGAAATCAGTGGCTAGAAATTTTGGTTGGAATGGTCCAGGATCGTTCCTAATGGCACACCTAGATTCACTTTTCATTTTCCTCCGCATTTGAAATCCCGTTATTGCTTCATGAGTACCTTTGGACTCTGTCTTTTTTAGCCCTGTCATTCATGCTTAGTCGTTCTCATTTTAATTGCTGCTACAAATCTCTTTTGTTACGCATTTTGTTGATTTCATCACGCTGTGTTAATGTAGTATGTCAATTTTGGCCAAAGCTTATCTACACCAGGCTATACATTGGTCATGACTAACTAATGTTTACAGTATTTCGAAACCAAAGACCGTTTAGTGTAGCTTAAAAGAGAAATCTTCGAGTTGACTGCTACGAATTTCATGAGTTCAACAACTTATACAAATAACAAGTAACTTGTAATAATACTATTGCATAAAGATTTTTTTGAGGAATCAATGGAGTTCACATCTGTGAAATGATGACGTATAGTATTGAGGCAGAGTACGTGATATATCATAAAGAACGTTTGGGAATTCGTCAACTAATCAATGGATGAAAACGTTGTGTTAGAATGAGACCTAATAATGACTGCTCACGACGGTAAATCACTGGCACAGATCTCTAACGAAGGGAGACCACAGATACGAACACTACTAGTCAAATGAATCAACCTTTTATCTGATAACATAACATCCTTGTATACCGAATATTAGCATAAAAATAAATAGTGATTAGATATCATAAGTGATTAGAAGCTATACGCTTTTTTAATCGATTATTTATAACAAATCGAAACCTAAATGTTAGGTCATGATGTCAAGATTAATCCTCTTTCATTGCTGAAACATAATACCGTAAAAGCATGTGTTTTCAGTGTTTGAATAACCAATCTCTATAGATAATTATTTTCTTAGTTTAGATAAAGATTTAAGAAATAAAAGGTAGGTTCAAAATAATAATTTTATTATATTACAAAATACTGAGATAGTACTACTTATCAGTTGTTTCAACGGTATTGACCAGTGTTTTTCATAAACTGTAATTCAGAAAGAAATATCAGACAGAATTTACACATTAAAAAAACTCACTTCTAAAGCTCAGTTTTATTCATTGGGTTATTTTTTTTATGATTAGCAATATTATCCAGCTTCCAAAATGGAGTTGATTAGTTAGAGGTTAAGTGATTTAGTAACTAATACACCACGCCTCATTATTGAAAACTTCTGTTTAGTAGTGTTATTAATTATTTTACAGTTTACTTTAAAGATAGCATAACTATATAAAAAGGTTTATGGAAATATATTTTCTCAATCACTTTTCATTATAAGTAAAATGAAAGTACTACTGAAAAGACTAAATCACACTTCTGTTAAATGGACCAAGTTATTTGTTTCTTAGTCATCCTACATTTTTTTCATGTCTAGCCGAGTAGTATCATTAGTCTTTGCAACGCTGCTGACAAAATTGTATGCGGTTACTGAATTTTACATATTTCTACTAATGTTATTATAGGGTTGTGGAGTTTGTTGAGTTCCGTTGAAATAATGAACTGAGCAATGTTACTCCACAATTAGGAACCTGAACGTACTGTACGGCCGTCTCTTCCTAGTATGGGACTCACCAGCGGTACGCATCCACAACCTCGCCAACGGGAATCGAACCCAACCGCTTTGACCTCATGCGCCAACGCTTAACCTCTAGACCATTGAGCCGGGAACTAATGCTGTTAATGTCTAAGGTCAATCAATCCATGCATGATATTGCGTGACTTAATCCGCTGTCTTCGTTGGGTAACTGCCTCACACCCGACACGGTTGAACTCCAGCGGTCACAGCCTCCCACTAAAACTCCGATGAGTCCCACATAGGGACGAAACGATCGTCTAGAACTCCCAAATTCCTAATGTTTGTCTAACATTGATCAGTTCATGATTTCAATGAAATTTCTGTTGTTTTAAAAATAAATTTCCATCAATGGTGACTAGTCGATGTCATTGTTTTCTTTTTTCTTTACCAAATTAGTCCGACGGCATAATAAAAAGAATCTCTATTTAAATACAGGATGGACTACTTATGTAGATTATAATGGTCAACAACTAGTAAACGCTTTGGCCGAACTAATCACAGCACATGAACTAGGGCATAGTTGGGGCGCAGACCATGATCCTGACACTGATGAATGCAATCCTACGGCGACAAGTTCTGGAAAATACTTAATGTATACGTATTCAGTTTCAGGTTATGCTGAAAATAATGGAGTAAGTTGGATTCGTTTTTACTTATTTATATATCACATTTTACTCTATTCAATCGATTGTGTCAACCGGTGAGTCAATAATTTGAAAGCTTTATTTTACAAATCTTTTATGCGGAAGATATTTTCCTTAAGTAATTGTATGATATAAAGGAATCCTGACTGCATATATCCAAAATAAATTTAGAACCTAGACTGTTTTAATGAAGAAACGAATTGATTGGCTTGGGAAGTTTTGTTCTTTTGACTTACAAAGTTATATAGTTCACTTTGTTGGCTAAAATGCTGTCTACATAATTACCAGCAACACAGCGTTTATATTCCCTGTTGGTATGACTAATCCTTTTTCATTTATGGCATTTACAATGGTGGAATGGATGTTTACTAAATGACAGCAACTCAACATATGATTTACTATTGCTTATATTATGTAATCAGTTGTCTAGATCTTATATCACTTTTAGATTCTTGTGATTTGCATATTCCCAACATTTATAAAATGAGATCATCTCTTTAATGAAACAGTACTGACTATGCATTAGTGGTTATTACTAAAATACAATCACCTGATTGTTTAAATAACTCAATCAAACAATTGTAACGTAGACCTTCATACGTTCGTACATCAGTTCATGCTGCCATACTGTTAGGATAGCCATCGAGAAGCCACCCACGCACATAGTCGTTTGACGAACTTATCGACTAAATGTTTGAAAACTTCCATGGCAATATCGATTATATCTATAATTGCATAAATACACATGTTTTCTTGTATATATTTGATTCCATCAATAAGTGCTTCCCAACGTCTTTCGTCTTATTAGTTTACAACGGTGTAGAGGTTCTAACGTTCCGGGGTCGTTATATATACAGTGGTTTTGGGCGTTACTCAAGTAAAAAACATAACAGTCGAGACTAGTTTTTGAAATCCACGATGCCAATTACCCTTGAACAGATAGAATCTTTACTAGAACGTCAAGGAAAACGATATGAACAGTTCCAGGAACGTATGTTGGAGATGTTAACGAAACAAATGAATCTGAATCACAGAGGCTTTACCGATGATTCATCTAATCCGCATACAGACTCGATAATTAATTCCATTCATGAATTTCACTTTGATGGCCTAGCTGGTCTTGGTTCAAGAAGTATGAGGATTTGTTCAAGGTCGACCTCAACAAACTTGATGACGCCGCCAAAGTCAGAATCCTCTTGAGAGAGCTCGGCACGATCGAACGCGAACGTTATAGTAATTTAATCTTCCCAAGGAACCCAAGAGATTTCTCTTTTGATGCTACAATTGAAACTCTGTCGCAAATCTTCGCTGAACGGTCATCTCTCTCTAATATTCGTTATCAACGCCTCGAAATAACTAAGTCAAGTGAGGATGACTGGGTAAAACACGCCGGCTTAGTAAACCGTGAATGCGAATGATTTAAACTATCATCAATGACGGAAGACCAGTTTAAGTGCCTTGTGTTTGTGTGCAGCCTACAATCTCCCGAAGATGCTGATATAAGAACCAGAATCTTAAGTAAAATTGAGCAGTGCCCAAACATCTCGCTTCAAAAAATAACTACAGAGTGTCAGAGATTAGTAAATTTGAAGCACAATACCTCCATGGTCGAAAACAATAGCCGACCATCATACGTGCATTCTGTTAGTGAAAAGAAAGATTCCGGCTCACAAAAGCACAGACAACCAGCCTTCATCCCCATGCTGGTCATGTGGAGGTTGGCACTACAAGAAGTTTTGTCCATACAAAGAATATTGTTGCACTAAAGGTCACAAAAAAGGCCACAAAGAAACTCAATGTAGGAAAAAAACTCGCAGATGTTACTCCTCGAAAGTCTATTCCAAGAAATACGGATCTGGCAAGATAATAAGCAAAACATTGGTGTCTCATGACCGGACAAGAATTCACCACAGAAGAAAATATGTGACTTTGGATATGAATACACTCCGTATCTGTCTTCAACTTGACACGGCATCTGATGGCACCCTTATCAGTCCAAAAACTTGGGATAAAATTGGGAGACCTACAGTTCACCAAACGAGGCAACTAGAAACACTTTATCGCCAACGTTAAAGCTGCACATATTTTGATTTGGCCTATACCTATTCACTCTTTTAGGGGGCAACATGGCGGTAAAAATAGTCCGAATACATCTTCCAAACATTGCTTCGGCTGGAGACTTTCCATCTGGGACCGTATGGTTCGAGGTGCTTCTGTAAGTCGTTAAAAATCTGATGATTACTTGGCTAGTTGGCCTCTCGTCTCCCCCCTTCAGTAAAGCTCTTTTGAAGGTGTCAACGAAGCGTTCTGCTTGTCCTTTGGATTGGGGATGGTAAGGTAGGGACCGTAGATGCGTTATGCCGTTTGAACTGCAGAATCGCTTGAATGAGTCCGCAACAAATTGTGATCCATTATCAGTGATCAAGGTTTCTGGCACTCCAAAACAACTAAATAAGGTAGACAGCTTCTGAATAGTTTCCGAGGCTGTACAGTTCGGCATGCTGTATATTTCTGGCCACTTCGTATATGCATCTACAATAATTAGAAACATTTTACCTTGGATTGGGCCAGCGAAATCTGCATGAATTCTCTTCCAAGGTCCAGTAGGTTTCTGCCATTGTTGGGGCTCACATTTCTTTATCCATCGAAGGCCAGCAGGCGTAGCTGCGCGCCAATGATTTCATCTTGTTTATCCAAGGGTGACCGTTGTGAAATTGCTTGAGGGTTTTATGTCGCAATAATTCTAGAATAATAATTCGGTCATAGTGAGTGAATCGCTGCCACCAAAGTAACAGATTGAAACGATAGGGAACCACATCATTGGGTTACGACTTCCAAATTAAGTACAAACCTACTACTGTTACTACTATTACCGATTCATGCATTATGCTTGGTGACCGAATTATTATTCTAGAATTATTGCGACATAAAACCCTCAAGCAATTTCACAACGGTCACCCTTGGATAAACAAGATGAAATCATTGGCGCGCAGCTACGCCTGCTGGCCTTCGATGGATAAAGAAATGTGAGCCCCAACAATGGCAGAAAGCTACTGGACCTTGGAAGAGAATTCATGCAGATTTCGCTGGCCCAATCCAAGGTAAAATGTTTCTAATTATTGTAGATGCATATACGAAGTGGCCAGAAATATACAGCATGCCGAACTGTACAGCCTCGGAAACTATTCAGAAGCTGTCTACCTTATTTAGTTGTTTTGGAGTGCCAGAAACCTTGATCACTGATAATGGATCACAATTTGTTGTGGACTCATTCAAGCGATTCTGCAGTTCAAACGGCATAACGCATCTACAGTCCCTACCTTACCATCCCCAATCCAAAGGACAAGCAGAACGCTTCGTTGACACCTTCAAAAGAGCTTTACTGAAAGGGGGAGACGAGAGGCCAACTAGCCAAGTAATCATCAGATTTTTAACGACTTACAGAAGCACCTCGAACCATACGGTCCCAGATGGAAAGTCTCCAGCCGAAGCAATGTTTGGAAGATGTATTCGGACTATTTTTACCGCCATGTTGCCCCCTAAAAGAGTGAATAGGTATAGGCCAAATCAAAATATGCGCAGCTTTAACGTTGGCGATAAAGTGTTTCTAGTTGCCTCGTTTGGTGAACTGTAGGTCTTCCAATTTTATCCCAAGTTTTTGGACTGATAAGGGTGATATCAGATGCTGTGTCAAGTTGAAGATGGATACGGTGTGTATTCATATACAAAGTCACATACTTTCTTCGGTGGTGAATTCTTGTCTGGTTATGAGACACCAATATATTTTGTTTATTATCTTACCAGATCTGTTTTTCTTGGAATAGACTTTCGAGGAGTAACGTCTGCGAGTTTTTTTCCTACATCGGGTTTCTTTGTGGCTTTTTTGTGACATTTAGTGCAAAAATATTCTTTGTATGGACAAAACTTCTTGTAGTGCCAACCTCCACATGACCAGCATGGGGATGAAGGCTGGTTGTCTGTGCTTTTGTGAGCCGGAATCTTTCTTTTCACTAACAGAATGCACGTATGATGGTCGGCTATTGTTTTCGACCATGGAGGTATCGTGCTTCAAATTTACTAATCTCTGACATTCTGTAGTTATTTCTTGAAGCGAGATGTTTGGGCACTGCTCAATTTTACTTAAGATTCTGGTTCTTATATCAGCATCTTCGGGAGATTGTAGGCTGCACACAAACACAAGGCACTTAAACTGGTCTTCCGTCATTGATGATAGTTTAAATCATTCGCATTCACGGTTTACTAAGCCGGCGTGTTTTACCCAGTCATCCTCACTTGACTTAGTTATTTCGAGGCGTTGATAACGAATATTAGAGAGAGATGACCGTTCAGCGAAGATTTGCGACAGAGTTTCAATTGTAGCATCAAAAGAGAAATCTCTTGGGTTCCTTGGGAAGATTAAATTACTATAACGTTCGTGTTTGATCGTGCCGAGCTCTCTCAAGAGGATTCTGACTTTGGCGGCGTCATCAAGTTTGTTGAGGTCGACCTTGAACAAATCCTCATACTTCTTGAACCAAGACCAGCTAGGCCATCAAAGTGAAATTCATGAATGGAATTAATTATCGAGTCTGTATGCGGATTAGATGAATCATCGGTAAAGCCTCTGTGATTCAAATTCATTTGTTTCGTTAACATCTCCAACATACGTTCCTGGAACTGTTCATATCGTTTTCCTTGACGTTCTAGTAAAGATTCTACCTGTTCAAGGGTAATTGGCATTGTGGATTGTAAAACCCGTCGTCACAGACATAACACATATCACGTTAGCAAAGAGATGTAATTGTCAATTCAAATGCAAAAAGAGTAGAGGTAAGAAAGGTTTAAATATCTCTATAGCACTCAAAGGAATTAAATTTGGTTGTACTAATTGTTTTTCTTAAAGTTTTCACTATTGATTCCTGCCACTGGCCCACCGTAGATTTAGTTATCCATCTCCGCTTGTAGCCTTTCTGGGGTTACTGCTGGTTCCATGCGTGTGTAGAGGAGGGGGTTAGGTATGGGGTTAGCAACCCCAACACTTAGAAAACTAATTCGCTAAAATGTGCTAAGGAGAAAAAATAATTCACGCCATACAAATTCTGTCTTGGTAGTTAGAAGGTTTTCATTAAGAAGAGTTATGACGTCTAAAGATGAAAACTGAGTTTCTTCGGCTGTCACGATGCCGATACCCCTTCTGAAAACCAGAGTAGTCAGTCAACTACAATTTAGAACTTCGTACGTACCTATATCAGTTCTAGTTGCCGTATCATAGTAGCATAGAGAAATCTTACATGGTCATATTTAATTGGTCTATTCAGCGTATCGAGTTTACTTCCTTCAGATGTAATAAAACTCTAGGGCATGAAATGCTAAAGAAGTAACTTGTTCAATTTATTATATAACTGACTACCTGACGATTAAGTATAGTATGACTTTTACACAACAGAATAACACTTCTCAGTATAAATCACGTATAAAAAATTTTTTACATTTAATCCAAAATTCGTAATTAATTCTATTGTTTGGAATTATGAGCACAAATAACTGATCGTATTTAAACGTCAATGGTAATCACATAGGTATTTAACCATCGAAATGAATCTTTCGACAAGATTCTAGATTGTATATCGGTTTTACCGATAGTGATTTTTGATAAATATATTACTGTATCAAGTTCCATTAGTTTTTGTTGTATATCATTAGTAAGAACTTTGTTCATAGGAATGTAGTTATCAAATCTATAATTATCTAGATATTTCTAGATTGATTTGTTTGTAGTTTAGAAATATTACTGTCAACCTCATAATTATTTCCTTAGAAATTTTCACCATGTAGCTTACGAACAATTGGCGCTTGTTTGGTTACTCGTGCTCCATCATGTTTTGAAGATTCGTCTGTAGCTCTTTCAAATCTTTGTGGTAATAGTCGCATTGATGAAGGTGAAGAATGTGATGCTGGTCGAAATCCATATGACCCCTGTTGTAGTTCTGAGTGTTATTTTAGAACAGGTGCTCAGTGTTCACCCTGGAATCATGGTTGTTGTACGTCTGGTAAGTTTTCGTCTCGTAAATTTATTTTTTCTGGTGAATTCTGACTAACCATTACTGTTCACAGTAATTCTACTCATAATAGCATTTCTTTAGCTCATATGAACTGAAGTTCATTGATCGCTGGTCGATTGTAATATTAATTTGTATTAGCGCAAAAATAAGTTATGAGTGTATCACAATATTTATCGACAGTCATAAAATCTATTATTTCATCAGAGATTCAGATCTGTCTCGTTCGGTAGCTCATTTTTTAAAGTCACACCTAACTTGCAACCATAATATTCGAATTCCCACCTCTGCCTACTTTGATTCGAAGAACTTCGTGTTTAATCTCTTCTTGAGTATTTATAAACAGCTTGTAAATCAATCGCTTGCTAAATACTTTTATTATCCCTCTTTTTTACAGATTGTCAGTTAGCACCAAAGAATACTATTTGTGCTCAAACTAGCAGTACTAATCCTTGTTTAGGACCTGGTCAGTGTAATGGTTTGTCATCTGTGTGTCCAGGTCCAACACTTTTATCCGGTAGTCAATGTGCTGAACATGGGCGATGCTTTCGGGGTAAATGTCATCCGTTTTGTTACAGTCTCGGATTGGAAACTTGTATTTGTGATTCAGGTATGTATAATATGCTTATTATAACGATATCCGTTACCTCGTCTGTGAAAAAATCTCTTCAATAGTATTGTATGCTGAAGCTATGCAAATATATCCACCAGTTGCTTAACATTTGGAGTAATCTGTGAAGAAGTAGTGTGAAATTGTATTTTAGCGTTAGGCTTAATTGAATATCAAACTAGTAATACGAAGTAAATAGACAAGTGATAATTGCAAAACTTAATCAGTAAGTTTCCGAAACCTCTGCAGTACAGCTTTTAATTTGTACTCTCTTTGGCCTAATTCATTTGACCATGTGAAGGACTTTAGAAGATTCTGGTGAACATCGTGATTAGAACTTTACACGATGCTACAGAGTCGACTTACTGACCAATCTGTCTCATCAATTTGAAAACTAGTCAGGGTAATCATCAGAGATGCATTTCGACAGTGCTCGCTGTGTGAGACGGATGTGTCATGCTCGACCAAAGCGAGCATAAGCTCCTAGCTTTCATAATAACTTTAGGCTGTCCTTCAATCGCTTGGATTGTTGTTTCGCCATACAAAGTTCTATGGTCTTGGAACATACTTTTAAGGAGACTATAAGATGACTCCACTGCGGATAACGAATTCTAACTTCTGTTGTATCGAACACAGATCTGGGGACATTCATGTCCAGTAGAAACATTCATTGACCTATTATAACCTTTGTAGATTTTTTCAACACTTTTTAAGTAGTATCAAAAATCAGTTATCACCACTCAAAATTAAATAACTGCTTTCTGTGTACATAAACTGGACTGCTATAAAACTACAATAAATAATCTGACTATGCGTGAGTAGATAAACGCAAATTTTAATCACTTAATTTATGAATGCAGGTTATACTAACTACTTAAATTTGTAATTCAGTAGAATAAAATTCTAAATATAAATATGTCACTGATCGTTTACCGTTTTTCATTCTTTCAATGTAAATAGTAGAAGAATCCTGTTTGATTTGTTGCCTATTTCCAACATCGAATCTGACTACAAATCAAAGTAAAGTATGTCTTCCTGTAATATTGTCTCAAAATGAATATCTGTTATATTATAAACAGAATAATGGAAAACTTTCTGAGTCTTTTAAATCCTATTCAGTGATTTATCATTCACAACAACCAACTGTATATTCTACGCATAAATTTTCACCAATCTCGTCTGATATATTACAACTGTACAAAAAATATTTATCAAATAATACATATCATTTTACTATGAATAAAACTCAAAAACTACCTACAGTTGATTTGAAAAATATTAATTCATACAACCGTGAACAGCCTTTAGTACACATTCATCTGCAAGATTATCGACCATGTCTTAATGGTTATTGTATGTCGGGTAAATGTGTTGAATCAAGAAGTAAGAGGATATTACGGTTTTGGGCACCAGTTCATTATTCCAAGCATAAGAATTTCGGTAGGTTTTGTTTTTAATAACCTGTATATTCAGTTTATTTTTAGTTGACGATTATTTTGTTCTCACCATTAATCATAAGTCTTGTCAGTAAGAAGAGAGTATTTTTTGATTTATATACATGTATATAAATATATATATATGTCCTGCTAAGTATTTTTTATTTGTAATCCTTTAACTCATCGATATTTAAAGTCCGTGCATTTATGTTTATGAGATAAAAAACCTTATTATCATGACACGTGTCATGTACTTATCTTCAAGCCATCCTGTGTGTGTGAAGGCTAATGATAATATCCAAAAGTAGGTGTTATGAAGTACGGATCTGCAGCTTAGTGGTTAAAGGCTGAGGTCTTGAACCACTGTACCGTCACTTAGCAATTATTTTTACATGTAATATGGGCTACCAATTTTAAAATATTGAGATTGTAGTGCCTGCATGTACATTTGAGTTCGTTCATATTTAATTTCGTTAAGCCTTTTGATCAGATTATTTAGCGAAGACATTTGTATGGCAACAACTTATATGTACTGTTGGCTTTTGCTATTGTCTGGTTTGTATGAGCTGGTATGCCTGAACATTGCTTACCGCATACGCGTATATTGATCCTATTCGCTTTAATGTTAATCTCTTAAATCTTTCGATTACTCAGTCATTTTCCTATGTACATATATGTACATTTTAATCTTATTGATTCGCTAATTCGCGATTTCACTCGCTCGCTAGCGTGTTTACCTTCCTCTGTGTGCTTGTGGTCTGCTGATCCGTTTGTGGTGTGCCAAAATAAACGTATTCAACACTTGTGTTCACCTTCTGATTTATAAACCGTCAGGTATTATTTAGTAACGATTGTCTGGTCGAGCAAATTACGAAGTCTAAGAACGCGCTGGATACCGACCATCACGAAACTAGTAATATTTTGGCCATCATAAGATATGATAAGAATGCCCCGTTGTCTATAACTCATTAAGTACATTAAGGTTCGAATTCATACCTTCTTGATGCTTTAAAAACCAATAATTTATAATTATTTAAATGAATAAAAAGTGGGCTTTTTTAAAAAAAGAATTATTCTTGTTAAAAAGATGGATTTTATGTAATATATGTTTAACCATACGTTTCACATTAGGAGAATGTTTGTTGTCAACTGATGATCACATTGAGTTTTATTGTTCAGTTAAATTTTCACTAAGCAATCATCCTATCTTCTAAGATTGCATTCATGTTATGAAACTTCATAAGTCAGTCAGTCAGTCAGTTACAATGTAAAACTTCGTACATAAATACATCAGTTCAGGTTGCCATAACCGCATTAACACAGAGACACGACTGTCATTTCAAATCCCATATTGTTAGAGATAGTAGAAGTATTAGCAGTAATGGAGAAGATTAGGGTTCGAAGATTATGATGATTCGACAAGTATAATTCATTGAGATAAAATTATTTTAAACAATCAAACGTATTTGTATTACATCATAGCTTATCTTGTTCAAAAATACGAAAATAGACTTCATCTAAATATTGTATACTTTACTCAGGTTAATTTTTTTTTGATTCCGTTTTAAAAAATAAAATCTTATCTTAAAGATATATATATATATATATATATATATATATATATATATATATTCATTTCATTGTTTGTTGATTTTTCTCTAATCCATCTACATATAGGTACTATTGCTTGGGATAATTTAGTATTTTTTGCAGTCTTTTTATCACTTCTTATATGGATACCATTGAGTGCATGTGTTGCTTATTTAGTAAGTCTTTAAAAGATTTCATATGTTATTAATATTTCATTGTAACCTTTTGTTATTCTGATGTTTATGTAAAGCATTTATTTCATAAATATGTGTGTATTTAATATTATTCCAATAGTAATGCCTGTAAGAAAAAATCAAACAACCACAAAAGAAAGTAGTAAAAACGCCCACCTAAGTTTGATTTGTAGTTAATGAATACGAACTTTAGTAGGTAAAACAACTAGATCCTTGGTACGAATGCCAACCGAGTTTCATTCACTGTCAAACCTTAACTGTCATTCAGAACTCTGAGTAAACAGTAAGTTCATGGTATAAAGGGGGAGTGAGAATTCTAATTGTGACGTATCCCAATAACACAAAAACGGTGAAAGCAGAAAAAAGTGAGAAACGTTTCAATGAATTAGAAAATAAATGTATGAACAATGCATAAATTTTTGTCCAAACCATAACACAATCAAAGTCAGTACCATCGCTGTTTCAAATAATTTTGGGTTGAAGGATTCAATTTATCTTACTACAGTTTCCTTATAACTAGTAATCTGGAAATAAGAACGTTTAATAGCGGTCGTCATTTGATCTTAGGTTTTGTCTGGTCAGCCCAAGATTTTACTATCACTCTTCCATTTATCATCTGACTATTGCGTTCAGTCAGTCGGCTAGTCAGTTACAACGTAGAACTTCGTACGTACGTACATCAGTTCATGTTGCCATACAACATTAGCACAGAGACCCAATCGTCACTTCGAATCCCATAGTAGTAGAGGTAGTAGAAGTATTAGCGGTAATGCAGAAGATTAGGGTTAGGAAACACTATTCAAGAAGTATAATTCAGTGAGATAAATTTACAAAGAGAAAGATAGAGGTGATTAGGAACTCAGATTAGAAATTCAAAGAACACAAATAGTGGATGCACCTGCACCATTGCAAACGATTTCGAGCCATCTCATTCAGCGTCTCTAACCATTGGTTACTTTCGTCTCACGGACCCCAACCAGGTACTCTGCATCTACCAACATCCAGTTGTGAGTGACTTCATGGACTTGTGGCATGTTTTGGTCTGGCCGCCCCTAGCTTTCTTCCAACCTGTTCATTCATTTGACACATTTTCACAATATCGTGAATTGACTATCATCCTTGCCTTAAACTGTTTACTTAAACTTAACATGAGTTATTGAATTAATTTTCTTCAACCACCAACAATCAAGTATGTGTAATGTTCCTGTGATTTCTAGCTTCACCAGCACCATTAGACAAGAAAACTTCAAGTGTCTTATTGTATTCTATCGATCAATTTTCAGGAGTATCATCTTACAATAAACCTCTAGAGTTATGCATTTTATTATTTATGTATTAATTCTGGTTATTAGTTCTCCAAATTTTTAAAACGTATACAAAAACATTGAATTCATCAACATACTTTTAAAATTTCAACATCTGTTAATCATTCAATTTTTTTCCACATCATCGTCTGTAAGCAACAATCAGAACATACTCAGATAAATCATTCGTTAAAACTGTTCTGTTCATCACTTTTTAGATATATTCATTAAAAGCTTATTATTCTAATGCTAGAAGTTTTGCAAGTGATAAGAATAATAATATAAAAAGATTGATTTGTGTTGATGTCAGTTTGAACACTATAAGAAAGTGATATTGCCTTAAAACAATGTCCTTGTAGTCATAAGACTATATATGTATGTTTTTTTATTTTTAGAATAGGTATCATGAACGACATCGTTAATTATTCAAAAAAAACATTGTTGCGCATCACTGAGCCAAATATCCTGTCAATCATATATATTATGAATAACAGTGTTGTATTCTTTCAAACAGTATAATCTTTCATATGTACTTTTTCGTTAAGTTTTATTCAGTTTGTGATATTACTTGTTATTATGTCGTAGTTAAAATTTAATTTGTTATCATTACTTTATATAACATCAATGTGCTGTGTGCTTTTATTATTCTGAAGTGTATAAACACTATAAATATTATGTATATGTAATTTCTTCTATTGTAATCTTCTTTTTGTATGAATAGAATTTTCTCATTGGAATTTCTTATTTTAGTTTAATTTTTTTTTTAAAAAAAAAAGAATCATATTTTTAAGTTCAACTAAATTTCCTTGAATTATTTTATCTTTATTTCTATATTTTGTTTTTTGTATATATTATTCATCAATATGTTTATTTGTTCAATGTGTTCAATCTTATGATTTACATTGAAACTTTGAAGAAATTTTTTTTCTTCTAATTTCCATTTAATATTAACTTGTGATATGAGTCTAAAGTAAGCAAGATACGATAAGAGATACTTTTGATAACAAAAATGAACATGAACATGAATATATATAATAATTAACTATATGGGCAAGAAAACGGATATTTTTCAAAAGAGGTTTTATTCCTTTAAGAAATGACTGTGAAAATAAGTAAACATGACAATATATATATTCTGTAGTAACCTACAAACTTTGATATAAACTATGTATGATTGCCACATTACAAAAATTATGATGATATTGAGAATTGACACAAAGTAGGATAGTAATTGTACTTGTGATAACACAAACATGTCACAATTACACACCGTCCTCATGTTCATTTTTAGTGTTTATTTTACAATTACAACTTCACAGTGGTACTGTTAATGTTCAATAACATCTCAGAATATCTCTAACAAAATCATTGTGTCCAGTATTCAGCCTTTTGTTAAGTCCAACTAAATTAAGAATATTTTGAATAGCGATCTCAGCATATCAATTTACTTTCATAGACATAAAATTTTGTGTTTGTCTTCATTCCATTCTGAGGGCTGTGAATGTATGCACATCTTAACTTGTTTCTACTGTTTATAATATTAAAAAATAAAAAAGCTCAATGTATCAGTCTTGTGTTGTTGGTTACTTCGTACTTATTCTGCTGACTAACTCTGAACGTTTATATATATATATATATATATATATATATATATATATATATATACTAATTCTCTCTATTCTAATTTTATTGTACTTTATTGCATAATTTGTACCTGGCTTGATTGTTTGAATTACAAATGGTTTGAATACACTTCAAAAATAGTACGAATAGTTTTGTTTTCATTGTGTTGATTAATATAGTCAAAGTTGAAGTGGGATTAGAAGGAAATTGTTTATACTAAAAGTATGGTAAATACATTTTCACCTATTTATAATACTGTAAATGATCGATTACATTATTTTTGCGGTGATCATTCGTCATGTTCAACTAGTATTTAAGTAAAAATAAAAGTTTTAATATGTACAAAATCATTATATCTAATTCTTTCAATTTATTTATATAATACTAGTTAGTAGAAGTACACTTGGTTAAATCGTTATCTAAGCAAATACATTGGTATTTCAAAAGTTCAATTTTAAGAAACTATGATAAATTATCTGAAAAAATGAATACTATTACAGTATATTTCAGAAATTAAATTAATGTTCAGAAGTATTATTTAATTATTTCTTAGAATTAATTTGTTTTTTGGTGTAGGAGTAGGTTGTGGAAGAAAGCTAGGGGCGGCCAAACCAAAACATGGCACAAATCCATGAAGTCACTGACAAGTGGACTGAGTCATATTGGTAGATGCTGACTACCTGGTTGGGGTCCGTGAGACGATAATAAGCAATGGTTAGAGACGTTGAATGACATGGTTCAAAATCGTTTTCAACGGTGCAGGTGCATCCACTCTTTGTGCTCTATGACATTCTAATCTTCTGAATTCCTAATTACCTCTACCTTTCTCCTCCTAAACTTATCTCACTGAATTATACTTCTTGAGTAATATATTCGAACCCTAATCTTCACCATTACTGCTAATACTTCTACTATCTCTACCATTATGGGATTTGAACTGACAGTTGTGTATCTGTGCTAATGTGGTATAGCAACCTGGACCGATGTACGTATGTACGAAGTTCTACGTTGTAACTGACTGAGAATTAATTTGAAACATCGAACTGTTCACCATCTAGCCTCCGTACGAACTTCTGTTGACACTTCTGTAGATTATAGTGAGTTCATAAATAACTGACGTATTTGCTGTAAAATGGCGCTTACTCAGCGTGAATATAACCGTTGGGGTACATGTACATCCGATTGATGAGTCTCAAATAAGGGCCGAACATGTGTTTTGGACTTCGCTACTAGTCGCGACCAAACTTTGCATAAAATCTCTGATTTACTGTTTCAAACCTGTTAGAATTCATCATAACAACCTGTATAGGATCCGTTGATAGATACCGGCTTAACCAAAGGACAATATGTATGCGAATTTCTGGAGAAAATATAAATTCACTCGAGGCTATTAAAGGAATTTTTATAAATCTGTAATACATTGTTCCCTTCTCTCTACCTACCTTTGAGCATTAATCATTCTAAACTAAATAGTAGGATAATTGCGAACTAGTGATTACCAACATCGTCTTACGCATTAATTATTTACCCCTCAAGAAGCATAGGTCGCCGACCAGTGATCTCCAACCAACCTTGTCCTAGGCTCTCCTTTCCAGTTCTTCACAATTGCTATCCATTCTCTTCGCGTATTTACCTCCGATTCCTGGTGTTATGTGTTCTTTGGCCTTAATTGTCCCGAGTGAGGGCTTGCCTCGTGACACCGTTCGGTGATTTCTGCAATGTTTGTTCAATCCACTTTCGGCACTTTTTATTGATTTCTTTCTGAGTTGGAAAGTGAAGTTCTGTATGTAATCTATAAAAAAGTATTTTCACGTAGTTAACTGATGATAAAAAAAAATTGATTAAGTGATCAGATGTGCTTCATGATAAAAGTTTTTTGATGATATCTAAAATAAATATACCTTGTTATGTTCAGACATGTGATAAGTATGAATGCCATGTGTTTTGTTCATTGATAACTTTAATGTGCTATGAAAGGCGATAAGTTAGTTGTTTATCATGTGTTCATTTATGATAAATATTGTGTAAACACCTATTATTCATTAGACGAATAGTATAATAAAATGTTGAACAATATTTTACATTAGGTCTGAGGTACACATTATCTTGGGTAATTTTGTATGGTAAACTGTATTATGTCAAAGAGAATGGAAACTGGAGTTTCAACATGATTATGTTTCCAGTTACAGTTAAAATGTGACCAGGGTTATTTTGTTTGACTTCAGATATCACAATTGACCATTCAATAATTTAATATATCACTTACTTAACTGTCTTCAATATGAACGGAAAATATGATTATCATTTCACTAAACTATTTATTAGTGGTAGCGAATACTTATGTTGATTATCAAGTCATTATACGGAATGCATTCAAATAATGTGTATGATCAATCTTCTGAATTGATGTTTATAGAGTAGCTAAGTAACAGTTACTCACAAAAACCGACTTATTAGCTCAAAACACTAAGTAAAAGGATATCATAAGACAATAACTGGTTAGCAAAGAGAGTAGCTTTCTACAGCAATATGACATACGTATTTATTTACAAAGCACCTAACACAAACGAATGGGATTAAAATTCATTCAAATATAAATGATTGTCGGATTTCAATTTTGTAACGGACTCACTTTCTATTCATAAACTTCTGTTTGTCATTCATTCATGTAGTAACTTGTAGAACTAATCGGTAGAAATGATATTTAGTTTCTGTCTATCGTCGGACCATTGAGTAGAGACGGGAAAAGTCCGTGAACGCGAATAGATTGGATCATGTTAGAAATAGCACTTGCAATACTTTTATCAATTTCTAAAAGCGCAACTTTTCATGCTTGAAAACATTTTTTTTAAAGTGAATGTAAAAACTTTTGAATAGTTAAATTAGTGTGTGACGGGAACAGAGTGAGTTAGGAATCAACATTTCAGGTCACTGATCAATGGACTGGACAATTTTACACTTCAGATTTTGACTCACCCTATTATGTAGTCAGATCAGCCTTATTGAAGAATGCATTCTATTGTTGAATATCAGCAAATACTAATTAGTCTCTTTTGCATTATGATGTTATATTATTTAAAAGTGTATGTAAATAGTGGTATTGTCCCTAAATGGGAATTCTCAGTCACTGCAGGTTTTATCTTCTGGTATTCCTCAATGTATTGTGATATAAGGTTCTAAGTGAAGTCATTATGTTTTTTTTGTCAATCTTGGTGTTTCCCTTATCGTGTTAAATTCACCTGGTCATACTTATTTAATACAATGACAAAGTTGTGATCTTTTACCCTCATTATACCTGTTAGAACAGGTTTTAATGTTTTGTTCATATAAATGATTTCTAATTTGTTTGGAAATCAGATTAAGTTATGTCAGGTCTAACCGTTAAACTACATTTCTTAATCTATCAAAACAAGAATAAATCAAGTGGAGTAAACTATGAAAATGTCCGCCTAAAGCTCCTCTGAAGTTGCTGCCGGTCTCAGGCCCGGATAAGGCACAAGGGTTGGCCTTGGGGTTAACGACCCCATCGTGTAACTTAACACGTTATAAAACGCTAACCAGAAAAAATAATTGAAACCATTTAAACTCTGCCCTGTGAATTGGAAGGTCTTCACCCAGAAGAATTATCACGTCTCATGATGAAAGCCGAGTTTCTTTGGCAGTCACGAGACCGATGCCCCTTCCGAAAACCACTACTCCAGTTAACTGAAATGTTCGTTCATTGTGTGAGACAGAGAGAGTCATCCAAGCTGATGCAGAAATGAAAAGATACAGCCTGGTAGGAATCGGAATAAGTGAAACACATTGAACGGACAAAGAAGACTAGCTTCAGAACAATGGAAGAGGGGAATACAGTGAAAGTCATTCGGTGCTACGCGCCTGCCAATGATAACAATAAAGACGTTGAAGATCAATTCTATGAAAGGCTGCAACTTGATGGTAGCCAAAATGAAAATGAAACTAAAGAGGCAATGGACAACGGGGCGAGCAGCATCACAAAAGTTTTATACGACCTTCCTTTAGGATACTGGAAAACTCGACAAATTCAAAGTAGCTCTCAGCAACAAGTTTCAAGCCTTTCGTGATCTACTCAAGGGAAAGGAAACTACCATGGAGAACAACCGGAAACGGATCTAAAAAGCTATAACTTCAACATTTCATGAAGTTTTGAGCCACAAATTCACCATCACAGTGAATGAATCTCAGTGGATTTAATGGACAAGATTCAAGAAAGCAGGAACACGAAGACACCGATCAATATTAGCCGAACAAGAGCAGAGCGAGGCAAGGGATAACCCGAATACACATAAGCAAACAAACAAGTGAAGAGAAGCATAAAAACCGACAAGCGCAACTATTTGGAAGATCAAGCATTGACAGCAGAAAAAGCTGCAAGAGAAGGAAACATGAAACAACTATTAAAGAAAGGAGATCCTAGCACGTGTGAGGACTACAGAGGTGTCAGTCTTTTCTCAATACCAGGCAATTGTTCGACAGGGTGTTGTTAAACAGAATGAAGGATTCCGTAGATACTCAACTTCCATATCAGCAGGCTGGATTCTGTAAGGATCGATCATGTACCATTCCAATTGCCAAACCAAGGATCATTATGGAACAATCTTTTGAATGGAATTCACCACTGTACATCAACTTCCTTGACTACTAGAAAGCATTGGACAGCGTGGACAGAATGACACTATAGAGGCTTCTTCGACATTATGGCGTAACTGAGAAAAAATTCAACATCATAAGGACTTCTTATGATGGATTAAACTGCAGGGTCGTTCATGGAGGACTGTTGACAGACTCATTCGAAGTAAAAACAGGTGTCAGGCAAGGTTGCTTACTCTCAATCTTTTTTTTTCTCCTGGTGATCGACTAGATTACGAAGACGTCAACATCTGGAGGGAAGCACGGTGAACAGTGGACAGCCGGGATGCAGTTGAACGATCTGGACTTCGAGGATCATCTAGCTCTTCTATCGCACACGCTGCAACAGATGCAAGAGAAGACGACCAGTGCAGCAGCAACGTCAGTAGAAGCAGCAGGTCTCAACATACATAAAGGGAAAAGCAAGATCCTCCTATACAACACAACATACACAAACCAAATCATTCTTGACGGTGAAGCTTTGGAAAATGTAGAAACCTTTATATACCTGAGCAGAATCTTTCGTCAGCAAGATGGATCTGAAGCCGATGTAAAAAAAAAACAGATTAGCAGTTCAAGGGCAGCATTTCTACAATCGATGAATATCTGGAACTCAAAACAACTTCCAACCAACACCAAGGTCACAATTTTTAATACAATTCTACTGCATGAAGCGGAAATCTGGAGAAGTACGAAAGTATCATCCGGAAGATATGAGTGTTTATTGATAGTTGTTTTCGCAAAATAATGAGGATCGGTTGGCCAGATAACATGAATAATAACTAGGTGTGAGAGATAACAAACGAGAGCCCAGCGGATTAAGAAATCAGGAAGTCATACCAAAGAGCATGTTGCGTCGGTAGATGGAAGCAGACATGAAAAGAATGAACATCAGGTAGAACTAGAAAAGAAGGCCCAGGACAGAGTAGGTTGTAGAATACTGATCTATGGCCTACGCTCCATTGGGGATAACAGGTGTAACTAAGTAAGTAGGCTGTGAAAAAACGCCAATGTGGTATTGGCACTAGTGGAAAATATTGATGTAATTATTGCTACCAATCGTTAGTTACTTAATTTTACCCAATCGGTTGTGGAAATCAAATTTGACAAATTCCGCTTTTTTTTTTATCACGTTATAAGTAGATGTTACATAAATATTTTGTATTTTCTAATAACATTAAATAGTTCATGTATACATGCAGGTATTTCAATTTTAAGAGGATGTTTCACATTATTAACGCATATATCGATTTCTGTACATGTATTTTTACTTTTGTTTATTATTACCTGTTAATAATATGAAGTGATGTGCACTTTAATGGTCATATGAATGAGAAATTAAAATCATAATTCGGATTTTACTTTATTTACGTTTTAAATTTCTTATTTCTCTCCAGTGTTAGCACTGATTAAGCTTACTTACCTACAAAATGTATATATATATATATGTATGATTGTTTACGAATGGTAAAATTATCATAACAAATGATCACTTATCATACATTCTCATGTTGACCCAGACTAAAGCATAGATATCATATTCCAGTAGCATAAACACTGATCATAAAATCTGAAATATCAACTAATACATTTATTTGTAACCATGAATCGATCAATGTTAGACCACCATTCGAAACCTGGAAGCACTGGACGGTCGTTTCGTCCTGGTATGGGACTCATCAGCTGTGCGCATCCACGACTCCTGTACCCACAGAATTCGAACCCAGGACCTTCGGTATTGTGCGCGAACGCCCTAACCTTTAGACAACTGAGCCGGTATCTGATGGTGTTAATGTCTAACTTGATCAAATTCACGGAGTTGCGCAACCTCATACACTGTATACATTCGAACAGGTTTGAACTTCACTGGTCACGACTTCCCACTAGAACTCAGAGAAGATTCCTCACCAAGCTAGTCACTAGTGGACACATGTAATTGCATTTCCAGGTTTCTAATGGTGGTCTAACATTGATCGATTCACGGTTACAAATAAAACTTAACAATCTTCACAACAACCCCGCAATCTAATACATTTATATAATCTATCTTTACCAGAACTTAATTCAACCTTTCATAAATCCATTGTTTATGTACTATCATGTTTGTGTATGTTAGTCATTTTCGAGTAGCAAATTTTGAAGTGAATTAATAAGATATAATGCTAAAATAGTTTCAGAAAGTTGATGGAAATATTCACTTTCAATGAAGCACGTATTCTCTCAGGAACTTAAACAATCTACTTCATATTTCAAAGTCCATCAGAACTTAACTCAATGCATAAATCCCTTGATCATTCATAGTTAGACATTAACACCTTTGGATGCCGGCCCAGTGGTTCAAAGGTTAGGCGTTCGCGCACAATACCGAAGGTCACGGGTCCGAATTCTGCGAGATCTAGGAGTCGTGGATGTGCACTGCTGATGAGTTGCATACCAGGACGAGACAGCCATCCAGTGCCTCTAGATTTCTAGTGGCTAATTTCTAATGATTAATTGATGATTTCAAAAATGTGTGAAAATACTAATCTCCATAACTCTAACTGAAAATAAATCTTTTTGTTATGGCATTTGAAAGTCTTACATTTTGATCGATATTGATGAAATCATCCATTAGTTGGGGGAATGAAATAACTAAATGAATTCTTTTGACAATCTAAATTTTGAGGTCAGTCAATGGAAAGTCTCTTGTGTCAAATCATTCCATTTTTATTATTCGTAAGACCATTTTATGATCAATATATATACTAATTACTAAATAGAACTGTGTAAAATATGTCAATAATGAATTTCTAGATAAGCATTAAATAAAGTGAAAGAATCAAGTTCATCTTTAGTGATCAATTTCACTAACCTTGACCTTTTATTCAGTGTTAAACAACCCTTATGTAGTCGAAAATGTTCGATACGATTGTAACCGAAAAAAGCGAAAAACCAGGTAATTACAAAAACATAACATTATCATTCCATCCTCTTAATTTATGTAAAATATAATTTCTGAAGCATCAAAATATATATTGTACTGGTGTATAAATATCTCTGTGACTAAAATTCCATTCTATGACAATATATTATTTTGACTGTTGTGTGAAATACTTAAAGCTTTGATTTCAAATAACTTCCTATCTTCCCTCTTGCCTCAAATTATCCGAAATGGAATATATATATATATATATATATATATATATATATATATATATATATGGTGCGCGCTACTTATAAGTAGTATACGACGCGGGTGTAAACGTAATGTCTGGCAGCAGAGGATGAGGGAAGATCAAGAAAGGAAGAGTGGGAACACAATGGAATTTGTATGAAACGCATGAATAGTGAAATGTCAGACAATGGATTGATGATGGATTGAAGATTTGCAAATTAACCGTTTACGATATGGTTTTCCTATTTTCCTGAGTAACTCAGTAATTTCCGATAAATAAATTGTTAGACCACCATTAGAAACCTGGAAGCACTGGACGGCCGTCTCATCCTGGTATGGGACTCATCAGCAGTGCGCATCCACGACTCCTGCACACAGCAGGATTCGAACCCAGGACCTTCTTTATTGTGCGCGAGTTGAAATAGTGCTCAAAACTGATGTTTAGCGGTCCTCAGTTTCCAGTGTTAATGAAACTATTTCCGATCCATGGTAAGAAACGCTCTACAATTCGAATAAATTTTTGTATACCGTCTATTTCAATAAAACTATATAGGAAGCTCATATTTTATATCAGCTAATAAAAATGATACGATTCGTAGTTAAAGAGATTTTTTGATTTTACTTTTCAAATTTTCTTTAGTAATGATCAACTTAAAACGTTAAACAACGTTACCTTTGTTCAGTTAGAGTTACATTTACGCATACAGACTAACTATGCAATAATATTATTTCTAATATTACTAAGCTAATTGTCAATCACTTTGAAAATATTAACTGTTAACTTTTTTTTCTATCATTCCATTGAAAAACTTACTTTTTACACCCCTTTCCCTTCACTGACTGCATCATTATCGTTGTAATCTTCACTATCTATCAATGTAGCATTTCACATTATCAATGAATTTCTCTCCAACAGTCGCAATACAACTAGAATTTATAACTTGTTCGCTTATTTTTTAAGTAATTTCTATTGTGAAATCAATAAAAGTTATATTTTAGTTAATCAATATATTATAAAATTGATTTAGAATTCTTTTTATAGTTTTTTTTTTTGAAGAACAACTATTGCGAATCAGTAAAAGACATCATTACACTAGCAATAAAAAATTTAGTCAAAATGAAGATGTGTTTGAAAGATTGACAATTGTTGTTGACATGATTATTTGAAGTATAGAGAGTTTTTTCCACTCAACGAAACAGATAATCTTTTATTTTTTTTTGAATCCATGAGTAATTCATTTACTTAGTAACTTTTGTAAAAATTTTGCTTGTATTGCAGTCTTTTTTTTAATGTAAAATTGATTTTAAGAATTGATTTTGGCTTGTTTTTTTATAGTTTAGCTAATGATTTCTTCGTCTAGTGTCTCAGTAGTCTATCAATCAGATTGCGTAATCAATTTTCAGCTTCACTTTATCTGTACAGATTAGGGGTCACAACCAGTTAGTTCACTTTATTGTAGTATATGAAATAAAGTTTAAACTGGTACATTGGTGACTGAAAGCTGAAACGTTTAATCATTAAACTATTGATTTTTCAGTTTTCATTCATGCAGTTGTTAGTTCGAATCACATTCCATTTAGCCATGTTTACATTTGTAACTATTATTATCTGTGATATTATTTAGAGAGACAGGTTTCAGTACATTTTAGTATCTTTAACAGTTTGATTACATTAAACTTACTTACTTACGCCTGTTACCCCCAATCGAGCATAGGCCGCTCACCGGTTTTCTCCAACTAGCTCTGTCTTAGACTGCCCTATCCAATTCTGTCCAATGTTTGTTCATTCCTCTCATATGTTTCTCTATTTCTCGGCGTAATGTGTCCCTTGGCCTTCCTCTTTTCCTTTCACCTTGAGGGTTCCATGTGAGGGCTTGTCTCGTGACGCATTTAGGTATTTTTCGTATTGTGTGTCCCATCCACTTCCACTGCTTCTTCCTGATTTCCTCCTCCACTGGAATATGGTTTGTTCTCTCCCACAGTTCGTTGTTGCTGATCGTGTCTGGCCAACGAATACGAAGTATTTTGCGAAGACAACTGTTAATAAACACTTGTATCTTTTGGATGATGGCTTTCGTAGTTCTCCAGGTTTCCGCTCCATACAGTAGAACTGTCTTCACATTTGTATTGTAAATCCTGATTTTGGTTTTGGTTGAAAGTTGTTCGGAGTTCCAGATATTTTTCAACTGTAGAAATGCAGCCCTTGCCTTGCCAATCCGCGCCCTCACATCTGCATCAGATCCACCTTGGTTGTCGATGATGTTGCCCAGATATGTAAAGGTGTTAACGTCCTCCAAGGCATCTTTATCAAGAGTGATTTGGTTGGTGCATGTCGTGTTGCATCGGAGAATTTTGCTTTTCCCTTTATGTATGTTAAGACCTACTGCTGTGAGGCTGCTGCTACATTGGTCGTATTCTCTTGCATTTGTTGTTGAGTGTGGGATAGAAGAGCCAGGTCATCTGCGAAGTCCAGATCGTCCAGCTGCGTCCTAGCTATCCACTGGATCCCGTGCTTTCCTCCAGATATTGACGTCTTCATAATCCAGTCGATGACCAGGAGAAAGAGAAAGGGTGAGAGTAAGCAACCTTGCCTCACATCGGTCTTCACCTCAAACGAGTTTGTCAGCTGTTCTCCGTGCACGATTTTGCAGTTGAATCCATCATAAGAACTCCATACGATATTGACTATCTTCTCAGGCACACCGTAGTGTCGAAGAAGTCTCCATAGTGTCATCCTGTCCACGTTATCGAATGCATCCTCGTAGTCGATGAAGTTGATGTAGAGTGGTGAGTTCCATTCAATTGATTGTTCCACAATGATCCGTAATGTTGCAATTTGGTCAGTACACGATCGATCCTTACGAAATCCGGCCTGTTGATCTCGAAGTTGGGCGTCTACGAAGTCCTTCATTCTTTTTAACAATACCTGGTTGAAGACTTTGCCTGTTATTGAAGGAAGAGTGATGTCTTCGAAGTTTACGCTCTTGCTGAGATCGCCTTTCTTTGGTATTTTGATCAGGTATCCTTCTTTCCATTCTGATGGTACTTGTTCCTCATCTCAGATCTTGCTGAAGAGGATGTGAAATATTTTCGCAGTTGATTCCACATCTGCTTTCATTGCCTCTGCTGGAATGTTGTCTGGTCCTGCTGCTTTGCCACTCTTGATTTGTCTGACGGTCATACTGATCTCCTCAATTGTAGGCGCGCCAATATTAATTGGGAGGTCCGTGGATGCTGCTTCGATGTTGGGTGTGTTCGGTGGAGCTGGTCGATTCAAGAGTTCCTGAAAGTGCTCTACCCACCTATTTCGCTGTTCTTCAGTGTTGCCGATTACTTTACCTTCCTTGCTTTTCACTGGTCGTTCTGGTTTACGATAGTTTTCGGTGAGCTTCTTTGTTGTTTCGTACAATTGTCTCATGTATCCTTCTCTTACAGCCTTTTCCGTCATCATTGCTGGATCTTCCACATATTTTCGTTTGTCTGCTCTTGTTCGGCTGACATTGATTGCTGTCTTTTTTGTTCCTCCTTTCTTGATTTTTTTCTATAGTACCAACGGCGATCCACTCCTTGCGATGATACCTCCTGTGGCTCAAAACCTCCTGACATGTTGAAGTGATTGCCTCCTTGATTCATTTCCAATTGTTCTCCGATGTTGTTTCCTCTACATCGAGTAGATCCTGAAAGGCCTGGAACCTATTGGTGAGATCTATCTTGAATTCGTTGAGTTTTACGGTATCCCGAAAAAAGGCTGTATTAAACTTGTGTGATGTTGTCTGCCTCGTTGTCCAGTGCTTCTTTAGTTTCAGTTTCATTTTGGCGATCAGCAAGTGGTGATCTGAGGCTATATCAGCTCCTCTCTTGGTTCTCACATCCTCCATAGTCCTTCTGAACATTTTGTTGATACAGATATGGTCGATTTGGTTCTGAGTAGTGTGATCCGGTGAAATCCATGTGGCCTTGTGTATGCTTTTGTGTGGGAATATTGTGCCACCGATGACCAGTTTGTTGAAGGCACATAGGTTTGCAAATCTCTCACCGTTTTCGTTCCTTTCTCCCAGTCCATGTCGTCCCATGACTGTCTTCATATCCAGTGTTGTCCATTCCAACCTTGGCATTTAGGTCTCCCATTAGAATAGTCAAATCCTTTGATGAGCATCTGTCGACGATTGACTGCAGCCTTTCGTAGAATTGATCTTTAACGTCGTCATTGTAGTTGTTGGTAGGTGCATAGCATTGGATGGCGTTCATTGTAATTTCTTCTTTCTTTGTTTTGAAGGATGCTTTAATGATCCTATGTCCATGAAATTCCCATCCTTTCAGTGCCTTTTGTGCTTGTTTGGACAGCATCAGTGCAGCTCCTTGTGTATGTGAAGCATTTTCCTCTTCATGGCCAGAGTATAACAGCAGTTCCCCTGAAGCTAGTCTCAGTCGTCCTACCCGTGTCCAATGCGTTTCGCTGATTCCAAGCACCTCGAGGTTGTATCTTTTCATTTCTTCAGCAACTTAAAATAGTCTTCCAGACTCACACAATGTTCGAACGTTCCATGTACCTAAAAGAATGGTTGGTCTGGTTGTCAGAAGAGGCATCGGCATCATGACTTCCGAGGAAACTCGGCTTTCATCACGAGACATCATAATTCTTCTTCCAACTCCCAGGGCAGAGTTAAAATGGTTTGATTTATTTTTTCTTGTTAGCGTTTTTTGGCAAGTTAGTTTTTTTGGTGGGATGGGGTCTCTAACCCCATGTCCAACCCCTCCTCCTTTATCCGGGCTCGGGACCGGCAGTAGCTACGGAGGTTCTACTGGCGGAGTTTGATTACATTAAAGCCTTTGCTTATATGATACTAAATGTTTAGTTATCCCTAAATCTATTTGAGCAAGCAAAACGTTTCCGAGCTTAGTGGTTATGGTGGGAAAAAAATGTATATCGAAATAAATCATACTGTATTTCGATTAGCTGATGAGTCATAGTTGTCGATATGAAGCTCAGTAATGTACAGTTTATATATGTCTATGCAACCGAATTAACAGAATTGTATTTAGTAGGCGAACAGAATAATATCTCTTTAAATTATATATGTAATGCATTACATTGAAATACTTAAAAACGCGAACTATGATCAGTCATAACAAAAAGTTTTTTCCAACTATAACCGCCAGTTCATGTCATATCCTACATATCTTACACATTTGAAAAGAAGCACAAAAGCATTTGAATCAGCTGTGTTACAGATAAGAAATATTTACTGTTTGATTTTTTAGAGAATTTAGGATAAAATGTTTACCGTACTAGAAAATTATGTTGATTTGAATTTCGAGGAAAGTTCGACAATCTCATGAACCAAGGATTATCAAAGCATCGTTTAAAGCAAAGCTGGTGATGACAATAGATTCCAGCCAGTTCTATGAGCTCACCAATAATTGCGACGAAGATGATATAAGTCAGTTTTATCAGGGGCTGTAGTTCATAGTCTAGAAAAAGACTTGACCATCCTGACGTAGGACTTGATTTTCAGGGTTGAGAAAGATAATATCGGGAATGAAGACATCATGGAGCGACATGGATCAGGAAAAAATTATCAAGACTGACAATGTATGTGTATTCCACAACTTGATTTAAGTGGTAGGATTTCCCTGATAAAGCCAAGCTGAAACATAAGACGAGCTTTAGACAGTTAGACAAGCAACACGACAAAATTTCAATACAGACTTCTTTCGAGATTCTTACAAATTTAGCGAATTCAGGATTGTTTTCAGCAACAGCGCTTAAGTATTATACGATCTAAAAGAAACTACTGTAGAGGGAATTCGAAAATAAAAGAGAGAAGTAACTGATTCAATATACCAGAAGGTTCTGGGCTGCAAGAAGTATCATCATAAAAAATTCACGTCTACAAAATATTCAGAGAATAATAAACAAAGAAGCAGCATTTAGTAACAGCGTAGCAAGAGTAGAGACAGTTGAAATACAAGCAAAATACACGGGAGTAAACAAACTGGTGTAGAAGAGCATTAAAGTTTACAAGTGAAATCTGTGAGCAACTTGGCAGTGACAACAAAAAAGCTACAAGCGAAGAAAATATAAAAAAAGAACTTAGTTGGTAAATAAAGAAGCCAGGGTGATCAGTCAAGGAAAAAAAAACGAATCATTGATATTCAAGATCAGTGGAACAGACAGGTGGAATACTTTGAAGAGTTCGTGAAAAGATCACCCCCCCCACTGCACCTGGGCAACAAAGCAGCAATTACAGACCTTCCTATTGAAGTTACCCGATCAACAACAGAAAAAATCACCGTGGGCATCATATATATCATGAACGTTAAATTAATGGCATCAGATAATTACCAGCTGAAGAACAGAAGTCAGATAGATAGGTAACTGCAAAGATGCTACACATACTTTTTAGAAATATTTGGGAGGAAAAAAGTGTACCAACAGAATGTAAAGAAAGATTCTCAAGAACAAGAAGTGTGAAAAGTACAGATTTATCATACCACTATCATTGGCAGTAAAAGTTTCAACAGTGTTACTGAACTGAATGAAGAGTTTAGTAAACATCCAATTTTGAGACCAACAGGTTAAAATTTGTAAGGATCGATCATGTAACAACTGAACTGCCATACTGAGGACCAGTGATCAGTTATCGCTTGTATGGAACTCTTCACTACAAATCAACTTTCACGATTATGGGAAAGCATTCTACAGCTTGGAGAGTAAAACGTTGCGCCTTGCTGATTAGTACCCAATAGCACGAAACCTAGATAGATGGTTTGTTGTTGACTACTACCGACCATTTTGAAGATTACTATTTCACTGTTTGAAACAAGCGAACAAACATAAACTCATGTCAGTCATATAGTTGATGTACCAATAAATAAGGCATTATTAATTTTATCACTAAGACATGAAGGGAATGAGTAGCAATTGAGTTGAGCTGGAAAGGAAGGCACAGGAATCAGTTGGTTGCAGAATGCTGGTCAACGGCCTATGCTCCATGAGGGGTAACAGGCATAAGTAAGTAAGTCTGTTACTAGCGAGATGGTCTTTTTTCCATTGTTATGACTTTATCGTTGAAAGATACAACATCGAAGCACAGGAGGTGTAGGGTATTTCAATGTAAATTTATTCATTTGACTGTATTCAAGATTCAGTCATATATCATTACCGACAATCATCGTTCATCTTAATCATTGTTAACAGGAAGCTCTACATTTAAAAGGCTTGAATAATATGTTTGAACTGGGTGCCATTTAAAATCTCGATGAACTTTATATTGTTTGCCCTGGAAATTCACAAAAAAAGAGTTTGTAAACTACACTTCTAAATGTCAAGGCATTACGTAACCTGACTAAAACACTACATTTGTGTAGTTGATAAATTATTTAACATCCAAAAATAACTTCCTAACTGATTAACTCTTTGATAATCAACCTGGGAAAATCTTAAGTATTCGGTCACTTTTTCTACAGAGATCAAAGAAAATATATGACATTTGACTGAAGCATGAAACACATCACATAATATCATATGTGTTAGGCAGTTGGTAGAGAATCCTGAATCTTGGTTTTGTGTTAGTTGTCATTGATCGGAAAGACGTACTTTAGTGTTTAATGAGGGAATTTCAGCTCTCAACACTTTGTAGTAGTTTTGACATGTTTAAAGTATTAGGATCTAAAAGTCGAGAACAACAGATACTATTGATGAGGTAAATAAGCGAACAAACAGTTACCATAAGACATAATGATTTAGGTTCACATTTTGATACTTTGACCTTAGTCTACTACACATAAATCATTAGTTCGAGGTCATCGTTGATGCTTGAGGATCAATCCCGAGTCTTATAGGATGCATAATGGTAGTTACGTATCAATCATCATGACATCTAGGCTTCTTGCCATCTATCTTCAATCACCTAGCATCTGAACATAGTCTACAGAATGTCGAGTCAATGAAATTAGTGACTACTACATGACGATCAATCAATTGTAAATTTCATCAATTTCGTATGATAGATCTCTATTAAATAATCGATCACAGTTTCCAAAGTTCACTGATTACTTTTTTGCTTCCTATCGTATCTACCAATCATTTCTTTTCATAAAGTTCTTTTGTTGTAATTGTAAAGGTATACGTATAATTTTCATCAAAAGTTTTGCATGAACATTAAAATTTCATCTGTTGATTTTAAATAGTAGAACAGAAAGAAAAAAAGTATTTTAATTGCCAATTTTCATGCACTACATAAATAAAAATTCTGTTATTGGTTTCATTTTTTTTTCTTGTTTAAATTTACTGTATTATTGATCACTTTAACATAACCATAAAGACGGTGAAATAAGAACACTAACACATTCCTTGTCTAATCATTAGGAAGGCTGAACATTTTATACAGGCTTGAATAGCTGAATGGTAACATCACAAAATATACCGTTGGTTGGAATTGGACTGAGAACCTCAGTTTCTTTAAGATCGTGGGTATATGCTACTGATAAGTGTTGACCAACACCAAATCTAAGTGCAGAGTTTCCTGTCAAATACCTTCAACCACCACTTAGCATCAACAAATATCAAAGTTGTGCATAATATTTCTCAAAATTTTGGTAACATGTACTTATGTTCTGACAAAACCGGTTGTTATTTTTCATCATCTAAATGGTTCTGTTTTGATTGCTGATTGAGTACACTTTGAACCAGTCTACGATATAGATTATGGTTTTTTGTAAATGTGAGGTTGGATTAAAATTCATGTTCAATCTGATATTTAAAACTTAAACTTGCAGAACCAGTGTCCTTAAGTATTTTCGCTGTACCATTATAGTAAATACTTTGTTTTTAACTACTATTAAAGACATTTCAATATTGACTTACAAGTTATAAATATATTCATTAACCGTACTTACTCAACATTATGCTGGAACGTTTAACTTATTTTTTGGAGAGGTAATCAGTTTCTGATATGACACTATAGAATAATAGATAGATGTGTTAGATTGCAGCTTGTTTGTTTTTCATGACTCCAAATATTACTTACTTACTTACTTACTTACTTACTTACTTACTTACTTTCCATGGTCTCGAATAATTGGATACAAAGAAAACTACTTTACACAGTTTATAAACTAAATCACTCTGTATTCAGTTCATGCATTTGTCAAGTCAATAGTCTTTCCAATGTTGTTAGGTTATCACTCCAAATACTGAAAAAAATGTCATCCAACTAATGAGAATAATCTAGATTACTATTCAGTATACGTACAACTCATGTCCTCCAAGAACACTCATGAACCAGCTATTTAGTGAAAATCTAACAGATGGCCGTCTATGTTTCCAGATTTTCAGTGGTTCATGATTTATATGAACAACTTCCACAACTCCATACTTTTATTATACAGCAGATGCAATGTGGTTAACAATGGGCTCCATTGTCATCAACTCTGAGATATTAAACATGTCCTGTATTCCTTTGTTGGTCACGTTTCATATTACGATGAACATTTGAACTCTAATTTGTTCGCATGTGAGATATCTAAAGTGTTCATGTACAGTTTGGGATATCCTATAGGTAGCGAACTTATTGAAATAAAATTCGAATCCAACTGAACTAGATTTCAGACTCTCTCATAGCAATTTAATTCAACAGTCAAGGAATGTATAGTTAAACTATGAGTAATTTATAAACTGTGATAAGTTGTAGTCTAGACATTCGATGATCTGACAGGAAATTTGGGAATATAGAAATTTGTTCATTGTGTCAATCGTGTGATTAATACAGTCACGAATTCAGTTGATTTTATGATTAGTCTATTCTAAGGTTAAACAAATCTTTGTAATGAATGCAACTGAACATTTTTAAAAAGTCACTGCTCATTTTCCCAAAACATGAAAATACCGAACGGATAGATGAGTATTCTAGTTGAAAACTTAAGCTTTAATCGATTTTATTCATCATATTTGTATCATTCATTTTTATTTGTACTCAAAACAACTCTAAATCATCGAGTTACAATCAATAATTTTTTGGTTGGTTAACTGTTTAAAAAAATAATGATGAGTGAATAATGTTTTTCAGTAAGCCTATTTAACAAAGTAGTGATTTTTTTTAAAACACAAAACTTAAAACATTTACGATGATTGCAGATCTGAATTTCATGCAACCAATTAACGAAAAATCAATAAGCCGAAAAATTAATAATTAAACTATGCAAGTTGTACTCTACCAAAAAATAAATACATTAAGAATAGACATTAATCGGATAATGCTACTACAGTTTATTCAAATGAATTCCCGTTTCTTTGCTTTAAATTAAGCAACAGCTATTTTATGGAAATAAATGGTTCTACACGTTTTTTTTTTGTTCACTCATTACAAAACAGAAAAGTGATTTAATTAGGTGAACGTTAATATGTATGTAAATTTTATTCGATGTAGACTGTTATGTACAATAAGTTTTGTAAAACTGAGAAATATTTCAGTTGGATTTTTTCCTCACAATAACTGGAGATCCTGACTTCACTCTTTGATTGAATCGTGGTTACATATTGATCATAAGTCTCACAGAACAAGGATGGAATCATTATTCTAACCGATAATTCCTATTGATTTTAGTGATTCATAAGTGGATATCGGTTCATTTTGTGTAGTAACATGAAGCATTCAAATTTAGTGAAAAAAATTATAAAAGTACAGTAGTAACGCCCATAAAGATTGGTCAAATGGGGTAGAACCGACTACAGATTTGATAGAATTTAGTCGTTGAATATAATCCAGTCCCCTTTATCCATTTCATTAAATCTTTGTAGATATTCTGTATTTTACGAGATCATTCTCCAATCATATTTATTATTTCTCATCTTTCACAAGGGATTAAGTTTACACAATTTTATCATTATTCAATTAGCTTAATCATTAGTTTTTCGTCCACTTCTTATAAATAACAAATGAATATTAGATTTATTCATGGTCATTTAGTCCTGTGTATTTTATTTACATTTTCCACCAAGTTTCGTTTACTTTGACTGCTCCTCATGCCTTGTTAAAACCTGAATACTTTTGGATCCCTTTTGTTTGATGAATTTCTTGGTAGAAATTGTCAAAATTAAACGTTATCAATTTTATTACTGCTGTTCTTGTTTTCATTCTATCGGTCGGTTTAAATATCTAACTAAGACCAGAACACCAATGGAGGCATAATAATATAAAATTCATTGTATTTCATGGTTTCTCAACAACTGTTTACAACTATATATCCAATAAAAAAGAATAGCAATGAGATTTGTTAAAATGTGAAGTCAATGACATTCATGACGAATGGAATTAGCATAATAAAGGCTGATAACAAAATGCTATATATATATATATATATATATATATATATATATATATATATATATATATATATATATATATATATATATATATATATATATATATATATATATATGTGCGTGAACAGGAATGAGGTCACTAAAAGATGGAGTTCAAATCAAAATATGCGAAGTGAGCCAGTAAATAAACCAAATCCGGCAACAGATAATATCTGATAATTATAGTTGTGAAAAGTTTGCATTAATTGGTCAGTAAACGGATGCGTAATAAGTAAACGAGATTTGAAGAGATTTACATAAGTTTTGGAAAACGAATGAATGAAAAGATAATAACACTCTTTCATTTACAATCAGTGTAGCGAAGAGCAGATAAAGAAAATTAGTGACAATAATAAATAATAAAAATTACCAACTTGATTACAGTCACTTTTAGGACACACTAATCAGGTATAAGTTTTCTAATTGTTACTGCTTCAGTAAACTGGAAGGACGCTGAGATCTTTTGTCTGTTAATAATTTTTTTTAGGATTGGAAAATATCAATGATGTGTCATGTATCAATTAAATGCATGGTTATCGCACTATTTATTTAAGTCAATACACCTCTCAGTCTCAAATTATTTGGAATGTACTTGGAAATGCGTAAATGAACTCGCCTCTTTATTTTCCCAATGTCTGAATGTCGTTAATTATGTTTAAAATACAAGTATTGCACACTATTTGACTGTATGCTGGTAGATATGATAAATAGTTTTCATAATGAACTAAATCATATTGAACGTATAATTTTAAACCTGATGAAATTATTATTAACGAAAGTGCACTTCTATATCATTACTTTCTTCTAATCAGATAATTTCAAAATATACTGTTTTATGTTAAGAATATTGACATTTAAACAATTAAATTCCATTGAACAGTACTTTTTGAATTGAAATTATTCATGATACAATAATATTCTTTGTCTGGATGTAAAAATAAATGATAACATTATTTTAGTAAAAGTACTTCCTAATTTTAGAGAGAAAGATTTTATGACAGAAGCAATTGACAAAATTTCATTGATAGTTATAGGTGTGTCCAAGGTTATGTTTATCTTAGTTTAATAATGTACTTTTACAGTTTACCCAACATTTTATTTCATACAGCTTTTCAATGAGAAAAACAACCTTTCATTTTCCATACACAGGGTTATATCGAATCCATGTGATTCAATTTCGTTTAAAATATTCTACAAATCATATGATTCTATGGCTATTTCACTCGTAAACTTATAATTACTTAGTGTTTTTTAGCGAGTTTGTTTTCTAAAGGATGGGTTCACTAGCCCAATGCCCAACTCTTCTCCTATATCCACGCTTGGGACCGGCGGAGTTAAAATGCATAATGCATTGTCAAAATTTCGCTCAGAAACATACTGAATTACATGTATTTATGGGGTATTGTCAATCAAATTGCACATATATCTTTATTATATAATAGGTGTACGCACATTTCTATAGAATTTGGTAGAACACGATGAAGTTCATTAAAACTGTTGTACTGCGCTGTCCGACTAAACGGGTAGATAGATAGCCACACTCACCGTTGTCTCTGTCTTCTCTCCCACTGGCTGCAGTTCAAAAGAATTAAAAAATGAGTTTTACAGAAATCCAACTTTGATATAGTAATAGTGTCTAGCGACTTCTGTGCTCTAGTAGGTAGACTAAGCGATACTGAAAAACACCTGGGTGGATCTTACGGTATCTCGACTGATCGAAAAGATAATGGTGATCGTCTGCTACATCTATTCTGTGATGACCATCTGTTACCAGCAAATACTAACTTAAAGCACAACGAAAAGCATCTTTTGACATGGTGACCATCAAAATCGACACAGTCATGAACCCAACTAGATCACATTGACATCAACCACCGATGGAGAGGCTCGATAGAAGGCTATTGCTTGTTCTGAGGCACATGTTTAGATTCAGATTACACTTTAGTGGGGATGCACATTTGTTTGTGGCTTACTGGACGTGGGATAGACACCACAAGGAAACCTCTTAAGGTTCTACTTAATCATAATAAAGCTAAGAATATACTTCAGGGACAAATAAATCAACAGTTAGGCAGCCATGTAAGTTATGCTCATCTCGAGGCAGCTTGGAATGATGTCCAAAAAGTTGTTAGGGCGATGAATTCAATGCGATCTAGTTCAGTTTTAGTTTGCTAATGAGAAGCGAAATCTATATGTATTCTATCACTCACTTAGTCAAACAATTTTGAGCTATACGTTTTTGAGTGTAAATGTTTGTATCGAAACCAAAGTAAGTTTGTAGGTTATTGGATTTTTTGGATAGGTGTGATTAACCAACAGATCAGTGTACATCATAAACATTTTTTCGGTGAACAAATTTCCCACAATATACTAAGCAATGTACGCAGTTATGAAATGTTTCGTGTTTTCGTAAATAATGTAGAACGCATTATGGTAGACCATTTTGAATGTGTTCAGAAGTGATGTTTTCGAATGACTTTATTGCATTACAAGCTTTTGTGTTTTCGAACATTTGCTGCCTTGTTTTAATGTTAATACAAAGTGATAATCAGATGTAATGATTTGATAGTTATCATCAGTTTAGGGAAGTTCAGTATCTTAGAATTATCAATGAAATTCAGTCATTACACTGTAAAACAATTATTGGCTTCCAAGTGAATGTACCTCATAATAAAGGTACGACCATATGATAGATTGATATATAGTACTAAAACATGTATCTTAAGATAAATAATCTCGGTTAATATGTATTAGGAAATTTTGAGATGTTCTGTAAACAGGAGTATTTTTAAGTCACTAACAATGACCTTTTTAACAATAGTTTACATTGGTTTAAATCAGAATTTCGGCTTGTGTAATAATACCAAGGTCACTAACAGCTAAGAAAATTCCATTAGTTGATGTCAATTCATGATATGAATTGACTGCAAGAACTATACAGATTATTGAGATGAATAGGAGTATCATATTCTATTGATCGTTTTATCGACATACTTTTGCAAATTAGATTGGTGTATAGGTTACAGATATGCCTGTTGATTATAGAAATAAAAGGAAAAATCAAATTGCGAAATATGCTTAGTAATTAAGATAAATGACTAATAAACATTTGTTTAGTTTCAAGTTAATTTTCCTCACGAACTAATCAATGGAAACCCAAAATTTGTGTACGAATGATTCATTCAAGTTCACATGTTAGAAGCAGACAAACATGAATCTATCAGTGATCAAACGCAGAACTTTTTAGGGCTTGTGTGGGGTCATTAGTGTGGATTGGTGAGAAATCGCCAAAGGTCTACAAATCAGATGTTTAGTGTTCCTGGGTTTTCATTGACTATCCGGCTGATATCATTTCATTCTCATCGGTGGTATTATTTACGAACTTATCTTTGTGGGAGCATTGGACTTAAGACTGTCCACCTCTGACCCCGAACCTATAGGACCCGTAGCGAGCGTTTAACCAGTCAGCAACTCGGTAATGGTTTAATGTTACAGATTTTTAACTTCAATAACTCTTAATAGAGCTTAATGATCTTTGGATCCATCAGTAACGCACTTGACATGTTTGAATTTCAATGGGCATGATTTCCCACTGAAACTTGATGAATTCTAGAAGTAAGCCATTAAATACTGTACTATCAGGGTTTAGTATTGAATACTTAATACAAATCAATTGAATTCCTACTCAAACTCCCCAAAGAAACTTCTTTTGGTAATCTTTTTTTTCATTTTTTGTCGGATTAAAATTTCCCTAATCCTAGTCAAAAGTGAACCGCTTACTAATCCACTTTTCTTTCACTTTTTTGGTTACTAGTAATTAAACATTCATTTTTCATCAAAACATCCTATAACAATAAATAAAAAGATTTTTCAATGAAAAAAGACTATTGAATCTATTTTTTTATTAATCGGGTGACGACTAGTCTCAATGAAAATCAACACTAAAAAAAAAAACAAAAGGTCAGGAACATTACCTTACATGAATAAAAGTTTCACAGCTGTTGTGAATATTTAAATCAATAATTTTTTTTTTGATATTTAATAAGTGAAGATGATCTGAGACAATTGAATGAAGGAAATCAGTTGGTTGGAGCATTTCATGTAAATAACTTTCTAATTATGTATGCATCAATAATAATATATACTAGTAATTGTTGGTCAGATATTATTATTTGAAGTGCTAATTTCTTCTCTATAACATGCCATTTCGAAATATAGGTTTTGAATGCTATAATTGTGGTGCGCGCTACTTATAAGTAGTATATGACACGGGTGAAAACGTAATGTATGGCAGCAGAAGATGGGGGAAGATCAAGAAAGGAAGAGTGGGAACACAATGGAATTTGTATGAAACACATGAATAGGTGAAATGTCAGACAATGGATTGATGATGGATTGAAGATTTGCAAATTAACCGTTTACGATATGGTTTTCCTATTTTCCTGAGTAACTCTGTAATTTTCGTTAAATACAATTCGGTTGGCCTCACCTGTGTTCTCCTTCACTACATAGTGATTATTAAACAAGTTAGTATATAACCTACAGAATATTGATTACTGTTTAGTTTTAATGTCAATTAGTTATGAACTGGTGTTGGCCAGAGAAGTACAAAAAAAAACATCATCAGCTTGTTAGTATAATGGAGTTATTTAATTCTAGATTAAAACTCTTCATCAATGCTTATATGCTTTTTCATGATTAACCATTTTAGGAAGTATAAAATGAGGTTTGTTAGCAATTAAATACAAAAGTACAACTAATATACATTGCTTCATACTGATAAATGGTAGTTTTAAAAACAAAATGCCCAGATAATGAACTCTAGTACAGGGAGAATGAATGTTATTTAACTCTAGTTAATTAATTCGAAAACAAAAATTGAGGTCATGACAAAACTATTTACTGTTTCACTTAATTGGATTATACTATCTTTCAATGTAGATCTTCCAATGTTATTTCGATTAACACGAGTTCAATAGTTACAGGTTACTTATGATAGATAATCTTTGTAACATTTACCTGACTGTGCAATTAATAATGTCAAGGTGCGCAACTTTTCACTGTAACTAATATCGATTTACGTGCGATTTTTGATTGTGATATTCATTTGGGTGAACAGCGTACTTATCTGTTGGTGAATTATTTCAATGATGATGTAATTTTACACCAGTTCATATCATTGATCCAAAAAATTTGAGTTAAACATTTAAATTCAACAATCTGAAAACTTAAAAAGTTTCAATCACACATTACAATAACAACAGCAAAAAAGATTATTCATTTGAAATGTTCAAGTTATACTGTTCATTTCTTAAGTGATTCAAGCTAAAAAAATTTCAATTTTCAACAATAATAGAAAGAACAAATGGATATAAAGTTAACACTAATCCGAACATTATTACCTCATTTTAATTCAAATGGAATCAATAATTTCATACACACGTATGCCTAACATGTATAGAAATCTAAAGCCCATCATTGTCACAATGATGGGCTATATCTCATCTACTGTATAATCAATGAATTTAAATGACTGATTTACTAAAAATGAATTTGTTATTATTATACATTTTATCATAATAAATAATTATGATCAATGCATACGTAGTAGTTAATGAATAGTAATTTATAAAAACTGAATTTCTGTACTCGTTTTTGAATCATTCACACTCAGAGATAAAACTGTGCTGAACAATCGAATGATTTTTAAGGTCTTAACTCGTTCTAACCTATCAGCTGATTGTAATTTAAATGCATTACCTATTCAACTAGGAATTAAGGTCAGGTTGTTGACTTTAGAATTCCTGCATTATCGCTGATGTTAGTTCGTCATGATAATAGTTCCCTACTCTAATTTTTAATTCCGTTTTAATAAATGCTCCTTGTGACCTTGGAGAGAATCACACGTCCATCATTGACTCGGAAGTACTACTGTTCAGCTTAATCATACTTTGATTTTGACGGATTTTTAATACGTACTAATATGTACTAGCCACGTTGAATTAACTGAAAAAGAGTTCAAACTGGAAAACTAGTAGTCAAAAGACAAGAGTTTTGACTATCAAACTACTGTTCCAAAAATAACACATATTTTATTGAATTCACTGTTAAATATGCTCTTCATAAAATACGAAGTTAGGTAAAAAAAAAACTCGATACTTAAGTAAGCTATTTGATGAGTTCAGTTTGAAATAATTCTTACTACAATCTTGATATAAACAAAACTGATGTCAGACTGTATTATATTAGGTTATTAATCTTCAAATCATGAGTTACGGTACTATTCTATCTAGTCCAATCACTGAAGCAACACTGTTATCACTTGCTTATAAGTAGTATGTACATGTTGGTTTTCTTGTTCATGTTATAACTCGAATTTATTAATTCCCATTAAAATAGGACATTAGTTATCAGTTTTAACCTAGTATACTTATTATCTGATATTGAAAAATAGATAACATTCAACAATGTAACATGTTTCTTTTACTGGACATTTATGTTAAATAACTTGTAACGTTATTTCAAGTTGCTTTCATCTTCTTATGATTGGAATATCACATGAATATCGTTATACTTTTAGTTGGTCAAGGTCAATCCACTATCCATTAACAAGATGTCCAGATTGCAATTCTAATTCATGACATTTTTAAAATCTTGAAAAAAACAAAGCTATTTTTCGATAGTAACGCTTTTTCTTATTTATACAATCCACATAATACAAATTACTTTAAATAAAATACATTTTTTATTTCACTTTAGTTTGTTCAATGTAAATAAACGAGTAGTTGTTATTCATACTATCCGTATTATTATGGATAATGTACTCAGTATTAATTGAAATTTTATTCAAAATGAATAAAAAAGTAATCATGAAGTTGATTAGGGACATTGAATATGTTAGCTATTTGTGATTGAAATTAATACATTTGAGAAAATAAAAATGTTAATTTGGAGTTGAATGAATTTAGAATAATTCTGACTTAAAGGTTGCTTAGTTGAAAGCAGTCGATCGGATTCCTGTTTGACAAAAACTATATGTTGATTGTTAATATAATACATGGTAGCAAGTTTCATAACCAGAGACGTTGGACTATTCAAGAAGCATTCAGATTTTTGGAGACATCGGATAGGCCTAGCTGGTGAATGTCCATCAGGAAAGAAATCTAGATCAAGTGAGACTTCGTCTTGTTGGAGACCAAACGGCTATTTTGAGTCACCCAGACTAGTTGTCACATTCAACTAGATTGACTGTTATTAAGGACAGGAAAATATGACATTGGTCAATGCTAGGTGATCATTTGGTATGAAGGCTTCCCGATCAAATATGGGAATAGCCCTTGGCAGAATAGCTCAACAATAATATCACACTTAGTGTGAAATGAAATCCCATTACTTTGCAGAGTTCATAAAGCGTATAATCAATCAAACTTTTCCCGCTAGGCAAATTATTTTACACGATCAGTATATATTTAAGACGTTTACACGATCGAGAATACTAATTTTTGTCAAATATCCCCTTTAGGATTATATTTTCAGTAGCGATCAAAACATTTTAAATTATATATGCATCTATGAGATCTTTAAACCAGCGAAGTAATAATAAATTTCATTGAAATCATGTGTCGATCGATGTTATACCGCCATTAGAAACTTGAAGGCACCGGATGACTGTCCCGTCCTGGTGTGGGGCTAATCAGCAGTGCAAATCCGTGACGCCTGCGCAGAGGTATCAAACCTAGGAGAATACCTAACCTCTAGACCATTGAGCTGGCATCAAACGGTGTTAATGTATAACTCCAGTAAATCCAAAATACTGCGCGACCTCATCCACTGTCTTCGGTGACTAGCTACAACACATCCGAGACGGTTTAACCAGCTTAGTCACGGTTTTCCACTAGAACTCCGAGAATTTCCTCACGAAGCTAGCCATTAGTGAATACGTTATATTTATCAAGTGCTTCCAGGTTTCTAATAGTGGTCTAACATTGGTCAACTCACTATTTCAATGAAGCTCAACAATCTCCGCAGCCTTATGATGATATTAACAAATTCACTAACCTTTAGTTTAGCTTGATTGTAGAGCGGTATCAACATTAGATACCACCATAGTTAAAAGCGTAAGTTGCAGATAATCTGACTCTTAATCTCAAAGGTGAAGTGTAGAGTGTGCTCCATCTTATTAATTTAAAATTTTGCGGTGTCCAGGTAAGTAGAAGGATAAGTTAGTAGTACAATTAGTTTCTTGATCTTAAATGTTGTTGTAAGGAAGAAAGCTACGAAATCTTCTGTAAGCAACCCTGTCGGACTTCACTTCATTGCAAAAGACTTGTTTCCGTTACTACCTTATTTACAAAACTAGCCCTCAATATTTTGAGTTTTTTCGGCAATCGACTAACAATATCTCTAAAACATAAGTTATTACAGAGGTATTCATGTCTATAGTTAACACCCATCACAGTTTAACTCACATAACAATTCGATAAACTACTTTCACTGACACTACTGTAACATCTTATACGCAGAGATTTTTCAACGTACAACATATTATCTTACAAACGAGGAGGCTTACACTAGTTCTAAATCTCCTAAATGTTAAGAATTTGTATGCAGTTGCGATGTCACTGTTTTTTTCATCTCAAAACATTATAACCAATTCACAATCTGTTACGGAAACGAAAAAACTGTACAACAAAAATTAACCTCAATCAATCTGGTCATCGGGCAGCACAAGCTGTTTAATTAATTAATTATTATCAAGATGTGTAGAGTACATTATCTCAAAGGGTAAGACGTTGAAATAAAACACTAGTCAGTTGGTTATGCAAAATAAATTCAAATTACGCTCCAAATCAATCGTTAATAAAGTAACTAAAATAATAACCAGGTGTTATATCCACGTTAATGATAGGAGCTCTTTTCTTAGATTTACTTCATTACAAAATTCAGGAGTCGGTTAACGTATAACAAGCAAGTTATCTTAAGCTCATACTAAACAAACTAATAGGGTATATTAAACTTGCATAATGATACATAAACTTGCTTCACTTCTTTCAGTGAGTTAAATGTATATATATCTTAGTGAATAACAAAATTCGTATAACCTTCGTATTAACCCGTAAGATTCTTTGAAAGTTACATAATTTTCTCTGCCCATTTAGCAACTTGGTAACTTTCACTATATTGGGGTCACGTGCAAAAAGAGCACCGACAATTCTGGACAATTTGTTACTTCAGGTCATTGGGTTTTTATGGATCATTTATTTTAATTTTCTTTCACAAACACAATTAGTGGGGCTTGTTACTTAATTTTTGTAATAACCATTTGCGATGCTAAACTAATAGTATAATCATAAAATGAATTTACGTTGTGTTGCATATCTTACTGTTGACAATTTGACAAGGAGATACATACATAAATCATCATATTTATAAATTTGTATAATTATCATGCCTATTTTAATGTTTTCGAAGCCCTGCTGGAATATCCTGGGACAATCGAATAAGCAATGTCAGGGTTAGAAAAGGACAATTAGGCACGGATGGGAAATCAGTTGATAGAGTAGTGGATCCTTATCAGTTGAGGTGGTTGGGACGTGTTGTGATGTTGTCTTATGTAGGCGTAGGATGAAGGAATGACAGGGGCGGCCAAACCAAAAACATGGCACAAATTCATGAAGTCACTGGACTGAGCTATGTAAGTGCAGACTAGCTGTTTGGAGTCCGTGAGACAATATTAACCGATGGTTTATTTCACTGAGAAATACTTCTCGAATCCTAAGTTCTCCCACTACCTTTAACACTATGGGATTTGAACTGACTACTTCATCTCTGTGTACTAATGTGGTATGGCATTGATTTACGTGCATACGAAATCGCACGTTGTAACTGACTCAGTGAATCATGTATACTGTAGTAAAGCCTAATAACGATCTAACACAAAACAATATTGTTCGCTTGTATGTTGATCTTATTTTGAATTTACCGATAAGAGAAAACAGGGAATCATACATAACTATGATATGAAAAACATTAGATATAAAGGGTTATAGTTAGACGTTTGAATGGTAGTAATTGTGGTAGCAGTCAAACTTTCTACAGTAATAGGAATTTCGTCAAATAATACGGAATCATATTGACTAATGAGCTATTGTATGAAAAGAAGCCTAACAGTGTCAGTATATTGTCTTCAAGCGGATGATGAACAAAGCTCATTGATTTCTTTCTATAATTACAGATTCTCATTTATCTCAAATTTAATAAAATCTTACGTCCGGTTACATAAAATTTAAAAATAAAATACCACAAGTCTCATCAATGCAAAATTACCCAAAGATGTACGTTTATTATTATTGTTATTATAATCCCAAAAATTGGGTAAACAACAATGCGGAAACACTGTTTATTTCTCTAACTGTTGCACATAGTCAACAAGAGATAGAAATTGTATGTGTTGGCAATATTAGGGTAGTAACAGTTCGTATTACTATTATCTCAATTAGTAATATTGATGGAAATAGTAGTAGTCTATGTACACATTAAACAAACACCACTTCTATATGAATTTATCTTCACAGAAGCAAACAAATAAATTGCATCATTAACAAAATATACAGTTTGTAGTAAACTGATCGGAAGGGATTCAAAAAAAAATCTGGTATGAAAGAAGAGAGTGAAGAAAATGAGAAGGAGAGAAGTGTGAAGAGAAAGAGAGGAATAAAAAAACTGACTCGGGATATAATCATATTCTAAGATCAGCAAAGTGTTTTTCAGCTAATTGTAAAATATCTTTGGTTGAACTGGAGACTATTTCTTGTAATTGTACCTCTGTATAGGCAGATGACATTGCTTCTGAAAATGAAGGAAACTTATTAAAAAAACAACTGGATATCATTTAGAAATGTATACTAACAACTAACTAAGTCGTTTACAGCATGCATTCGGGACAGGACTAAAATAAATTCCATACTTACTTTAAAAAAACCAGCTAATAGCGAATCAAGTCACTGTTCCCACTTAATGGTTATTCAACTCCAACTATGAAAAAATATTATGCAGATTGTTTTATCTGAACTAGTTTGTAATGAGTCATAAAGATTTTCTCCCTTTAATGAGCTGCATGTTTTATAGAACTAAGTACAGGGAGAAATGTGCGTTACAACTAATCTAGTATTTGAGAACATAAAAATTATGACTACTGAACTAGATAAATGAACTACTTTGTCCAAAAGATTGACATTTTCACTGAAAAAAGTGAAATTATCGTTTGTAATATTAAAATATACCTTCGAACTGAGGCAATTATAAATCTTTACTGATAATTCATGAGAAACAGTAAAAGATCAATGTTAATTACACTAAGACTTCTCAATTCATCTCTTTTCCCAAATTAAGCGATAACCGAACTGTTATGACATGTGAAATAATGACCACGTTGAAAGAGTAGCTGGTTGGTTCAATGGGATTTTTATTGAGCGTGGGTATTCTTTGAAAGAAACGATATTTACAGTAAGCTACGAGTTATATATAGTTCATAACCACTAACGTCATGTATTGAGGAAAAACCCAACCGTAGCTGCTACCTTGACGTGGTGGTCGGGCTTGCCTATCGAGATGACGCAACCGAGCTATATTGGCTGTAACATATGTTCCTGAAGGTTCTACCATACCAGGCAGGTCGATTGGAGAACGATGAGACTAAAAGCAGCCACTCAGGTTCTGAGGGCGAAGTCGTACTGCTGACTGCGGAGGGGTGTGACAGCAGTAAGGTGTTTCCCTCGGACAACCAGCATCTGCAGTGATACTGCCTTCTCAAAAGGAAGGAAGGGTTAGAAAAGGTCGACCCTAAAAATGTCACACCTCACCCTACCTCATGGATTTCCGTCTCCCGTGGTAAGGGCTGCCCACTAAGGGCTTTCAAGAGCGAAGCTAATACTCAGAAAACCTAACACAAAAAGGCTGTGCGTGACCGGCCTCAAGCAGTTGTCCGCTGGGCTCTGCGGTCACACTCCCAGGTCTCTAATACCAACACTAATCTACCTTCTTTTTCTGGTCCCTCAAAAAATAACCTTCCACGGTGTGGGCAGCCGGGAAGTGACAACCGCCCTCATAACCGTAAAAGCACAGGATCCTATTAAAGTCATTAGTTTGATTTCACCTTGTTAAAATAATGAAGCAACTCGGTTTACTCTTCGTGTATCCGGTAGCCCTGATGCTGCTTCCCAAGGTATCGCTGGTGTAGGTAGAGCATTGAGTCGTATGGCTGAACTACATCTCCTAGACTGGCAGTGCCTGTCATTGAAAGGTGTACCAAAGAAGTACATTAACCTTATACAAGCTCTCTACTAGAACACTACAGGTGGAGTGAGAGTTTACGGCGAAGTCACTGGAATTCTTTATTTCAAGTGGTGTCCGTCAAGGCTGTCCACTCTCTCCATTCTTGTTTAATTTTGTCATAAACATGCTCCTAGATATAACCTTATCCTCGTCTGAATTTTCAGGAGTGGACCTTCTACCAGGAAAATCGCTTACTGACTTAGAATATGCCGATGACATAGTCCTATTCGTTGAAGACGCTAACAAAATGCAGAGTCTTCTGACCACCCTAAGCAACAATGCAAGCATGTTCGGGATGTGATTCTTCCCGTCGAAATACAAAAGGTTGCTTCAAGATTGGCTTACATCGGCACCTAAACTAATGATGAGGAGTGAAGTAGTTGAACGTGTAGACGTGTGGGAGTCTAATCAGCGCTGATAGCCTGGTGACTGACGAAATCTCAGCATGGATACAGAAGGCTCGATTGGCTTTCGTCAACTTGCGTCACTTATGGCGAAAGCGAGATATCCGTTGGCTGACCAAAGGACAAGTGTACTGTGCAGTAGTTCGCTCCGTCCTACTTTGTGGACGTGACACATAGCTAGCCAGAGTAGAAGATATTCGTAGGTTACTGGTTTTCGATCATAGGTGTATTCGAAGCAATGCTTGTGTATCCTGGGACAACTGAGTGAGCAACGCTGTTATTAGGAAACGAGTTCTAGGTAGGGGTGGCAGATCAATGAGTGAAATAATGAAACTTTATCAGTTGAGGTGGTTGGGACATGTGCTGCGTATGCCTAACCACCGACTGCCTCGACGAGCTTTGTTTTGTAGTATAGGAAAAGGTTGGAAGAAAGCTAGGGGCGGCCAAACCAAAACATGGCAGAAATCCATGAAGTCATTGACAAGTGGACTGAGCCATGTCGTCGTCTGCATCGTCTGCAATAGCGCCGTTGCATTTATTCTTCGTGCTCTCTCAAACTCTAAACTTGTGAATTCTTCATCACTTTATCTATATCTTTTTAAGTCGATTTCACTAGATTCTACTTCTTGACTAATATCTTCCAATCCTAACGTCTCCAACTATTGGATTTGAACTGACAATTACATCTTTGTGCTAATGTGGTATGGCAACATGAACTGATGTACGAACGTACGAAGTTATACGTTGCTATTAATTGGTTGATTCGTTGAGGAGAAACGATAACGTGTGTCTAGATGGAGACGTAATCGGACTATTGGAAATTTTCAGTGTAGGTTATGACCATCACCATTAACGAATCCCCACAAAATTATGGTCCTGTTTCTCGTAAATATAGGAGCGAAAGTTAGTCAAGATTTTTCCACGCTCAGGATAATTGTCGGTAACTTCGGAAAAAACATTAGATGTAATGAATGAACTATATCTGGGATGTTGACATATTAATACAGTTAGGTCACTGAAACTTGGTTGCAGTGTACTTCCATTGTCAGAGTTTGATACACATGAGGATGACTAAAGCTAGTCGTTTGTCAGTCTAGAAATTTGAATATCTAGACGGTTGTATATAGATTGGCATTAGTGTGGATGATGAGATTTTGAGATGGTGGAGAAAACTTGTAGCTCAGGTGGATGATTGTGGTGGTGTTTCGTTCTCTGAGCTGGATGATGAGATTAACTTATTCATAGTGAAAATCATAGCTAACTTATACAAACATGGGTAATTTTTGGCAAAATACAGATAAAAACGCATAGGTATGACACCTATTTTCTAAGTCGCATTTACGACTGTCTGACTGCTGTCTTTATAAGATTGTTAACTTACAGCAGTGATACGATGATAAAAACGTAAGCCCAGAAATTAAGTCTTAGCTGATTAGATAGTGAGTGCCCTACAAGCTAGCTTCTTTCAATCGCTTATAAAGTTTTATTACGTTTATTTTGTTGTGCGACAGGTTATTTCGTTACAAAAAAAACGATTCATAAGACTAGTGTTCTCTGACTTCCAATCATCCAGAGATTTGAGTCAATAAAGTTTCGTGAGCAACCGTCATTCGGCTACACTCCATATCATTGCGTTCATTTATCGACTGATTTTTACGATTGGGTATTTCGTCAAATCAGTCATTTAAAACAGCCTCGATAATAACAATTTTAAGTACTGAAGAGGTTCGGGAATTTTTAGTTATGGCGAAAATGAGAAGAGACGATCGTTTTGTAAAATAAGGTTGCGGTTTGATGGAAAAATGTATAAGTGGTAACGCTTGACCCATCATAACCCTGTGGTTGGAGTGTAAATGAGTGGCCTTAGACGTTACTAGTTACGATTTGTAGTAAACAACAACAGCGATTCTACAGTAATCCTAGTGTTTGTGAAAGTGATAAACTTTTTGAAACAGATGAAATCATTTTTGATTGTTCTCACTGATCGGAATACGACCGCTTATTTACAGATAGTTTAAACTAGCATACTTTTGTCTTTTTCTTAATGCTATCATTGCACTTTGTGCGGTACACTTCCGGGTATTTTACTGTACTGTTATAAATAAATGAACACTCCTAGTCACAAAAAGGACTTACCAGCTATAGCCGAACTAGTCTCCGGAGAGTACCATATAGTTAATATAAATTTCAATGATGCCTTAGGTCGTCTTTGACAACTAAGGCAATAGCTATTCCTCTTGCGGTATTCGTAATCTGAATCCGAAGTTGAGCTTGAGTGCATACTGCCGTTAACTGCTTCGGCACATTTATTAGGTGAGTATGAGCAGACTTCAGCAACCGGTTGACCACCTTCCATGAGTTTATAGCCAAAATTTGATAATTAATTCTTAACAGAATATTAAGCAGCTAATGAATACATGCTGTGGGGCATAAAAAAATAATTCAATAAACATAGAAGTTTGTACGGCATTGTTATTTTAAAAGCCTCTTGAAAAATGTACATCACGACTGTATCAAATATTGGACTGATCACAATAGTTAGAGAAAAAATTGGAAATATTTTGTAAAGATAGTCTGAAAATCCTGGTAATCAAGTACAAATAACTGTGTTTGTCATTGAAACATACTTACTATGAAGAAAGGCAATGGTATGGGGTTATCCGATTAAAAGTAGTTGGGGAAGCGTCCGAATATGATACAACAGATAAATAAAGATTGCTAAAACCAGTGACTCATCTATTCAAAAAGTCGTTTTTATTTCTTTGTTTTGATACACCTGCTATTAGTCATACAACGCTTTAAGGGCTCTGATTCAAACCAATTAGCATCCAGTACAATATCTTTGTAAGCAAAGACTTGGTGAAGCTGAAAGACTGGTCAGCCAGTCAGTTACAATGTAGAACTTCGTACGTAATTACATCAGTTCAGGTTGCCATACCCCATTAGCACAGAGACAGAGCTGATAGTTCAAATCTTTCTCATTCTTAAGTTGTCTCACTGAATGATGATTTTTGAATATCTTCAAACCCTAATCTTCTTCATTACTGTTTATACTTCTATTATCTCTACCACTATAGGATTTGAACTGAGAGTTGCGTCTCTGTGCTAATGGGGTATGGCAACCCGAACTGATGTACTTATGTACGAAGCTCTACATGGTAACTGACTGACTGAACTATAGCATTGCTTACTCGGTTGTCCTAGGATACACAAGCATTGCTTCGAATACACTTATGATCGAAAACCAGTAACCTACGAATATCTTCTACTCTGGCTAGCTATGTGTCACGTCCACAAAGTAGGACGGAGCGAACTACTGCACAGTACACTTGTCCTTTGGTCAGCCAACGGATATCTCGCTTTCGCCATAAGTGACGCAAGTTGACGAAAGCCAATCGAGCCTTCTGTATCCATGCTGAGATTTCGTCAGTCACCAGGCTATCAGCGCTGATTAGACTCCCACACGTCTACACGTTCAACTACTTCACTCCTCATCATTAGTTTAGGTGCCGATGTAAGCCAATCTTGAAGCAACCTTTTGTATTTCGACGGGAAGAATCACATCCCGAACATGCTTGCATTGTTGCTTAGGGTGGTCAGAAGACTCTGCATTTTGTTAGCGTCTTCAACGAATAGGACTATGTCATCGGCATATTCTAAGTCAGTAGGCGATTTTCCTGGTAGAAGGTCCACTCCTGAAAATTCAGACGAGGATAAGGTTATATCTAGGAGCATGTTTATGACAAAATTAAACAAGAATGGAGAGAGTGGACAGCCTTGACGAACACCACTTGGTCTAGATGTTGCTAATCTGTACATTCTATGGTGTAAAGACAGCTGTATGTACATTAAAAATTCAGTACTTATATAAGGTCGATGTGGTGTAACAAGATATAAATGATGAGGACGGTGGGAATAAATTGTAGACATGGACTTTCGAAATATCTCTCAAATATAGTGGTGAGCAAGTTGGCTAGTTAATAAGCCTTTATTAGTTGGTCAAGTTGGGATATGAAGTACGTATACATAAATCGCAGTTGTGTTTACCAAGTATTCAGAATCACTGTAGACCAGGGGCGATTGTGGGTCTCTTTAAGTTGTCAATGTTAGTTGAGTCTTGAACAGTAAGAAATTTTATGCCATTTTTTTTGCACATTCTGCGTTTCATGTGCTTTTCTACTACGACAAAAACTAGCATTTTCACTGTCATGTGGCTCTCGGTTTTCGCTCAATGTACTGTCATTAAACGAGGTAACTTGTAATTATGAACACTTGTGTCAAGTTTTAAACAGAAAAATGACTGTTAACAACACAACTAGTGCAAACTGTCGAAGGTTTGTTATGCGCTTCAGAAGCAGGATATCTATGAACGTATATGGAATTGAACAGTGTTTTGAAGTGCTAGGTGAGAACACGTACACATATAGACAGTAAAGAATACTAAAGGGATAATAATATGAGTTGCCATAATGTGGCAACTGAAAAATTAGGACAGTAGCTCAGATAAAGCAATGGGATGACAGTGTCAAAACAACTGGAGTCTGGTTTCTGAAAATGAAGTTTAAGAATACTACATACCTAAAAAAGTTCGATTTTTGGGACTGTAGGATTTTTTTGACTACTGATAGTAATGCTATCTATTACACTATAAACCTGGCTAAGGGAAGTATTTTGCAAACTTCTTTAGAAGCCTGCACTTAATAATGGGGCCGAAAGCTCCGTTACTAGTGGTCCTCTACTGAGTGAAATAGTAATTTAAAAATGCAGACTACTATGATAAATCAACAAGCTGAGATAGCCAATTAAGCATAGACACAGATCTAGAATAGGAAAATACAGTCCGACATAATTCCGCAAGAGTACTACCAAAGCAACTCACAGGCACCCCGATTTCTGCGATTTGAACTGTCCGCCTTGTTGAGGCAGACTTGAATTTATTTAATGTGAAAACTTTGATAATTTTGTACATTATTTAACGTCGTTTTTTTGCTGCGTTTCACAAGATATTTTGTTTTAGTAACCCGCCAAAAATGAAAGGTAACCGCTACTGTCTGCTTTTCTTTTTCTGTTGGAGAGATTATTAAACTAGTTAATGTTGTTATAGAGTTCATCACCTGATTTTCTTATTCTAATAAGTTAAAGATGTAAGTATTTTAATGTAGAATTTTTTTGTGGCGAATATTGTGAAGCAGCGCTGATTATTTCCATCGCGTGGTAACCCAATTTTGGGTTGCACGTGGATTAAGAGTGCAATATCCTATTGAACGTGCAGTGAAGTGATGTAGTAACTTTTTACAGTTGGAATCTTAAGTAAACAAACCATTTCACAATGTGTGGTCCCAAGTAATACAAAGAGCTAAATCAAGTCGATCTTATGGGTAATTCGGGAAAACCCTTCAGTAAAGTTGACTTGAATACAGGAGATAATGTGTTAAATTGCTAGCTTTTTCCTCAGCATGCTAATATTTAACGGCTAACGGTATTTACAGCTGTACACTCACATGATATATCACTGATGTTTATCTACATATGCTCATGACTTACTACTGAGCACGTAAAGGTACGTTTATCATTGGGAAGTAATAGTTCCATAGAATGGTCAGTAGCACCCACGTATGGACGGAATGTTACCATCCTTGCTTATCTCTCTGATCAGCCCAATGCTTACCTTTGACTACCAAAGAATGATCTTTGCTCCATATAACGCTGGACAGCTTTTAGCTGTAGTACTCCTTTTAGTCTGTTGCATGTAAGAATCGTTATCAGCAGTCATAAAACTGTTGGTAGCTTTTTGAACTATCCGAAGTTCCTTCACTCTTTTGAAAGGCGAGTCTTATACTGATTCGTCGACAAGTCATGTGGTCTGACGTCCACCAAATATACTAAAAATTTTAAGAACTTCAATTCTGGTTATGTTGATGTCCGAATATCTATTTGGGGGAGTTCTATCATTCTTTTTTATCCTTTACCTAGTGTTAAAGTAATAGTTTTGGATAAACCTGAAGGTCATATACTTACTGTCTTTCATTTATGCTTCGTAAATTCAGTTTCTACCTTATTACACAGACCTAAATGTTAGATCATAAGTTGACAAAGGTAAATCCCTCAGATTTTTCTTCGTCTTAGTAGCTTTTTTAAAGATAACCACTTGGCAAAAGATATTTTTTGTGTTGTGACGTAATACTTGTCTCTCATTTCAATAAAACAATCTAGATTGGTGAACTAGTCTGTTTGAACGGCGTCATTCCTAGTTTCCGAATTATCTGCGTGCTGTATTTTGTGTATCTGCACTATTGGCGTGATTAGTAATAATGCTTGATTAGCGAAATCAATGTGCGTGAAGTCTGATTTGAGGCTGCTACTAATTAATTCAAATTTAAATGCTTTAACCACTAATCCATCGTTCCTAATGAAGGTATCTAACTGTAGGACTGAATGGTGGGAGCTCAACTCAGTATGTTCTCGTCCATCCAAAGCTTTTTGAACGTCTTGGTAGATGTCAGGACACGTGATCCTTAATAATTTTTATTGGTTCTCTCTGACCACCTAGCGTTGAAATAAGCGATGTCCCTCTCAGTTAGGTTACACTGTCACAATAATTTTAACAGTAATTTTATGCATAAAATGGTTTTTACGAAGCTCATAACAGGAACATGGGATAATATTAGTTGTCCGATTTCTCAAAACTTCCTATAAATTGTTTTCGTTTAGCTTACCAGATTATCTGATGGTTACTATTTAAATCAACTATACATAAAATACTGTGATCTGGCTATCAAAACGTTCAAATCTAAGTATATTGTATTTATTCTACATATTTATTAGTATATTTGCGCTAAATTAGTTTCACTTTATTTAATAATTCTTCAGACTTATGTGAATGGATTGAATTTTTTGAGGCTGCTGGTGTCCCTGCCAAACTAAGGGAAACCTATGCTGGAATCTTTGTGGAACATCGAATTAACAATTCAGTCCTTGCTGATTTAGATAAGGATCACTTAAAAGATATGGGAATCACAGTTATTGGAGATATTATTTCCATATTGAAGCAATGCAAGAAGATAAGACACGAAGTAAGTTGTTTTCTGTCCTCAGTTATTTTTTCTAAGTTATCAGCGGTGCCAGCTCCTGTCGTTACTTCAACTACGTCGAAAGATTGTTCATTAGAAAATAAAGAAGCGGTGCCCAAAAGTATCTGATAATATGTTAACCTAGCTTGGTATTAGGTGTTGGTGTTTTAGTTTCAGTGCGTCGTCGAATGAATCCTGAGGTTGAAGGCAAATATATTGTTAAAATGCCAAAGGGGACAACTTTAAAGACTCAGAAGATACTTGCATCCATGAAGCAGAAGAGTAAGTTCATCTGTTCAAATATATACACAATGAGATGACTTAATTTCCCTTCTGGCCTTTTCCTTTCTTGTTTTCCAAGTCAAGTCAATTCACAAGATTAGAAAGTAAAGTTGAGTTATACCCGATTAAAATTTTACTCATAAATTAACACAAGTCACATCTCGTTCTATCTAAGTAATCGTGTTAGAAGTGCAAGTATTCGTTAAACATAGTAAACGCAGTTCGCAGTACTTCTCAATTCTTAGAAATTACTAGGAAATTCTGATTAGACACTTAAAAGTTTTGCGTTCTTGTTACAAATATATTTCTCTAACATTTTTATGGTGCGTAAATCAATCAAGGGTTAAAGGAGCTAATCGAATGTTTGAATGCCGGTGTCCAGTTTGGTTTGTACAGCGTGCACTTGAGAATTCATCATTTCTGTTTCTGGGTAGATTAGTTCACATATGTAACCACTATAACCTAGTTTGACTTGTATGTTAACTTGTACACTTTCAAGCTAAGTTCTTAAACGCATATTTGTTGGGATCATTTTATGTTAATGAATGACTGTGTGATGTAGCATTCTGTTTTTATGGTGAAAACTTTTTTATTTTTTAGATAGTCCAAAGCCTAGTCAACCTGTAGTTGCTGAAGCCGCCAAAACTAATGAACCTCCCGTATCTTCTACCTTTGAAGACAGTGATGCCGATGATTCTGATAATTATCGTGTCATCATCTCTAAGTAATTGGTTTTAGTTCACTTTTCTGTAGTTTATACATTTTACATTGAAAATCATTTGACTGTAGAGTTATAAGCACGATTTATAAACTATGCAAAATTAAAAAAAAATTAATCTTTATGAATATGTTATTGCGAAGCCGACAATGTGTTTTGCCACTAGTTGTTACAGTACGAACTACAATGCTTCTTTATATGAGCCATATGCTAGTTGATGTTGTGCAGTGTCTTATGTTGATACCAATAAGCAATCCTCCTATACATGAACCTAACTGGCTACTTGAGTGAGAAAAGAATTGTGGTGACTAATAGAATTTGCATGTTTGTATAGTCATATATATATATATATATATATATCTTTTAGGTAATCAAGGCACTAATTGTAGCTCATTTCTGGGAGACCTAATTCACATGCACATGATTAGCTCAATGCATCATTCAGTTTGTACTATTCCATTCTCATTAAAGAAGAAATAACCTAGTTTTTACAGTCGAGTGGGTTTCGTGCGATGAATTCTACCAACTAACATTTCATTCTGAGATGTACTGTTACGGCATGCACATCATAAGTGATGAACGCCTACAACTTTATTTTATGATCCTCTATTTTTGAGTAGTACTTTTCACTCAAAATAAATTCTTTTTCCTCAATAGTTCTGTCATATGTAAGAAAACTGATGTGTAAACTTATAATTGATTTTATGTTCTTCCTCAAGTTTTGGCCGTAGAATTAGCTCATAATGCATTGGCTTATAGTTCGTCTTCGTTTTGGTAGTTAGTCGGTTATTACACTTATAAAAATTAGCTACTATCCCATCATCATTTCACTGGTATCTTATAATCCCAATCAATCTGCTTTAGATAACGAGTCTGGTAAAATTATGGTCTTTCATTCAGTAGGTGTGGTCGAAATCCCAGTTGATAAATTTATTAATAATTACTGAATAGCACTTCAGAATAGTGTTTCAATCATTGAATAACTCTACTTACGTTTTTCTGGTCATTTACACAAACTTTATTCCGTCTACTTCGGTTTGTGCAATTTTGTATATGTTGTCTTCACACCACAAGTATCGTTCAAGTAAATTATCAGGACTTGTACTTGGCTAATGAATTAAAATGTTTAAGCAGTTCAATCATCAACCTGCGAAGGTCGGTGTAACTTTTTCTTACTAAGTAGAGTAACTCAACTCTGTCAGCTGTGCTAGATGATACACGGAACTATTTTATTTAGGGTACCCATTTTCTTTTCCATTCAGTATTTCATGGGAGGGGTTCATGGTTTACCTTAGGTTCTCAATATTCAATACTGTTTTGCAGTCATTTATACTTGCAACATCAATCCCAAATAATTGTTTTTTTTGTTTGCTTTTACTCTGAATATCAGGTCAAATACTCATGGTTCTACATCTAATGATTCAGTATTCAGTCGTTTAGGCAATTCTCTAAATAGAGAGGATTCACCTACAAGCGTGCTCATAAAAAGAACAGACCCATCTACCACAATGCAACGCTTTATTCGTTGGAATTTAAATGAAAACAGTCTTACACCACCTTTTCGTCCATCGGCATCTGTTTCGGAAACTGTTATGAACTCATCAGAGGATTCGTTGAATTTTAAAGTTGTTAAACAAGTTGGTGGCCTTACAAAAGTACATGATCAGTCTACTAAATTGAAAACACCTCTTAAACGACATGTACGTGTTTATTTGATATATCTTTCTCATCATTGTATAAAACTTAATATTAATCCTATCTTTGTTTTAATAACAAACGACCACAATTGTTTATTGATCGTTCTGTTGCTAGAGTAAGTAATTTTACTGTAGCTGCTAACTTGACGTGGTGATGATCCAGCCGTGGCTAGAACACCTGTTCCTGTAGGTCAATTGGAGAACGGTAAAACTAAAAGCAGAAAATTAAGATCTGAGGGTGAAGTCGTACTGCTCACTAAATGGGGGTGTGACAACAGTAAGGTGTTTCCAAAACGCGCATACAGTATCCGAGTACAGTCATTTATTTGACTTCACCTCATCGCGATTTGCGCTCCGCGTACCTGGAAGCCTCACTGCTGCTTCCTGTGGCCTCGCTGGTGTAGGTATAGCATTGAGTCCTAAAGCAGGTCCAGGTCTCAGACTGGATTCCAGTAGACAGTCGCTTATGCACTGTCCGACTGAGCAGGACAGTATGACTCGGAAAGGTAGGGATACTTGACTTCACCTCTTCGTTGTCTGTACCTACACTCCCACTGATTGCAGTTCAGCTGACGTAAAAGATGAATTTTACGGAAAGCTTCCGAACCTTCTTCGAAAAGGTAAGCCCTCTGATGTAGTAATAGTGACTGGTGATTTCAATGCTCAAGTAGGTAGACTAAACAAAACTAAAAGGCACCTGGGATGGATCTTATGGTGTCGTGGCTCATCAAACAGATAATGGCGACCATCTGCCAGCTATGCTTCTTTCTGGAAAATACCAACTTTAAACATAATGAACAACTTCTTTTGATATGGTGATCCCAAAAAACCGACTCAACACTGGACTCAGACAGAACAAATTGCTGTCAGTCACTTATGGAGATGCTCAATAGGAGATTGCCGTTCATTCTGGATCAGTTGTTTAGATTCAAGTCATGTGAGGACGTATTTGTCTGTGGCTTACTGGACGTAAAAAGAACACAGCTTCACTTATGTTTGGAGTTTCATCAGTGCTGATGGCCTGGTGTTTGACGAAACCTCGGCAAAGAAAACAGAAGGATCGATTGGCTTCTGCTCATTTGCATCACTTATGGAGTAGACGAATTACCCGTCTCTTAACAGCCATCCTACTATACGGGTATGAAACATGACCTCTAGGAATAAACGATATTTGTGGGTTACTAGTATTCGATCATTGGTGTTTTCAAAGTGCCGCTCGTATATGTTGGCACCATCGAGTAAGCGACGCCACTGTTAGGAGATGGTCACTCGTTAAGGGAGTAATGATATTTCATCATTTGGGATGGTTTGGACATGTGTTACGTATGCCTAATCACCGACCACCTCGACGATCAATGTGTGTGATGTAAGGGTGGGCTGGAAGAAGGATTGGGGTGGCTAAACCAAAAAACATGGCACAAATTTATGAAGTCACTAAAAACTGGACCAAGCCATTTATGTGTAGACTAGCTGCTTGGGGTCCGCGAGACAATAGTAAGCGATAGTTTATATCACTGGGATATCATTCTTGAGTCATTTCTTTGAACCCTAGTTTTTTCCACTTCCTCTTCTACTATGGAATTCGAACTGACGATTCCATCTCTGTGTACTAATGTTGTATGGCAACTTAAACTGATGTACGTTCGTACGAAGTTCTACGTTGTAGCTGACTGAATTACTGGTCCAAAATCAGATTTTAGGACTTTGAATCAAGAACCTTCAATCTAACGTCATTTGAGTTTTTGAGGGTTAGTGACTGATACCTGTCAATCAAATTAAAGTTAAAAATGTGTAGTTTTATCTGCCATTTCAGTATTTGAATTACCAACCCTTTAACCACAAAATCACTATGTATTCTCCTAGAAACTGATAATCATTACAGGCACATACTTCATTGTATAAATAGTGCAGAAAATCATTGCAAACCACATAGTGGCAACAAATAGCATTTTTTAGGTGTGGTTATTAACTCAAAATCATAAGAATATTTTGTTAGAATTATCGTGACCTGTTCATCCAAGGTAATATTAACTAGTTTGAAGGCATATCGTACTCTAACCGTGATATTTTGTTTTTAACTTTTTCTGTTTACACCTACTTTTTTCGTTCTCAATCATTGTGCACACAGGCTTCTGATACCGTATTCAGTCGTTTGAGTACACCATCTACCGCTATAAAACCAAGTGATCAACTTCCCTACCAAGGTATTTTTAAGAAGTCACGAACGCAACCTCCTAAATTTAACAATGAATCAATTTCGCCATGTTCTCTAAATAACTTTCTTTCGCCATATACTGAAGGCGTACTTAGCCAAAGTCGTGTGCAGAAAACTTCTGTAAAAAACCGTTTAGGTAATTATTTAATTTATTTAAGAACTTTTTTTCACTAGATTTGTATAGCACTACTCTACTTTAATGCGTAAAAGATTTGACTTCAGTGAATATAAATTGACATGTTTCCTTATTCCAATGATTGTTTCCTACCAAAATAGGTGGGGATTTCTTATTTTATTAGAATCAAGCATCCAATAGCCTCACGTTGATATATGGTGGATTAGTTCTGTAACAATGCATTGGTTGGTCTGCTAAACCTCTTGAAATTATGTGACTGCTCAGATCAGAGTCAATAGACTTAATGTCCTAATAATCACAAAGTAGTATACGTAGATATCTATGTTACGGTCTGTCTTCGTATTCATTTATCCCTCGATCTCCGAATTTGCATGTGCTGTTCGTTCATGAATTTTCAAAAATCAAATCCACTTCATTTAGATCGTACAGAACATCGTCATTTATGGTTCAAATTTACTCACTACATTGTTAGTGTATTATTACGAACTGTTTATCCGCAGGCCTATTTGCAGTCGCTTGTGATTCTTCACTATATCTTTCAGTAACGATGAAGCTCACTGACCTGCTTTTTCCTGTCGCAACTTAACATCATAGTTCGTTCTTTAAATACCAAACTCTGCGCAGTACCCCCCGCATTTGTTTTATACGAGCTAACAAACAAATTTTTTCCTTTAGGGATAAATGTTTTATAATTATGAGCATAATAATTTATATGACTCTTCAAAGTTAATAGAGTGATACTAGGAAAAGTTGTGGTTTAACTGGTTCAGACTCCATTAAAGATTCTTTTTACACATTAGATATTGGACATTCGGATAGATTTGGGCTTTGCGACTATGATGAATGCGGCTTCATCCGAGAAATATTCTGGACGCTTACATTGTTGCACCTATTTGTTTCGATAGACTATTCACAATTCACCACATAAATATTATTGAATGACCAGAAAATATTATATTATTTATCATATTTTAAATAAGTTGATTGTTATCTTTTGGGCATAAAATGTCACGTAGAGCGGAATTTGTCAGATCACAAATTCTGTTATGTGTAGCACATTTTTGTTACAGGTTAGTGTGATTTGAACTGCTAAAATAATGTTAGTCTAAAAGATTTCCATGGGATAAATTAGTACGATCTAAGTCAGAACAAACTGATTACGTCATCAAATTATCGAGTGTCTGGCATTCACACAAAATGTCTCCTGAGCCTTTTGGTTCATTTTGTGACTCTTCATTTCCTCAGAGACTCGTTGGGTGTTAATGAAAATTATTAGGAATTCACGGTGGTATTCATGCTTGAACGCTTATTTTACATTGGTGGTGTATTATTTAGGTATTGAGTTTTTTTCCTCATTTGTTATTCGTTTCATCGGAGTGTAGATTGATTTTGGGTAGATAACTATTCAAAATAAATGTTGCAACATTTGTTACAATTTAGATTAAATTAAATTCGTATCAGCATAGAAGGAAGTGAAAAATATTAAAATAATACATAAAATATTCTCTTCCAAAACTAATAAATTAAAATTAATTATTTATTAAATTCATTGTTAAATTTCGAATTCCAAAAAACCACCGATTGCATTTTGGTGGATTATCAATGTGACTACTTATTAGTAGTCAAGTTTATTTTCCGTTATTTTTGACATTCAGTATGCGAAGCTTCATGTCATTTTCTTACGGCAAAAGAAAAAGTTTCTTGTGGAAGTCGACCTGTAAAATACACAATACCTTGTCTGTCTGTGGAAATATTTCTATACTCTAGAGATCTGTGCATCATGTTGATACTTGAGGATGTTAATCTAGGATAAGTTGGTTCCATTGTGTTTCGTATGAAAGTGCTGATCTGTAAAAATTAGCTTATCAAATGACTCTGAATCTAGTTAAACTGTCAGTATTTTTGGTGATAAAAGTAATACATAATTATTTTGGCATGTTTAATGTTTATGTTCATATTCAATCTGTCTTGTATACATAATCTGTCTCTCTAAAATATACATGAATGACTTTCCCATCATTATTCTACTTTCATTTTGTTTATGTTGCAGGTAACAGACAGGGGAAGTTTAATGCTCCAGTTCATTCTAGACTTGGTCGAGCATCTAATCCGTTGTGAATAATTTGGTTTATTTAATTTTTTCATTGGAGTTGGTGTATATATACATAAATATATTCTACATAGCATAAAATATACTTTTATTTATTCATTTGATTGTTTTTATTCTTTCCAAAGTTAGTAGATTTTCTTTTAAGCATTTCAATGAGAAATTGAGTGTAGTGGTCTGATTCATGTCAGTAGATGTAGGCTACCTGGTTGGGGTCCGCAAAACGATAATAATCGATGGTTAGAGACCTTGAATGACATGGCTCAAAATCGTTCGCACTGGTGCAGGTGCATCCATTCGTTGTGTTCTATGAAATTATAATCTTCTGAATTCCTCATCACCTCTGCCTTTTTCTAAACTTATCTCGCTCAGTTATACTTCTTGATTAACATCTTCGAAGCTTAATCTTCTCCATTACCGGTAATTCTACTACTAAGGGATTTGAAGTGATATATATATATATATATATATATATATATATATATATATATATATATATATATATATATATATATATATATATATATATATATATATATATATATATATATATATATATATATATATATATATATAGTTTACATTCCGTCTATGAAATCCGATTTTAATTCATCACCTTGGCAATATGATGGTGGGTATATATTAGAAAGCTTCATTCTCTAATTTTAACAATCATTTAGAAGGTTGGCTGGTCGCTTTAGTAATCCTGTTCACACTAACTAGAGAGAGCGGTGAAGTTAAATACCAATAATTGGAGTAATAACGTTCGGACTTGGGAGAATGTACGAATGTTTGCGATATCTGACTGATTTTTTCCGCCCCAAATGTTCTTAATGACGTTGTACTGAAACCTCAGTGTAATAGCTGATTGCAGATACATTTCAGTGATTAGGTTCAACAATCTAATGAAATTCGTGTAAGTTTAATTAGCATTGATAATTGAACTACATAATAATACTATTGTGGTGCGAGCTACTTATAAGTAGTATATGACGTGAGTGTCAACGTAATGTCTGGCAGCAGAAGATGGGGGAAGATCAAGAAAGGAAGAGTTAGAATACAATGGAATTTGTATGAAACGCATGAATAGTGACAATGGGTTGATGTTTTGCAACAGGAACAGTCCAGTTCGATATGATGAACTGATATTTTGCAAATGAACGATTTACGATATGGTTTTCCAATTTTACTGAGTAACTCTGTGATTTTCGTTAAATACAATTCGGTTGCCCCACCTGTGTTCTCGTTCACTACACTATTATTCCTTCTGTTCTTTGATAGCATTCATGGTTAAAATGATTATTTCCAATTCCTTAGATTTGTTGTTAAAGGTAACTAACTAACCATTTGAAACTAATAGATATAACATGTCTTTGTTTAAATGAAATACCATTGTCTTTTTATTAGATATTCTCATCAATAAATAACTTGTTTGCCATTTGTGAAACAATGGAAACTTGAAGCATTTATGTGCATGATATTCATTTAATGTAGTATTCAAAATCATTAACTCATTCTTGTCATTTTTAAAGATAGAGAAAAAAAAAGAAAACATCTGACAGTTAATTATTTCTTGTTCAATCGTTTTCAAGACATATTTTATTTAAGGCTATAACATTTTTCCTTTAAATATCAGTACAATATTTCATAATATAACATTGTAAATGAACTGAATTATCTAAGCCTTGCTTAGATGAAATTTTTTTTAATATATAAAAATTGTTAAAATGGTCAGTGTATGTAGTGTTTAATCGTTATGCATTGTACTTAAATTCAAATGCTTCTTTGTTGTTGAAAGCTTTTAATTATACCACAATGAATGATTGTTATGGACTGACAACAGACAATTTTAGTATTACAAGTAGTTATCTTTCAGTTACATTATAATAAACTGTCAGTTAGGAATCTTGATTGTACAATGCAACAGTTATTCACATGTCTCTGATTTCATCAGTGTTATATAAACAGTATATTTGTGCTGTGAAAATAATCTTCCAGTACATAATTAAAATTTACGTACTAGTCAAAACCTAAATTTTGATTTATCTTATTTTCACAACTCAGTGAAATTGAGAAATGTTTTTAAAAAATATTTTCAGAATGATTCATAGTTGAAAAAGAAACTTCAAATCTTATTGTATTATATACCAACCATATTGGTATTCTCACTTTCTTTATTTCCTAACTTTAACCAACCAGTCATAATGATTTGTCTGTATGTATGTGTGTGTATGTCTGTATGAATATATATTTGTTTGCAAAGAAATCTAGTTGTAACCAGTGTTACAACTATTCTCGGTTTGTTTTGTTTTTTTCCATCGTTTTACAGAATCGTTTTCATAACAGATTATAAGTAATACATAAATGGACAAAAGTGTTGTTGATTTAAGCTTGAAAAATAAAAATAATAGAATAGAGGGGTAAATATGAGTTTAATTTTTAAATGAACATTTGAAAATATTGTATGTTGAATAAAGAGCTGTATGGTCTGTTTGTTTCTGGCCTAGTTTGTTTAGTCAGTTGTACTTTTCAATTTTCAATGATAACAGAAAAATTGCACCTCTCTGTTTTTTAAATAACTGATTGTAATTAGACAGAGAAAAAAAAAAGAAAGAATACTTAATACCATTAATAGAATGTCAATGATAGTTTATGTGTAATAATATATTATAATCTGTTTATTCAGTAATATAAAGTGTTTCAATTTTATTATGATCATGTCGTGTACGCTTTCTAAAACGTAACAAACGATTTGATAAAGCTGTTTTAAATGATCCAGTCAATATACTATACACAACAGGATTAACACAAGATGCAGCAAATGATAATGTTTGTGATAATAATTTCGCAATTTTCATTGCTGGTACAAATGGAAAACTAGCTTCATCAAAAAAAAACCATGAATTAATTATATGCGTCGGTAACCAGCATACACCCCATAATGTAGTGACTAGTACAACTAATTTAGTTGCTTTCGAACGTAAACGTTTTTTCTTTAATTCTCTTGTAACACGTATTAATTCATTTGGATTGGATGTTGTAGTCTCATGGAAATCATTACATTTTTGTATGGAATTTTTAGTTTGACAATGAAGATCACTTTCATTATTATTATTATTTATTGTACTAGGATAATTTAATATCATTGTATCATTAGATAATTGTTGTTCCAAGTATGGTGGTTGTTGTTGATGATAATGTTGATTAGCAGTATAGTTTTGTGGCATATTCTCATGAATTTCATCAGATTTGTGTAATTCAGATTGTTGTTGTTGTTGTAGACTAAATAGTCTTTTTCGTTTCTTTTCTAACCAAGTTATTGATTTTCGACTGGAATTATATGAGTCATCATTGTTATTGTTGTTGTTGTTTCTTGCATAAATGGAATGGTCACGCATAGAGGAACGTTTAAATTGACTGGTTTCTCGTTCTGCGACATTCTATAAGAAGAAGAAAAAAACGAGAAAAAAAAATAATTGATGGTTTATAGTAAAATTTTGTTGTTGTAGTTTTATAGTAGTATACAAAATGAATTATATTTATTGTGTGTGTATGAAATTTATCAGCAGAAAAAAAACTTTTCCACATAATTAGATGTCAATAATTTCAAGTGATTATTTCTTGAAAAAAAAGAAGAAGGATAATTTTTTATGAATCTTTATACTATAAACAATGAACCAAAAATAATCAGAGATATATTTATTAGTGAAAAGTGAATCTTTTAAATTAAGTTTCAGCATTCCATTCGATCATCGTATTCTGACAAATCCCATTTTGAATCATCGAAATTATCAATGAAGAAATGTTGTACTGGACACTTTTGTTGTTCAATAAAAATTCCATCTGTCGACTAATTGAATATTGATCATATAGTGTAAGATCATTTAGTTAGAGATTTTAACTGGATTACACATTATTAAATTGTTCGTATTTTGTATGATAAACTAAATTTTACATTTGAAAATAGTTAGTTATCACTCATTTTCATTGTTATCTGTTTTTTATTATTCCACCCTCCTTGAAGAAGTTTAAACAAGACTACTAAGAAATGATGAAGAATATTTTAGTTCAATTGTTTGAATTTTTTTACAAATACAGTTAAATATCTGTGAGGAATTATACTGAGTACATTGTAGTTTACATTAGGAAAATGAAATCATAAAACTGTTGTTGCCATTAATCGATTTGATGAAAAAAAACTTACGAATTTTATCGATTTTAAATTACAGACTCATCTTAGTTAGACCACTAGTGAAAACTTGCGAGCAATAATAGACCATCGTTTTGTCTTAGTTCGATGTACCACAGTTGGGTGTTACGACGTAACGTTTATTAGTTGGTTAGATACACTGTGTCATTGTGTCTTTCATATTTCATCGAAAATACTATTCATTCAAATTATACAACATCAACGTTTAGTTTCATTAAACACATGTCATTTTGAGAATGAGAAAACTGTCACAAATCTCATCACAACACAGTGAATACTCAATATTTCAAGCAGAAAACAAGTTTAGAAATTTTTATTTTTTAAATAATTAAAATCCTGTCAACTGCATGTCGATTTTTGACTGGTTTTCCAATGTATGCATTTATTGGATGAATAACCTTCGAATTAGACTGGATTAAATAAAAATGGACTGTGAATGTTAGGTTTACAATTAGTTATTTATTACGAACATATCGATACTTAGTAATTGGATTTATGCAAATAATGCAACTCTATGTGTTTGCACACTTGACGTTTTTTCCGAGTTTCCCTAATGTCTCTAACTTTTATCACAGCCTGGTTTTAGTTGGGAAACTATGTAAAACTTCGAATTTATAGGTAATCGTCTCTTTTCATACTAATAGTCCACAACTGCACTTACCTAAAATAGTCATACATCCCAAGTTGTTCGGGTTGTACAGCTAATCTGTACCATTGAAACAATTTAACAATCTGGATGATATAACTTCAGTCAATTTGGTGTATAACGCAACTATCATCCAACTAAATCAGCAGATGAATGTCTTACTTTCAACATGGTCGTTTTTACAGGTCAGGGTTTTTTTCTAGGATTCTAAAAAATTTCTGAATTTTATTATTGCTACGTCCTAAATTTATTATAAGCTATTTTCATACACACTCAGTTATAACTTATCACGATGATGTTCGTTTAGTTCATTCATACTCTTTCTTGCTTATTACCGATTTGTTTACTGAATCTTTTCTTCACACATCTCAATTCGTCTATAAACTTGAGCAAATAAATCTGACAACTTTTCATTCCTATAGATGACTGAATTTTTACTGTCTACAAATGTTAACTTCAAAATTGTATGAATTGAGAGAAAAAAAAAAGTGTATAATTAGGGGTTTTTCGTTACTTCCTTCAAAAATAATTATTATAATTACTTTTAACGGGATAATATTTTTCTCATAAATCCAGAAACACGCATACATATCAATTGTAAGAAATAGATAGGATGTTACCACTGAAATTGATGCTGACTATACTTTTATAGTTGGTGGAATTCAGTAGTGACAAAATAACAACAACAACAACAAGAAGAAGGAAATCATTGTCTATGATCATGTATGTTGTTTTGCTTTTGTTATGAATAGTATGAGTATAATTTGTGTCAGATAGATTTTGATAAATGTCAAAATTAAAAATGAGAATAAATTCGAGTTTCATCCATCGCAAAGAAAGCAAACAAAGCATGAATATCAATCAATGTTTACAGTATAAAATGATGCCCAATGCATTTTTTTTTAAATCTCTCTTATTACATAGTAGTGATTCAGTTCAGTCAGTTCGAAATTTTAAATATACTTCAAATGTTTTTTTTTTCTATGTCAATAAATCATTCATCAGTGACAAGCAAGTGAGTTCATAGTGAAATAGAAATTGAGGATTTAAATGAACTGGTTATGAGTACACTTATGGCTGGTAGGTAGTTCTCCTACGTTGGACAGAGTATGATTTTATTACATATTAACTTCAGGAATTACGAATTAGGCAAGAAAATAAAAAATGAATCATTTTAAGTTGAACTTATCAAACCTACTCATACTCTGATAAAAAGTACGTCATCGGAGATGACATGTAACAGGAATTTATCTGCAATATGTGTGGATAAGTTTTAGAACAAGAAATGTGTTGTTTACAGTTTTTCTCAGTGTTTAATTAATTATTTTTTGGGATGCAGTAAAATTTGAACATCATTCATATAAAAATGGGCGAGAATCATGTTCTCATGTGACCTGATGAAATTATTTTCATGTTAAGCAAGATGATTATTTTCTAGGCGATTACGTAATTTTAGTTTGATGCTTAAACTTATTCTACCATATTACTATACAATATGTTTATATGACTATAGATTAGCTATGTGAATAACTATAAATAATATTGTGTATCTTTATTAAGAGATAATAATGATTTTATTGCTTTGTCTTCAGGGTTTTTTCTTCGTCATGACGCAACTGCTTTCTTTTGTTACAATTTGTAGAATCATTTAAAACCGTTTCACTTGTCATGAATTAGCGCATAGTGCATTATCATTATAGTACTAGTGTTAATTAAAAATGTTCACTAAGAACTAGAGAAGTGAAAAAGAAAGAATTTACTTTCTTAGTCTGCACCTGTTCGTACAGTTAACTGGTCGCATTCGCTTTAATAAAGGATGCATTACCTTAATCAGTGAAACAATAGTCAGTGCTTTTGTTTGATGGAGGCTAATAACACTTGATTTTTATTGTTGGCTTTAAGTTTAATTTTCTTTTTATTATAAATCTACCGCATTTTATATCAAACATATAATTAAATCTTTGTGAGTTATTGCTAGTCTTTTTTTCTCGTAGACATAAAATCATTTCCTCTATAAAATAAGACCATTAATGTGATGAAATAAATCTGTAAAATGGAAGAATCTATCTTATGTTTCATGCATTTTTAAAACAAGTGGAGAATTCTTAGAAAAGGTTATTTCTTGATGAAAGGCTTGTTTTTCTTCACTTTTGAGATATGTTGGCCTATGAATACTAAAATCATGCTTAGATTATTGCTATGAAACAAAAAAATCGATGTTTAAATACTGAAATTTGAAATATTGAAATGTTCAAACTTGATCATTTTGATGTTATGAACGTTTTTATTTGTAATCAGATAGAGTTCGGTTTGGAGAATGAAGGTAAGACGGTGAATCTAGCTACTCCATTCATAATCGAAACGAAATACGAAAGCCTCTGATTCGGACTGATTAGGAACATAAAGGTTTATAGTTCCGAATAAACTCCTTGTTAATTCTTGTACTGATGAATATTCCTTTTAATTAATTCAACGGAATTCAGTTCTGTTGTTATAAATCATAGATAGGCAAGTAGCTATCATAATTATTTGACGCAGTTGAAGTGTTATATATTTCATTAAAACGGTGGATCGATTAATGTTAGGCTGTCATTAGTAACACAGAAGCACTAAACGGCCATCTCTTCCCAGTATGGGATTCATCAACAGTGTACACCCACAACTCTGCAAGTGGGAATTGATCAGTGGACCTTCGGTTTCACTCCCAAACGTCCAACCTCTAGACCACTGAGCTGGCATCCAATGGTGTTAATGTCTAGCTTCAGTCAATCCACAATATTGAGTGACCTCATCCATCGTGTTCGGTGGGTAACACTACCTCACATTAGACATGCTTGAACTCCATTGATTACGGTTTCTCACTAGAAATCCGAGAATTTCCTCACGGAGCTAGTTATTAGTGAGTACATAATAGCGCTATCACTGTCGTCCAGTACTTCCACGTTAATGATTATATTACGCAATCAACAGAAAATTATTTAATGTATGTAAATTTTACAATCTCAACAAAATTATCAACACTTTTGTATTTAATTACTAGTTAAATCTTGTTGTACAGTACAACTGACAGATTATTCGACTGATAAATTTCATTGAATTTAATTTAATCAATAAACAGTTTTAATAATGATAGTAATATACTTCAACTTGATTCCTGGATAAAATTATTTATACTTGGTTTTTATCTTCCATCACATATCCACTTTATTTAATACGAATTACTGGAGTTTATTTACAAAATTATTTGCTAATTAAATCTGTTGGGGTTATTAGATCCCCAGAACTCTCGTAATAAATATCTTTATTTTGGAATTATTTCATGGACCGATCAGTCGACCTTGAGATTACATTTCCCACCGGAAAAGTCCTTGGCTGTGATTGGTTACTGTGTCATTTTAGTGTGCTATTTTTGTGACTGTCCCAGGGACATCTCTATTGAGTATAAATAAACGCAATTTGAGTGCTTGGATTCATTGTGTGCTGGCTGGGTGTTTGAGAATACACTTTCTATGCTATATCAAGACTTCTTGCTGGTACAGTTTGGTCAAGGGATCAGAGTAGCCTACCTGGACGCTGGTTCATTGTTTTGTTCTCGTTATTCGACTAAGGTGGACTTGTAATAGTTTAGGCATACCTAGAGACGAGCGTAACAAAATATTACTCTGAAATTAATAAAACCCAGTATATATTGGTTAGATGAAGTTATAAATAACGTAGAAAAAGTTCTAACTAAACAAGTTAGGCAATAGAAAAGTGATCGTTAAAAATAAAACAAATTTTATCACAATATTTGTATGATTATTGTGAATTTTGACGAATATCTGAAACTGTAATATAGTGTACATCTGTTGTTAATTAAAATTTTTGTTCAGTTCAGTTGTTTAAATATAGTGTTGTAATCATTTTAAACAACACTCTACTGAATACTTGCCAAATAATTTTATACCATTCAATGATCAATTGATTTCTAGCTACAGTAAACATTTTGTTTGCTTTTCTAAAATAAATATTTGCTAAACAATTGGTTCTTAAGGATACTGCAGCTTTGTTTTTTCCATTTCTACTCATTTGAAGAAAAACAAGGAAGATATCTTAGATAGTTGATAAGGATTTCTGAATAAACAAAAAAGTTTCTTTTTCAAATTGAGAAACACTTATGAAAAACAACTGACATAGTTAAATTTAAAAAAAACATACAAATACATTGAACAGTGGTATTTTTCTATTAAACACAACTATCACTGATTACCTATTGAGAATGCTCGAATTTCAAGTTTAACTTTTATCAAAATGTTCCATGTAAGTTTATGCATAAAGTCACCAATGATTAGAGACCTTGAACGACATGGCTCAGAATCGTTTGCAATGGTGCAGGTGCATTAACTCTTTGTGTTCTATGAAATTCTAACCTTCTGAATTCCTCATAATCTCTATCTTTCTCCTTCTAAATTTATCTCACTGAGTTATACTTCTCGAATCATATCTTCGCTCACTAATCTTTTCCATTACTGCTAATAATTCTACTATCACTATCACTCTTGGATTTGAACTGACAGTTGCGTCTCTGTGCTAATGTGGTATGGCAACCTGAACTGATGTACTGACGTACGAAGTTCTGCGTTGTATCTATGTCTGTCTGTCTATAGATAAAGTGCTAAACATCAAAACACCATCATCATCATCATCATCTTTTTTTGCAAAGTAAACATTTCTCTGGAGAACACCTATGTTCTTACAAGTAACGAGTTTCAAAACGTGATTCCTTGTGTTCTAGCAAGTACTCATGATCAGTGAAGGGAATTATAAATCGGAAACAATAGATGTTCGGATAACATCGGCTTAGTGACCTATAAGTCGTGTCAACGGCAAGAACTTGGTTCCAACCATCAAACGTTCAAGGATAAGCAGTGCTCGGGATCCCCATACTGGAACTATGGGGGCTTTTTCTGGCTTTCACTGAACTTAGTATGATACATGATCTCGTTGATAATAATTTATTGATTATCAGGATTATTCATTTTTATTTGACAACCGGACAGTTAGTTATATGACAAAAGTTTGTAAAATGGTCTATAGTAACGAATATTTGGGAGTAATGGCGGCAATTTATTATGATTGGTAAATGATTTGTTATTGTTATTGCAAAATAACGAAATTGAGAAGCAGGAAAGTTGTTTTTTTCAATAGAAAGAAATCATGAAATCCTGATTGACTTGCTTGATAAATGAAAATATTTTGTAGGTTTATGGTAAGAACTGAAAAAATTAAGGGATCGATATTCCAGCACAAAATAGTAAGAAAACAATGTTTGTCATGAATATAAGTAATACTAAAAAGAAGAACTAAAAATGTTTTGACGTAATTATTCAAGGTTACTTATGATAAAAATTCATTTTTCATTTGACCAATGAGTACTCTCTATAAGCATTAAATTATCTGGTATTCGTTAAAACAGTACCTTTTCTATCTAATTTGTTGTCATTGTGTATATTTCTTTTGTCAGTACAAGCCATATTGTAACGAACGAAGACTTTAAGACCAGATGTAATAATAGTATATCTGAAGAAGGCCCAGTACACTAGCAAAATGTGTACACTTTGTCTTCAGACTTCCATTTCAAAAACAAACAGATTATTAGTTACAAATTAATTATAAGTGTTTTAGTAGTATTCCAATGCGTAAAAATTTGTATTTCTCAAGTTTCATGACTTAATGAAAGTCACTTCTTTAGTGCCAATAAAAAACTATCCACCCAATGCTCAATCTGTTTGAAACTATCAAGTCCAACCTTGGGATTGATAGCTACAACCAGATTATTGGTTACCTTTCACAAGTTTTCTAGTCTTCCAAACAGTCTGATCGCGCTATACATTCGGATCTGAGACTCTTCTCTCTGGCAGTAACTTCTGGACAACACTCCACTGCATACTACTTGGAACCCTCATTGTGAGTAGTATCCACCACAATATGTTAGGATACTTGATAAAGTATTGGTCCATATATTAAGATATTTAAAATAATGTCTATAATATTGTTTCTCTAATAGATACTAGAGTAAACCCACAAATGATCAACCAATACGAAATTGTCTATTGTCAATGATAACTCCTCATTCACAATTTGCATTTCATTTAACAAATATACTTGATTTGTTTAGCTCTTTCCTAATATCTAGTTCAATTTTTAAGGATATATATATAAGAGTTACAATGACTGTTTGGACTTAGTAGCTCAATGCATACTGCGTCGATATTCCAAAGCAAATAATAATGAGGTGAAGTGAATTCTACTACTAGACATTGACTAAATTTGATATGGTTCAAATTGTATTTTAAAAAAACTGTTGAATATTTTTCCGATTATCGTGCTTTATTTCGAAATCGATACGTATTCAAATGTTTGTTTGTTTTTTCTGACTAACTGCAAACTGAATATGCTCTTGTCTCAAATGGTTTGTATCGATAATAAATTTTGATATTAGTTTCGATTGCTATTAATAATTATGTTCGGTTAGTTGAAAATTCTATAACCCTTGATAATTAAAAATATGAATTTACTTCGTACGTTTCATGTTATATTTTTTTCTCTCAGTCGAATGAAAACTGTTGCGTCATCCCATTGAATATTAGATTAGTATATTAGATTAATAGAACAAACTGTCCGAATATAATTTTAATTATGACTTGTAAGGCTCACTATCATTAAATTAAATGGTTAAAAAAAAGAAAAAAATCGAAAATCAATTTACTTTAACGTGCCAGAGATAGAAGAAGACAGCAAACAATTAAGATGTGATCCAAAGCAAACAAAAATTTACTTGATGATGATAAATGAGTATTTTTTTAGTGTCAATATTAATCTTTCAAAACAAACACTATCAAAAATTGCCAATTGAATAAAAACATAACAAATAAAGGTTTTTTTTCTAGCATTTACTAAGTTAGAATAATATCAGGCTAGTTTTTGTCAGTAAAAAGATAATCGATTCAATTCATAATTTTATACATATGTTAGATGGATAGTGTTGAGAAGTGGGAATCGAGGACATATGTTTCATCCCATTTGGATCTTGTCAGCTGGATATGTGTTACGCCTGCACGTAAACACGTCAACTTGATATACTTGAACTATTGCAAGTGTACCTAGTCAGAAAACGAAAGCGAGGATCCGGCGACACGACATGCTACTCAAATCCGATTATCCCAACCCCCATAGTTAGTAAAAATAAGAAGACGTGATATGAAGTAGAACCTGTATTCTACAAGCATCCAGAAAGTACGAGGTCCGAATCCAGAAGAGAATCAGGATCCGGGACCGAGCCCTGGTCGTGGACATAAAACGTTACACATAATTCATATTTATACATTTTGGTCGAATAAGAAACAGCATCGAAGTCTTTGACATTCACAGTTAAGATGACCAATAGGAAGCAACATTTGGAGTGATATTGACAGTCAGGACAACGAATAAGAAACAACAATGATATCTAGGATGACCATAAAGTTGACCAGTAGGAATTAACCAGTAGAAATTGACCAATAATTGTCGTAGGATATTGGATGAATATCCTAGGAATATGCTAGCACCTCAAAGTAACATCCACAACGAGACTCGAAATCCATACCGTCTTCATCAGACGTCATTATGTTATCCTTTTAAGTTTAAGAAATGCTTATGACTTAATGACAACATCCGGGCAGTTCATACAGAATGCTTATATTGTCGAAAGCGACTGATCAACTACATTTCAATGAGAAAATTCAAACCACTAATACGTATAAAACACATGGTTAGCTTATTGTTGTAAAAGTTATGTATTCTTATGAGTAATTTGTGTTTTCCCACAATTCTGGTGTTTGATAATGAAGTGCCCTGTATAGTACACATTGTTATATTCTGTTAGTATTTTTTTTTCATCTTTTAATCATCAATAAAGCCAAAATACACTGAATAAATTATCATCAGTCGATTATTTATTTGATAGACTCGAAAACAGCACAATCAAAAAATGCAATCCACTGATCTACAATCCTTACGAAACAATAACAAATTTCTGCAAATCACTCTGATTACTCTTTCTGATATGCTTGTTAGTTGATATGATTGAAACTATTACGAGTTCACCTTAGTCGGTAAACGAGAGCGAAGACAAATGATCTAGTGACACGACAGGTTACTTTAATCCAAGCGTCCCAAGGAATCACTAAGTAGAGGAAGAAGGCTTGACAAGACTTAGAAAGTGTATTCTACAAGCACTCAGAAAATATAAGGTTGATAAGCACACAAATCATAGAAATGTCCTTGGGACAGCCACTAAATAGCATGCTAAAATACCACATCAACCAATAACGGTCAAGGATTTCCTGGATGGGGAATGTAACCCCAAGGTCAACCGATCAGCCCACGCGCGAAAACATCAAATCCAAAATTAGGACCTTTATCAAGTGAGTTCTTGTGACCTAACGTCTCCAACACTTTCAACCAAAGCTAATCAATAACAGAGAAAATTCTTTTCATGAGTTGTTTGTTATTGGAGCACGTAATATTTTCAAAAAAGTAAGGCATCTTTCTGAAAATATTAGAAAATAACCTTGATGTTCGTCACGAATAGTTCTTAACGTTTGCGTTTAAAATATACAGTTATGAGGTAGGTGGAAGAACAGTTCATTTAATAATACTATAGAAGACTATTGAAATTTTTATGATCAAGTTAAGATTTTATGCATATTGATTAGATTTTAGTGTTTCGAAAAAACAAACAACCAAAATACAAGTTTAAGGATAATCTTCGCTAATCTACAATGAAATGAATCAAAAATTTAATTCTATAAAACGTACTATCAAATTACTGAAATTGCAATTATAGGTGTATATATGTGATACAAAATGATATTATAAGAAAATTGTTGAACAAGTTTAACTGTAAGAACAATAATTACATTTGTAATTTAAGAAGTTCGAAAATTGCAAGATCATTTTAAGAAAGATTTTAAACCTTTTTCAAAACATCATCATACCAGTGTGTTAGCATATTAAATTTCTATCACCCAGTCAATTTGTATGAGGTATTTAGCCAAAAAAATCAATTTTTACATGCACACAATGTCCGATAGTTTTGAGGACATACGTTTGCGAATAATCATGTTTATTGGCGGTTTAAAGTTATTACTGAACTCGTAAGATTTAGATATTCTTTTAACGAGAACTTGATAGATCTGATGACTAATATAAAACACTTTGTGAATAAACCTCAATGAGATAGGTGACATGATAATTCCAGAGATCCGTGAGAAGCTGAATATTCGAAAAGACGGGAAGTCAAATAGAAATTAAGTAATTCTGTGCATGTGTACTAACCATCAATGATCTTGGAATACCACAAATTAACAAAAGGTTAGAGCAACCGTTCAGGCAATAGCAGTGGTCAGTGTGGAAATATAAATCATAAAAAAATTATCAAGGTTTTTCTTTAACTAAAGAACTATTATTTATTCACGAAAAGGCCGGACAACCTACGATTTTCTTAGCAATTCAGTAAGTGCTATCATCTTGAAGAATTGTCTTCTCTGGTCTAGAATTATTCCGCATATTTCTTAGTGACGTTCGAATTTTACAGTACTCTAGAACACTTAGTTCCAAGTACCTGGAACTCCAAACAAATATCAATCAACATCATGGTCAGAATTTTCAATACCAATGTCAAGACAGTCCTACTGTATGCAGCGGAAACTTCGAGAACTACCAAAGCCATCATCCAGAAGATACAAGTGTTTATTAACAGTTTTCTACGTAAAATACTTCGGATTCGTTGGCCAGACACCATCAGTAACAACTTACCGTGGGAGAGAACGAACCAGATTCCAGTGGGGGTGGAAATCAGGAAGAAGCGGTAGGAGTTGATAGGACGCACACTGTGAAAAGCACCCAACTGCGTCACAAGACAAGCCCTTACATGGAACCCTCTGGGCAAAAGGAAAAGAGGAAGGCTAAGGAACACATTACGTCGAGAAATTGAGAAAAACATTAGGAAAATGAACAGAAAATGAACAGAACTGAAAAGGGAAGCTCAGGACAGAGTAAGTTGAAGAAAATTGTTGGGCGTCCTATGCTCCGTTAGGGGTAACAGGCATAAGTAAGTAAGTAGGTAGTTGCGAGTCACTGAGTCTTTTTTCAAAATAGTGCGAAATAAGATTTTCAGTAAATTGACTGGAAATAGACATCTACAGTATTGGATAGCGGTTCAGTTGCTTAGAGTTCAATCATCCACAAGTGAGACCAAAAGTCCAGTGTCTGATTTCTAGATGTGGCGTGATAGATGTCTTATTTTTTAACTAGAAATCCTATATTAACACGAAATATCCATCTAGTGCTTCTGTGTTTTCTTTTTGTGGGTTTGGTAGCCAAAAGCTGTTTGTAATTTAAGCCATGTACATTCAATAGGACAGTCTGTAGGACAAATCAACTGATACTCATTTCTGTTACTAGCAATTCATGACTGTTTATTAGTAGTATATGATAATTTATAAGTTATATGATGTATATGTATGTATATATAATTCCTATAGTGTTTCCAAATGAGTTTTATCCATCCATAGATAAAAGTTTAAACAACAGCCCTGAAAACATTCATTTATTTACGCTTTCTATGAATCATAGGAAAAAAACTATGTTTACTGATGATCAGTAGTATACTTCCTGAAATCATACAGAAAGGAAAGTGTATCACAAAGAGTGGGTAAATCATGCAATAACTATGACAAATCATGGCATTTCACATTGTTTTCTTTCGTTTGACAATGAACATTCATCATATATATATATATATGTATATATATATATATATATATATATATATATAATGGTAAATTTTATAAAAACATTTGCAAAAAGTAAGTCCCAATGTTTATTTACTTCCTGAATTTGCTTTGAATGAATCTAACAGGAAAAAAACATTGATAATTTCCGCAGTGAATGTGTATTACTGATGAAGACTGTGATTTACTCGTTCTTTTGATTATTATTATTATTATTATTATTATTATTATTATTGTGTATTGAATTTTTTTATCAAAGTAAGAATTTATTTATCTGTGGCATCAGTTAAAACTACGGATTTCGTTTGTTTTGTTTGCTTTTTTTTGCTTACAAAGTAGTAAAATCAAGATAGGAAGGATGTTTCTGCCATATATTTATCGACTGAATGATTTATAAACTTGCGTAAAATTTTGTAAATAACTAAATCATCGACATAAATGAGAAATACAAGGAAATGTTTACTTAGATAATCTAAATTAATTTTGCATATAAAGATCATATATTTGAAATATTTCAAGATTGTATATTATTTGGAATAAAATATTCAGATGAAAAAAATGTGAATTGTTGGAAGAAATTATTCCTAATACTACTCTACTAGTAACGCCTGTTACACTCAGTGGAGCATAGACGGCTGATTAGCATTCTCCAACCTACTGTGTCTTGCACCTTCTTTTCCAGTTCATCCAATTTTTATTCATTCTTCTCATGCCTGTCTCCATTTCTCAGCGTAATGTGTTTATTGGTCTTCATCTTTTCCTTTTACCTTGAGGATTCCAGGTCAGGGCTTTTCTTGTGACGCAGTTGGTTGCTTTCCGCAGTGTGTGTCCGATCTACTTCCAGTGATTCTTCCTGGTTTTTTACTCCACTGGAATCTGGTTTTTTCTCTCCCACAGTAAGTTGTTGCTGATTGTGTCTGGCCAACAGATCAGAAGTATTTTGCGTGGACAACTGTTACTAAATACTTACGTTTTCCGACTGATGGTTTTCGTAGTCTTCCAAGTTTCCACCACATACAGTAAAATTGTGCTGATATTTGTATTGAAAATTCTGATTTTTGTCTTGCTTGATAGGTGCTCTGACAATCCGTGCCCTAATATCTGAATCAGATCCACCTTGGTCATCAATTTCGCTGCCTAGTTATGTAAAGGTTCTTACATCCTTCAGAGCTTCTCTATCAAGTAAGATTTGGTTGATGCATTGGAAAACTATTAATTACCAAAATGATTTTCATCATCCGTCAAGAACCTAGACGTGTTGTTTATCATAAGGTGTTTTTCATTAGATCACGCTGAATGTAAATGGGTTTTTTTTCTAAGATTTCTTATTAGAACACGACAAGTCATTTCATCTAAATTTATTATTGCCAAAATATAATTACTATATATGGTAAGGTACTTAGGGAAAATCAAAAAATCAATATATTAATCAGGTAGTTAATTTTAAATATCGAATAAACTATATTTATTTGATACTTCTTCGTACAAACATTCACTACTCATTTCAGATGTATTTTGGTACACTAAGTACTTTAATGTACAACCATATTAGTGTTGGCTTAAAATCAATATCTACCAACGTTGTTTTTACAATAGTCCAACCAATTATTTTTGATTAACTTAGATTGTAATTTTTGAATAGCATTAGTTCTTGAGTGAATACAAACGTTGGATGTGAAAATATCATTTTATTTTACTCCAATTATTCTCATGTTTACTCTATTCAATTAGTCGGATCTATGTTATCTGAAAAAGGAATTAATCACTTAATATTGAATTCTTACATAAAATACTTATTTTGTTATTTCGTTTATTTCAGGTACAATTATGTGTATACGCTGTTTTCAGTGATGTGACTTTATCAATTATCTTCGGAAATAAGCTGCGTTTAATGTTGTGGTGGTGTTTTGTTCTCTGAGCTGGATGCTTCGGTTGTGGAGCTTTCATTGTTATTCTGAGCAACATCATCGTCACAAACTTCTATCTGAACTTTGTGCTGATGATGTTGTTCAGAAGAACAATGAAAGCTCCACAACCAAAACATCCAGCTCAGAGGACGAAACACCATCACAATCATTCACCTGAGCTACGAATTTTCTCCACCATCTGCGTTTAATGTGAAATATATTTTGTAGTTTGCTTTCCTATGAAAACTATTGTGCTCAGTGATATTTTGGAAAATATAATCAACGAACTTTATTAAAGTTACAAATAAATTTACGAAAATAAGAAAAAAACTGTGCGAAACTATCATTTTACGATTTTTTGTTTTTGAGGACTAAACCGATGTTTTAGTTAAAAACATTTCACATTTTCCCCGTTAAAAAATATTTTGAATTCGATTTCATTTCTAGTTCTCAAATAAATTTTCCTCAGTGTTCATAAAAAAAATGAGTTGACGAATTTGTATCAACTGAAACGTTTTTTTAAATGGACTGAAAATAAGGAAATGTGTATATGCACATATATATAGTATGATTTTAAAAGTTTGCTTGTCACTGTAAGATGAATTGCTTATTTGTCGGAATTGTTCATAATACTATTTTCAAAATTTAGATTTACTTATTTGTCTTTTATTTTTAAGTAGATGAATTTAGTAACCGTTATTATCTTTGTGTAGTCCTGAGCACTGGTGGAACTCTATCAATCATATTTCAAAGTGGTCACTAGTATGAATGACTTAACATCTTAATCCTTATTGTTCGGTGTAAGTTGAATATATGGAATCAACAAGACATCGTTGACTTTTAGTTTTTAACTGGTTGACGCTGGTCAGAGTTATCTGTCTCTAACCTTGATACAATTGATACTTTTCATGAGATTCAGATCCACAACTTTCTCTCATTATTACAATCAGAGAACTCCCATTCGGTCACTGTCTAATATTATTTATGGAATGAACGTGAAAAACTCCGGTCTAGGGAACAGTTGACTTTTATTGTAGCTGGTTACTTCAGTTTGCGGCATCTATGGTTTTAAAATAGTTGAATTCTAAAGTTTTGTATTATACTGACAGCTACTAAAATTTCAGTCAATTTTATAAACGTCGGTGATAGATGACACATTTTCTACGACACTAGATGTATACCATTGTTATGTATTAAACGGCCACATCATTGTTGTATAAAATGTAGATTATTAAGTATTTATAGTAGCAGTATTTATCCATACTATACCAGAGCTTAAGTCTTATCGCATTTTACTACGAATCAAGTAAAGTTAAACCACCAACAAAAACCTAAAATTACCTGACATCCGTCTCAACCTAGTATGATACACATCACCAATGCGCATCCAGTATCCTGAAAGCGGGAATCAAACAAAGGACCTTCGATCTCGCCCAGGAACCAATGAACTGTCAGCCAGTGGTGTCAATGTCTAACTTCAATAAATCTACGACATTGCATGATGTCTTCCATTCTCTTTGGTGGGTAGTTGCCTCACTTCCAACACAGTTGTACTCCACTAACTAGCTTCTTGATGAAATTTTTGGAGTTCTTGTGGGAAACCGTGACTACTGCGGTTCAGCCGTATTGGTTGTGCTACAGTTACCCACCGTAGACAAGTGATGAGGTTACGTAATATTGTGGATTGATTGAAGTTAGATATCAACATGTTTGGATGCGGGCTCTGTGGCCTAGAGGCCATTTGTTCGTGAGCGAGACCGAAAATCCTATGTTTGATTCCTGCTTACAGGGTATCGAGTGTGTACTACTGATAAGGCCTATACCTGAACGAGACAGCTTTTCATTGCTTCCAGGTTTCTAATGATGGTCTAACAATCATCAATCCAAGGTTTGGATGCTACTCAACAATCCACACAACCATATACTGACATACATAAATTTAGAAAAATTTTAGCTGTAAAAGTTAGCCTCAAATATTTAAGATTTAACCTTTCTAAAGCAGACCAGTTTATTTGATGTTCATTTTAAAATTAATGTGGTCATGACATTTCTCAAAACGAAAAAACCATTTAGGCAATATTTGTAACTGCTTTTTGTCACTAGAACGACAAAAAATTAGAAATACAAACACTTGGTGACTGATTAGTCGGGTTTTAATTTTGAAGTTAGGTAATTTTCTCTTAACAGAAAACAGTGTGGTCAAGTTATAACTGACAATAAAATTATAGTAGTTTCTTTTTCTTTAACCTAAACTATAAATTTTTAAGGTTTGACTATATATATCAGAAAAATAGTAATTGGTTTCAACGTTATCAAAATATCTGCTCAATATATTGTCGCGTACACACTATGCTTGCTGAAATGTATAAAAGATGTAGCATATTGTGAAACAACTAACTATAGTTTAACCCATGTTTAAACCTAATTGTAAACGAGCGATAACGTGATTATAAGAGCTTAGTGTTATTAAACAGCTAGTTACTAGACAAACTAATGGCTTTTACATCGAATCCAAAACAATAATAACTCGCTACACCATATTTAAAACTACTGTGTGACAGGTGTGATGAGTACAGTAGGGGAAGTTGTGAAGAAGTTTCCATTAAAGAGACATTGAATTCTAACCATTAATAAAAATCACATTTGTTTTAACGTTATCTCATCTTGGGAATGACTGCAAGGTCTCTAGAGTGGCAGTGTGCACAATCAGTAGTTCTTGTTGTTCATTGGCTAAAATGTCTCCCTCGTATTGTGACTGAAATCACATTATACTGTGTACCTGGTGTTCTATAACTAATGATATTTAAGTCCTTTCAGGTTCTAGTACAGTTTGCTATCCAGCCTCTTGTCACATAGGTTCAGAAAGGTATTTACACATGATTAATATAACGTTTATATGATTGTATATTTATCACGCTTGATTTTTTAAATCAGAATATTGAACTTTCAAAGTGAATAGGCCTAAATATTTTTCCGATATAAATAAAGTAGTCTTTATATTCTTTTAGTAAAATGCCATACCAAAACGTCTGCCGTCTTCCAAATCAAATAAAATGCATTTTTAAAATACAATACAATGATCAGGTAAAAAAAAATTTGAAAAACTAATTCAGTTCAATATAACAAAATCAAAAATCCTTTATTTTTATGAAAATTTTAGATTTCACACTAGACGTCGTTATTTTTTTTAACAATATATTGACAAAACTTGACTTTTCGTGCTAATTAAAATTAATCTAAGGCGATTGTTTAGTAACACTTTTTATACGTTTAACCGAATGATTGATGATTGAACTGATCTTTTTATTCCTACTTTTAACAACAAGTAACAAAAACATTTTACTAGTTTCTTAATTACTGTTTTACTACTCTTCATTAATAAATCATTTTTAAATATTTATCTGTATGAAAAAAAACATATGAGAATATATTTGAATAAATTAATTTGCTAATTTAATGAATTTAAGTAGAAAATTATTGAACACTGAAATCAACTTACTTTTTGTTTCAATTTCAGCACGATACAAGAATTTAAAATGAGAATGCATGCAAACGGAAGTACATAAGTTGAGAGAAGAACAAAAAGTTGATAACCCATACGACTCGACTGAGTTGGAAATTGTTCACGACAAAATACTTCTTGATTGTTATTACTAATGTCGATGCTAGGATAAGTTTTAACTGAGTCATGAATTGGTTTACTTGTTGGAGTATATGTCTGTGGCATCTCTGTTATATGATCAGTAGTACTCAGCATACCGGTAGAAGTTGCGCTAAATGCTGTGATATTTTCTGGTAATATATCGTCCCTTGATACTGGTATTAATACTTGAAATATAATTATTGGTAAGGCGAATATAATTCCAACTAGAAAAAAGATTACAGAAAAATAAGGATGATATGATCAGTACTTTAGTAAATGAATAAAGAAACATTAAAATATCGTTCTCAGTGTAGTGCAAACACTCCATTCTTAATTTCAAGAAAACACTACTTTTGCATATTTGTTCAATCCCATATGTATTTATCAACTTATGTCAGAATGACATTTGTTGTAATATTGGTGATGATATTTAGAATACCAAAAGAAACTTATTAAACTTAAACGTGATTTACTTTAAACGCTTCGGTAATATTTTTAGATTTAAATTCATAGAAAACTCAGAAAATAAGTCTTTAGAACAGAAACTGCAACTAAGAATTATGATAAAGTGAATTTCGGAATGAGCTCTGAGTAATCAGGTTCTGCCCATCTTGTATGATTTGTTTTACACATTGAAATCATGAGTCAGTCATTGTCAGACCACTATTAGAAACCTGGAAGCACTGTACGGCCGTTTCGTCCTGGTATGAGACTCATCAGCAGTACGCATCCATGATTCCTGATACCCGCAAGATTCGAACCCAGGACTTATGGTCTTGCGCCTGATAGCCTTATCCAGGGCATTTTTAAACGGTAGATTACAGAAAACGTTTTAAGTATTTCTGATGTTTATAAATTTTTGATTTAACACAAGTAGTATTGTTTAATGAAACGAATAAACTTTAATTAGGATCTCGAATCACACATTAACAGTCATCATCAGCATAGTTGAAATTAAGACGAGTTTTGGTTTTTGAATAGAAAATCTTTTACTTGTCCGTATATTGATATACAGAATCAAACTATTCGACCTTTAACTGACTGCCTACGAACTAACGATGTACAGAGTTATTTATCATAGAAATAAATAATAACTAGAACTAATCTTCAAGAGCACAAGTACCTACTGAAATAATCAACTAGTTAGTGGTGATATTCTCTATTAGCCACTGGAAATATAACAGAAATGAGATCATGTGAATCTTTTGTTTTAGTTTAATTTTATATCAGAGAGTTATTTAGGATGTTTTAAGTTATAACCAAATGCACTAAGAACTGTAATTCAAAGATGTTCTATATTATGTGATGATTGATCATAATTACGTAAAATAATGTATAATTTCTGTATGAGAAGTTGATTTGATTGATTGTCCCAAAATGGAAATGATTGATTAATTGAATAGTAGTTAGAAAATATATGATTTTGAAACCATGAATCTACCAATTTTAGACCACAATTAGAATCCTGGAAGCACTGGACGGCCGTATCGTCCTGGTATGGGACTCCTCAGCAGTGCGCATCCATGGTTTCAAAATTGTGTAACTTAACAATCTTCACAACTCCGTAATGAAAAAATATATGATCATCATTCATCTGCCATATTTTATCGTAACAAAGCTGTAAATCAGGTTGAAGTGTAGTCGTTGTAAGAAAATACAGGACTAAATTATCTTAGAGTAAATCATTCTATGAGATACTTACGAATGTAGTGCAGAAGAAAGCTAGATACCCGACTTTAAAAGAGTAAGTAAGCCAATTTTTATACTTAACATTATTTTTTCATTGTTAAGAGTTTATCTTTTATGCAACGACCTAAAATAGGGTCCAAACAGTAAGTTTTCTAAAGGATTTTCTTCATGAAAATATCTTTCACATTGATATTTATGGATAATTTCAAAAAAATGAAGGAGAATTAATAACTGATCATTTGAGTTTATTTGAGACTTATATTGATGATATTTAAATGTTGAAGTAGTTTTCCATTCCATCACATAAGTTTATCATTGAATATAAGCTTCAATCTACAATGTCATTTCATGGTGTTTTACATACCTTTAAAAAAATTGATCTAGATCATAGAAAAAAAGCCTATTTTTTGAAAACCATCTCTATATAGTGGATGGAAAACTAGCAAAAAAGACTTTAGGAATTGAGGATTTAATAATCAGAAAACAGTTTCTTATTCACTCCTCTTGGATTATGAATTAGAAAGAAAAAGTTAAACAATATCAATTAATTAATAACAGTATTCTTTAAAATCTAATGGATTTAGAATAAAAGATTTTCATTCATTTAAGATAACATCAGAGTCAATGATTGAGGTTTGGACAATTCAGGCATACTGACCAAGCTCACCTGGTGCTCCACTGGTGCTCAAAATAGCGGTAGAAATATACTCAACAAATTTTTAGACTTATGAACAATGACCTGTTCAGATTGTTATATATGTGAATTGAAAGAATGTATCTGTTATGCTTGTCACTTTATATGCTTGAAACTATTATGAGTTCACCTTAGTCGATAAACAGGAACGAGACAATTACCTAGTTTCACGACAGGCTACTCTGATCCGTTCATGATCAGTTTATGTTGCCATACCACATCAGCACAGAGATATGATTGTCAATTCAAATCCCATAGTAGTATAGTTAGCAAAAGTATTAGAAGTAATCGGAGAGACTAGGGTTCGAAGATGTTATTCAAGAAGTATAATTCAGTGAGGTGAATTTAGAAAGAGAAATATAGAGCTAATGAGGAATTCAAAAGGTTAGAATTTCATAGAACACAAAGAGTAAATGCATCTGCGCCATTGCAAACGATTTTAAGTCATGTCATTCAGGGTCTCTAACCATCGATTATTATCATCTCGCGGACCCCAACCAGGTAGCCTACACCTACCAACATGACTCAGTCCACTCGTCAGTGACTTCATTGATTTCTGCCATCTTTTGGTCTGGCCGCCCCTAACTTTCGTCCAACCTATTCCTACACTACAAAACATATCTCGTCGAGGCAGTCGGTGGTTAGCCATACGTAACACATGTCCCAACCACCTCAACTGATGAAGTTTCAGTATTTCGCGTATTGATCTGCCATTCTTACCTAGTACCCGTTTCCTAACGACTGCATTGCTTACTCGGTTGTCTCACGATACTCGAGCAATGCTTCGCAGACACCTATGATCGAAAACCAGTAAGCTACGAATATCTCCTACTCTCATTGGCCATGATTCACAGCCATAAAGTAAGACGGAGAGAACTACTGCGCAGTACACTGGTCCTTTTGTTAGCAAACGTCTATCTCGCCTTCTCAGTAAGTGACGCAAGTTAGCAACTAATCACAACCAAAGATTTTCGTGATGGGAAATGTAATCTCAAGGTCAACTGATCAGTCCATGAATGAAATCCAAAAGTAAGACCTTTATCAAGTGAGTTCTGCGGATCTAACGTCCCCAACTGTATCCTTGTTTAAATAGAACAATCAGATGTCATCTAATTATTGACAGTTTAATGTACTGAAATGGACTTTCTAATTAGCCTACTCAAAACGTGTCATTTTAAACCAATTACATTTTAATACCAATTAACAAAAAATACACAAAATCTGTTGTACACTACCTATAAACTTAAACATATTTAATAGATTTTTCTATAATTTTTACATTTATAAACTGTACTTGTAATAAAAAATTCTTGTAGAATCAAACTTTTGTTGTCTACTGATACTGTAACCATGATAATAAAACAAATACGAACAATGTTCTCTTACTATGTCGTTTGAGTAACAAATTGAATAACCATGGTAACTATGGTTTGGAAAAACGTTTAAAAAAAATGATGTTTCTTTTTAACAAGAAATTGTTAAACTTGATTTATTTTTCATCCCGCTAACTGCAGTTTTTATTTTGGATGCATTAAACACTACTCAAATGTTAATACATTTCTCAGATTTTCTTTCATCTAATAATGTTTAGCGTCCTTTTTTTCTTATGTTTTCTAAAGAAATTCAGCTGAATAATAATTATAAGACATTTTGAGATATTGTAAGCATACAAAAATTATTAAGCCAGTTAATCACTGATTTATAGAGGTGTATGAAAGCTGTTTCATCCTGATATGGGGCTTTTTCGCCCTGAAAGCTTACAACCACACTAAGGATTCAAATATTGTCCACTAAGTGATTTAAAATGTCTAACGATTGTATTAAATTCACACACTTTGCTGCTGTGAACTTAGCTATACGTATCATATTGTGACATCTGAACATTATTTTTATGAATTGTTCGTTTTGTGGGCTCGTTTCATTGTTTTTTTTAAATCTGTTGAATGATGGCTTCAGGTCTGCTGGAACTTCTAAAATAAATTCTCACTATTTACTTGTAAGTCTTCGTAATAAAATTTTAAAAATATGGTCAACTTTATAGATACTCTATACTAATAATAATCATAATTATTTCCTGAATTAATTCTCAGCATTCTAATAAAAAGTCGAGACCGTTGGAGTTAAACCATACGGAGTGTGACTCAGTTATCTACCGTTGATACAAGAAAATGATTGAGCGTCATTACGAACTTACTGGAGTTGAACACGTAAGCCATTGTATGTTAGCTTAGTAGTTTAGTGATTAGGTACGTGCATTGGGATCTAAGTGTCTTATTTCCGATTCCTGATAAGGTCGTGAATGCAACGTCTTTAGAAATCCCAGACTATGATGATAATTTGTTTCCTATTTATCAATGGTTTTTTGTCGCTAAGATCAATCAGTGATATAAACTCAGAAATTCAAATATCTCCATAAATTGCTTATATCATTATGATTGTGTTTAGTGATGATACAGTTTACTTTATTTTAAGCAACAGGACAATGCTGACAGTAATTAAAAAAAATCGATTCAGTCTTTAGTTTATCTAGTAGTCTTCTTTCAACATTAAAATTGTTTCAAATGGTTTAACCAAGTAATCGAACCAAAATGAAATTCTCTAAAATTTTTTTGGCTTTAAGGGAGTGAAAATGTTAACCAAACTTAGAAAATAACTAGAAAGGTATATGCAAAAATATTTATCGAATGATTGATTATCAGTACTAATGTTACACAATGAAATGATTACAAGAATGATATTTATCACAGAGTTGACTAAATTTACTAACTTTCATTAATAGTTTAGGCAATTATTCAAAGTTACAATCCATATGCCTTGAAAACAAAAGTATTCGATAAACAAACAACCAACGTATCTGTTGATGAGGCTTATTTAAGAAAAAAACGCTACACAATACTGTTTTTGTTATAAATTGTTTGTCAATCTTCCATAGTTTACTTAAATTTTACTTCATTTTCCATTAATTTATTTCAGATTTTTTCTGAAATTGAATTCTTTCAAGTGTATTTCATACCAAGCTATGAGAACGAATAAAAGTTTATTTCTATGAGACTTTTAAAATTGAACTTTTAATATATTGTGTATATACAATGAAGATGTTCAAAACAGTGTTTATCCTGAAGATATTTTAAATTTACAAATAGGTTTATCGAAATCCTAAATTTTCATAATGATGTTATTGGTGTAAATCTAAGTATATTGATTGATTGTGACTGATGTGTTCATAAAATTGTATGGTATGTGTCATTTACGCTTAGTCGCGCTTTTACGAATTGTGATCAAAGTAATATTGACAGAAAGTCAGATTGATATGCTTGAAACTATTACGAGTTCACCTCACTCGGTTAACAGAGCAAGAATCAACGTAGCAGTGACACAATAGGCTAATCTAATCCGTTTGTCCCCTGCCCGGAGTTGAAAGTGTATTCTAGAAGTAACCAGAAAATACGACGTCAACAAGCACACAATTCGAGCATATTTCTACATGATAGGAACGTCCTTGGGGGAGCCACGAAATAGCGTGCTAAAAGAATCCATCAGCCAATGACATTCAAGTATTTTCCGAGTGTGAAGTGTTAGCTGAAGGCTAACTAAGCAGCTTATGATGGAAAACATGGAAATAAAAAATTAGGACCTTTTTCAAGTGAGTCCAAGGGATCTACCGTCCCCAACACAGAGACATCAAAAGAAGTCAGTGACTGGTGAACCTTCCCGATCAAAGTGACCAAAATATCCTGGCTTGTCACCCATGTATTAATGCCAATCAACCATTGTAGGTATTAGGTTGATACAGCTTAAATATAAGTCACACTGATACAAATCATTTATTATTTATTTCCATTTATATTCTGAAGTTTATTTCATTCATTTCACTGGTTCTTCGTAAACTACCTCTTCGGTTTGGCTTTTGGTTATAATATTATTATATCCATTAACTAATTGCTCAGTCATGTGATGAACTAGGCAGATAAACATTCCTATCAGGTTCTATGTTAATTTACATTGATTCAGTATCTCTATAACAAAATTTTCTCCTGCACATTATCAAAATATTTTACATTAATACCAAAAATTAGGATTCATTATCCATGAATTGATCACATCAATAAAAATTATCCCACCGTAATTAAAGAGTAAATAGCTTATGTTGAATGAGATTTTCCTGCAAATTGTTAGGGGTAAACAATTTTTATGATGTTGTTTACAACTAACTTTGAAAAACATTACTTTGCCCAATAAAAAAAATAAAATCTCCATACTTTTGTACTCTGATTACATCGTTTGGATGATATAAATCATTTGTTTTAATTTTATCCAAATGCAGTTAACCAATTTTTAATTCATTCGAAATAAAAATTAAAAAAAAAGCTAACTGGTCTTATTTATTTTTTTGTTTGTCACAAATGTTAATTTATATAATGAAATCCAGTTCACTAGATGGAGTTAAATAAAAAATTTGCTGAAGTTTATTAGAATGGTTTAGTTGTATTTAGTCAATAAATAGCATTCGGTTGCAATGAGTAATGAACATCTTGGTTTAGTTATTGAAATAATTTTAATAAGTTATACTTCAATTACTACATTAGTGATCGATAAAGGGAGTTAACGAACGAATTAAGGAATGGATTTTAAAGTACGCTAGTAATTTTAGGGAGAAAATTATGAAAATGTGTCTTGATTTTATTTTGTGCTTTCATGCCTGCATTATTATTATTTGGCCTACTAACTCGATTTCCGTATTTATTCTGAAATCATCAATCGATCCTTGTTAGACCATCATTAGAAACTTGGAAGCTCTGTATGGTCATTTCATCCTGGTGTGGGACGTGTCAGCAGTGTGCATCCACGACTCTCGCTATTTGCAAGAAGCGAGCCCAGGACCTTCGGTCTTGCGCACAAACGCTCAATATCTGGGCCATTGAGCCAGGGTAAAATGGCGTTAATGTTTAACTTTGATCAATCCATGCCCTTGCGCAAACTCATTATTTTGTAATTATTAAACTATCTGTTGGACCAATAAATTCCTATTTCCACAAAACTCTTTCAAGAAAATAAAATTGTGAAGGAGGTACAAAGTACTTTTTTCATTATTAAAACTCAGAACTCATTTGAATACATGAGTGATATACAGCACTTCGGTGTGTTACAGTTTATAAACCCAAAAATTTACATAATTAATGATTATAAGGTAGAATTGGAGTATTGTATACAGTCGAATAAATCAGTAACTTCACATTCTTCATTCCAAAGTATGGAGTTAAATTTCAAAGATTTGGTTATTTTATAGTTCTAATGATTTATGTTCCGTTTATAGGCATCAAAACTACAACCTCTATAGTGTTATGATTAACTGTTAATTGTCAGACATTAAATAGAATTAACTCATTACCATATTCAGTTTTCCAATAGAAAATCATTATTGTTTGATAGTACAAGTTAATACTGAATACATCAATTACAACTCAGAGATAAATGTACATTTGTTGGTAGAAATTGATCAAACGCAGTCCTTAATATCATATATATCTACGTTAGAAGTCGTGTGATGTTTTCGAAAAAAACGTTATATAGTCTAATACATTTTTTTCAGAAAATACAATATACATTTTTTTTCAACCAACGACGCTTTCACGTCAAAACGTTTCTATTGAAGCGTACCAATGCAGTCGAATAATATCGTGGATTGAATTTCATTACTAAATAATATCAAGTAATGATCGACTGTGATAGCTATTATATATTCAAAATGTGTTAGAGATGCTTAGATGGATGATTTTGTGGCATGGATTTTACTAGCCTTCCTAAATTTATGAATATTGCATATTTTTGATCATATATTATATCAAGTCCTGGTGCTTTTGGGTGTTCGAATTCAGTAAGGATATAGAATACTGTAGAGTTGTAATACATTAGTCTACATTATGAACTGTAACCAAAGTGAGAAACATATCTAGTAAGGTTTAATAGGTTGAAGATTATGTGTTCTAGTTTACTGAAAATCAATCATCAATATTGGTAAACGGTTTGTAATTCTATACAACGAATTCTTGTTTGATTTTGGTGGTTATTCTCATTTTAAACTAGTGATCATTACTGTGGTCAATTAAATTGTTCAATATGTGTTCATCATAATTCGGCATGCATAACTGAAGCATGTGCATATAATTACGATATATGAAATTATAATTTTGGGATCTGTTTATTCGTGTAGTTGAAAAGCCTTTAATAACTTCTAACCGAAGCCTCTTTCCGATATGTCTTTATGGGGTTGTAGAAATTGTTAACTTATATTGAAATAGTGAATCGATCTATGTTAAACCACCTGATTCCAAATCTCATCTTCTGGGTTGTGGATGAGCATTGGCGATGAGTCCCATATGGGGAAGAAACGGCCATTCGGTGCCCTCACGTTTCTAAGGGTTCTTGATTTCAAATAAAGTTTATGCATTGATGTTTAAACTGACTAACGACTAATGAGAACTATGGACAACTAAACAAGAAGTCTCGTTCCAGTTTTAAACTTTCCAGTTATTTTGTTAGATACCACAGTTCATTGATGTTCATCTAAAGTTACTGATTTTAATCTTCACCTAACTAATTAAAGTAACAGAATTATTCTAATCAACTGTTTATCAAATTATCTATATTGCTAAGTTCCGTTATGAAATTTAACAATGTAAAACTGGTTGAGAATTAAGTTCTTCACTGGTATAAAAGTCAGTCATCATCAATATTACTAACATGATTGATTAATCTCTCTCTGTTGAACTTTATCAACAACAACACAAAACAATTAAATAAGAATCTGTAAAGATGAAAAATGAGTTACACTTCTTATTGTTTCAACTAGTCTATCTATTCTGATGAGTAGTAGTTTTCTTCTCATAGATTATTTCTCAATTATAATCTAATGAAATTGGTTGATTTATTAGTGAATTCCGTGGATTTGATTTACAGATCTACCAAGTATATGTATATATATCTATACATGAAATGTAACTTGATTTTTGCCCCCTTAATAAAAAAACATATGTTGATGATTGACCTATTTATATATTTAGAATTAATTACAATTCTTTTTTTTCTGTTACGGCTTTTCCACATCAATAGATTTTTGTTTTAAAAAAAAGAGAAGAATAAGGTCACTAAAACTCATCTGTTTAAAACAAATAAAATAAAAACTGGCAGAATTATTAATAAATACATATATAAATGACATTATTAATGTTATTATTACTATTATTATTACTAAGAATCATACATTGGTTTTTGAAAATTAATTAGAAAAAATTTTGTCGAACAATAAAAGTTATTTATTAATGACAATAAAATTAGTTGAGAAAATAGCTTAATGACCTAAGTTTGTTTGGAGAAATTATGTTTGTATAGTATGATATTGGCTTTCAGGATGTTTTAACTCCGCCTGTAGACCCTTCTAGGCTATCGCCGGTCCCAAGCCCGGATAAAGGAGGAGGGTTGAGCATGGGGTTGGCGACTCCATCCCGTCAAAAAACTAACTTGCCGAAAAAACGCTAACCAGATAAAATAATTCAAACCATTTTAACTCTGCCCTGGGAGTTGGAAGAAGAATTATGACGTCGCGTGATCAAAGCCGATTTCCCTCGGAAGTCACTGGGCCGATGCCTTTTCTGACAACCAGAACAACCATTCTTTTAGGTACGTGGAACGTAAGTTTCAGGATGTTTAGAAGTGTGCGAAGTAACAGCTACCAAGTAAGGATAAACGCGATCCCAGTCGTTATATTTACTATTCTTAATTTATTTAAAAACAAAGTATCTTTTAATGGGTCGGGGTCTGTTTCGAATTTGTCGCTCTTAGACGAATCCTGTTTGTGTGACAGTGGTTAATAAAAGTCTAATACGGTTTATTTTGAATGAATATATTTCATATATTCGCATGATCAGGTAGACAATAAATAGAATCGTAAAAGTGAAGTAAAGTGAAACGGAGAAGGTGAGGCGTCCAATTCCATGCTATGAGGCATGACTAAGTATTTAGAGTCCAACAAAAATAAACTAGACATGCAACGAACGAAGTGAGCAATTCACAACATACGCACTCAAATAAAAACAAATCAGGATTTTAAGCGAATCAGTGACAAGTTCAAAACACATGTAAATAATAATTCAAGAAGAATGGGTTAATCAATTTTTTCCAAAATATAGGACAAGCAAGCTATGTAGTCTCAACAGATAAGTATACATCACAGCCTAAATAAACGTAAGCGTTTGCAGAACAGCTGAATCAATCGAATTTTCGAGACATTTCTAAAACACCGTGTGGTAATTGGTTACTACTAAAAAATTGCTTGTCATAGGCAGGTCTATGAAGTCTAGTATAAAAATAAATACTAGCTAGTTAAAGTATATTTTTAATCTGAGTGTTTCAAGCTTACTGTTATTGCTTTGCATAATATAAAGCCTAATAATAATTTTTGACATTCAAATATCTAGTATATTACATTATGATAACTCTCAATCCATTTTTGTCGAGAATAGCAACATTGAGTGTGAGAAATTATACGAAGAGATAAAATGATAATTTTATTACTCAAAACTTCTTTGTTTATCTTTTCTCTGTAACAAATATGTTTCTATTTTCCAATATTGAATCATAGTTTACAAGTTATTTACGCCATCTGTTTAATATTTCTTCACATGCTATTAGTTTTTATCAATTAATGGCAAGTTTATACTCGACAAATCGACTTTTTTTACTGTTAAGTCTAATTAATTATCAATGCCTAATTGTAAAATCATTTCATTTATGTCACAATTATTATCTTGCATATTAATCATACTGTAATCTAAGATGATCATTTTGCAATTACTTAGAAATCATATTGGTTTAGATTGTGTAAAACTGAATGTCATTTTTCTTTTTTTATCATTATTAGTATCGACCGATTTGTATCAATTTGATTATATTGTCTGTAAAAATTAAGATTAATTTCCAGGATGCACACTACTGTTATCATAGTATCGTTTCATTGAAACATTTGCATAATGAGAAAAAAGGATAAACTGTTATACACAAGTAGATATGAGTTTATACGAGACAATAATTTTGATAAAATGAAATAATCTACGAGAAATACATATTTTAAAAATTAGTTTGTATTTATATAGCATCTTGATAAGCGATTCAGTTAATATTTCTTACCGAAATTTCATTTGGTTGTATATCCTCTTATACACTGAAAGCTTTCGAAAATTTTCTAATTATGTTATATACATATATGTATAAAGCTCACTAAGCTCATTTTTTTTCACTGTTTATGCTATGAGAATCATTTGGTTTTGTCTTTGTTTTTACCTGGAATATGCTGTTTTATAACGATAAAATTGAAAAAGATCCTCGTATTTTATTCAAATGTTGATTGGAAATTTATCAGACCTACTGTCTAATGAACATAAATCCCAACTATTGGATCTATTGAGAAACGAAGACTTGATGTTAGCGTCGCCAAGATAAAGGTACTGGGATTGTTATTATGAATAGAAAGGACTGCATAACAAAAGTACACGTCATTCTATCTGACACTAACGAATTCCTGAAATAAAAAGTTCACTAATATGCTACAGAATAAAATGAGTAGAAACTAATTAAAATTCTTAAGAAAATGACAAATGAATCAATTATCAGTAGAGATCTCCGTGAAAAACTTAAACCGACTGAATCCGTTGTCTCACGTTTACATGTCCTCCCTAAAATACATTGGAAAGAAAAACTTCTACTTCCTGTTGCTAGACATAGACAGCTATATGGCTAGTTGAGATTCTACAGTCAGTCAGAAATCAACTTAGTTGATAATATACCGCTGCTGATTTGTATAATTTTTTTTGATTTAATATCAAATGTCAGTGTAATCGGAAAGAAGATGTGTTTTCATTAGATATTGCCTCACTTTTTACAAATATACTTCTAACAGAAACAGTCTGTCTACTTGCTTTCCAAATTTATACGAGACAATTTCAGAAAAATCTATTCATTTCAATAAACTCATATTGGTTTCTAGTGTGAGTCAATATACTTCGTATGTTTATAACCGAAAGCTATTACATATAAAAATGTTTAGCGAGTTTAAAAGGAGACTAGACTTCAGACTAATCATAATCACAGATATGTAAAATCTTTAGATACTAATGGAATTCTAGGAATTCCTAGGTATTCTATAATATAGGAAATCTATGGTCTTCACAATTGAAACACTTCGAAGTTGGAGGAGTAGTTTGAATGAGATGAAAGAGATATGTTGTAAACTAGCCTTTATAGACATCAGAAACATGCGCACTAAACATAATTACAAAAACATTTATGTAAATAATTACCTAACCAAGCTCCAAAACACACCAATTTAGCTTGTATTTCTGTCATTTTCAAATTTTGCCATGGTAATACTACAGCTAGAAATCGACTTGTTGTTAGGCCAAGTAACATGAAAGCTGATGAAAACACCGTCACCTAAAAGGAAATAAATGAAATAAATTTGAAATTAAATATAAACTATTAGTAAATTTGATCTTGACTGTTAATCATAAAACACTTTGTAAATTTAAATATACTATAATTATAAGAAGTGAAAAGATTTTATTTCTTCGTAAACACAATTATTGACTTATTTGAAAAGATTATAGTAGTCAGCAGAGGATGTTACAGTTGAATTGGACGAATATGAATGTGAAAATCTGTCAGAATTCTATTCTTATTTGTATGTTTTATTTACAACTCAAAATACAATGGTTTAGCGAATGAAGTAATCAGTGTCAACAGAGATTATTATTATAATATACACGAAAAGTGATAAGATTGTTACTTGCTTTTTTCATTGCAAAATATCGAATATATAATTATAAAAGTTTCCAATAGCATATATGAAGAAAATAATTATCCTTTGAAAAAAATAAATTAGTTTATTTAAACTGTCTGTAAAACTTTAGTGCTTTTTCATTTATTTGGTGTATGATATACGCTGTTTTATTAAAACAAACACGTGGAAAATCGTAGGCTGCCAATACGTTCTCAGCAAGCGTGAGAACTACAGAGGCATCACTCTTTTATTAAAGTCTTCAACAGGGTGTTGTTAAACAGAATGAAGGACTTCGTAGACGCTCAAAATCCAGATCAACAGGCTGGATTCCGTAAGGATTGATCATGTATCGACTGAATAGCAAAGATACGGATCATTATGGAACGATCAGTTGAGTGGAATTCACCACTGACTACAAGAAAGCATTTGATAGCGTGGACAGGCCTTTTCGACACTACGGCCTGCCTGAGAAGATAGTCAACATCATAAGGAATTCTTTTAATGGACAAAACTGCAGGACTGAGCATGGAGGACAACTCACAGACTTATTCTAAGTGAAGACTGGTTTTAGACAATCCTGTTTATCCCCAACTTTTCTCTTAATCCTGGTGGTCGACTGGATTATGACGACGTCAAACTCTGGAAAAAATCATTGCATACTTTGGACATCCAGGATGCAGCAGATGATCCTGGTCTTCTGTCGCACATACAGCAACCAATGCATGGAAAGGCGACAAGTGTAGCAGCAGCCTCGATACCAGCAGGTCTCAACATACACAGGGGGTAAAGCAAGACCCTTCGATACAACACAATATGAGTCAACCAAATAACACTTGAAGGGGATGCCTTGGAGGATATTGAAAAGTTTACGTATCTGAGTGGCATCATCGATGAACGCGGTGGATCTGATGCAGATGTGAAGGTGCGGATTGACGAAGTAAGGGCAGCATTTCTTCAGCTGAACAACATCTGGACCTCAGAATAATTATCAACTAACACCAAAGCCAACACACAAATGTCAAGATATTTCTACTGTTTGTGGCGTAAACTTGGAGAACCACGAAAGCCATCATCCAAAAGATACAAGCATTTATAAACAGTTGTCTATGTAAATTACTTCGGATCCGTTGGACAGACACTGTTAGCAACAACCTGTTGCTCGATAGAACCAAACATATTCCAGCGGAAGAAGAATTAAGGAAGAGGCGCTGGAAGTGGATAGGGCACATAGTGTGGAAACCACCCAACTGAGTTACAAGACAAGCCCTCACCTGGACTCCTTAAGGTTGAAGGAAAAGAGGAAGACCAAACAACACATTATGCCGAGAAACGGAAGTATACATGCGAAGGACGAACAGCAGTTGGACGAAACTAGGAAGGAAGACCTAGGACAGAGAAGTTGGAGAATGCTGATCGACGGCCTATGCCCCATTGGAGGTAACAGATATAAGTAAGTACCAGTACGTAAATCACACGTATAAAATTATAGATTAGTAGATTTCTTACTACTGGATATTGTTCACAGGTATGGATACTGTCTACGAAAGTTTGTACATGAATATCTTCTTAGTTTTGAAGAAATACGAACTATGTGCCTTGATCGCTTTCGCTGTCATGGCTCGCATTTTCTTCATAATCTTACAACAAATGGACATGCTTTTTTCATCCTTAAATATACAAAACTATTTGTTTCTTGTATCGTTTTATTACAAAATGGTCAATTAAATTAAATTAGGTTTTAATCGTTCGTAACTGCAATTGACTGTCCCTCCTGGTTGGTTATCTTACCTCAAAGAATTGACATCACAGTTTTCTTTTTTATTTCATATTTTCTTTGACCTTCACTCTTCTCATCAACTTACATTTCATTTCATCATTATTCAAACAATCATTTTATTAATTTACTTTTGTTTCTGATTATTAAAACCACATTCATTTTATTACATAAACATTCATACTTACAAACAAACAAATCTATCATCATCATATTATTATTATTATTACTTATTTAGTTTAGAACTTGAAAATGAAACCGTTTCAATGAAAATTTCCTCATTAAACTTTTATTCAAATAAATGTGGAATTATTTTGTAATTAGGTCAGTTTATGAGACAAACAATATAGGTAAGTTAATTAAAACAAATATTCAATATAAAAAGAAATGTATTTTCGTGACCGAAATCACGAATCGATCTGGGCTAGACCACTATTAGCAACCTGAAAGCACTAGATGACCGTTTCATCCTTATATGGGGGGACTCATTAGCATTGTGTTAGATTAGGGCGTGCTTTGAACTACGAAAATAATACAGTCTCCATAAATCCCCTTCATTAATAAAGAATATATTTCAGTATTTACATATTCGGAAAATAAATAACTTCTAAGC
>OX103972.1:32900850-33110655 GCA_944470395.2 Schistosoma turkestanicum
TATTGTTCAGATGTCAATTGATTGAATAATAGTTGAATTAATTTCACGAAGTGAATTACTGAGAACTTTATCATTGTTGTGAACGTTAATTATCAATATCCCTCATTGCTTCAAGTTGTAGTGTTAAATAAAAATAATTTTTGAGAATTTATATTTTATGCTGAATGAAAATTGTCTTTTTTTGTGTTAACATGAAAATAATTATTTACATACAAACTGTAAAATTTCGCTAGAACTTTTTCATTTGTTTCAATAACAACCAAGTCAATTATTAAAAGAAAATCTTACAATATGCGAACTGTACGACTTATTTTTATGATTTTAGTTCGTTTGATTCCACTTGAAATAATAATTTTTTCAATCTGAAACATTCAGCAGTCAAAAACGTATACAAAACCTACTTTTTAGGCTTGAACAATACGACATCACCAGCATTTGTTGTCGACAGTGAAATGTTCATTGACTTCGGTCTTTTGTTAGCTGAAAATTATACTTGATGCATTGATTTGTACATCTCATATATCATAACTATTCACTTCGATACTTTTTTTCATAAGGTTGCACTATCTTTTGCATTCATTGTAGCGAAATATCACACTTTTTTTAATTATTAACTAAGATAAAAACTCTTGATATTAATTCTAAGTACCTTAAAATTAGATGAATTAAAAAAATATGTAAATTTGCATATTTAAGAGAAAAAAATGCTGCATTTCTGATTGAGGAGAGTGAGACAAATAAAATATACTTTTGCTTCAGTTAACTGATCATTACAACTGTGTAATAATAATAATAAGTGAATTTATTAACTGATAGCCTCTATTTGTTTCAATGCACTTCAGAAACTGGCCAACTATAGATATTTCGACGAATAATTAAAGTTAATAATTTTTTGTATCTTTTTCTTTTCAATCTACACAACAATGATAATTGGAACAGTATTAAAAAGTAATGTTTTACTTTAGTTCATAAGAAAATACTGCTTAGGATTCAAATAAATTTTTATAAAATGCCTATAAAATTTGATTGTTGTTATCAGTCTGTGTGAACAGACAGTGCTACTGGTGATTGTAACATTTTTCATATGAATATGATATGTAAATATAAAGTCAACAGGTTGTTGATTGGCAAAGTTCATTAAAGCTCGAAAATATATTTTTGATTCATTCTATTTTATCGAAATTTATGTGAAAATTGATTTCTAAACTACTAGGTAAACTACTTTGATGGATTCCCACGAACGAAGGTTGTTGATACTCACTGCTGAAGAGTTTCATACTAGGTCGAAACGACCGTCCAGTGATTTCACGTTTCTAGTGATTGTCTAACAATGATTGTTTCATGAGTTCAATGAAAACCAACATTCTACAAAAAACTATAATAAACATTATATTAGTGCTTCTAATCATGAACTTACTGCTTGAATCGTAATGTTCAGTGTCTTCTAGATACTTCGACTTTGAATAGATCACACAAATAAGTAATTCAGCCCAGTAGTCACCTTATAGTAACTGACAGTTTAATTGTTTTTTCAGCCAGATGAACAATTAACATTTCTTTTTAATTTCTGAAAATTAAATAATAACGTGATTTCAGACAGCTTCAAATATTTTGATAGGATTCCATCAAAAAAAACACCAGTACCAAACGGACTTTTTATTGGTTGTACAGCAAAAATGTTGAAATCCTAAATAAAATCATTTTAAGATTATATACAATAGCATGGATTGTTCACTTTTCAAAACAGTTTTCTATATTCTCGATGATTTTTTTCATGATATTTATTGGTCAGTGATCATGCAAACACGTAAAGTTTAGCCTTTTTCAAAATCCTGCCTTTTAAATAGTTCGCTACAAAATTCTTTTTCATTTTTATACTGTACCAGAATATACTTTTAGAAATAATTAATAAGTCACATTTCGTTAAACGGTTATTATCTTAAACAGCTTACTTACTTACTTAAGGCTGCCTCTTATTTTGAAACATGGGCTACCTGCTAAGGACCTCCAACGAACTTTATCCTGGCCTTTACTTTCCAGTTCTTGTCAAATGTTATCTCTGGTCTTGATATCTGCTTATTTTCCCCTTACCCGGAAGGTTCAGAGTAAGGATCTACTCTGCAATTTAGCTCAATATTTTCTGAAAATTCTGCCATGTCCACTTTCAACATCTTTCTCTAATTTCTTTTTCAACTAGCATTTGTTCGACAGATTAGTTAACGACTCCTGATCTCTGGTTAACAGATCTAGATCATGTTGTGTAGATAGCCATTTCTCACATTAATCTGCAGTCAAGTTTTCTTCGCTTTTTTTCGTTAAACGAACAGAAATTCAGAGAAAAAATGTGATTAAGTTGTTGTTCGTGCAAAGTACAATTTCCATATAGTATTACTTCGGAAATCTTTTTTTAACTATTGGATTACCCAGTCCTGTTTTGGTTTTAAAAGAAAAATTCAGCATTTCAACTAAGCGTTTTATGGATAATTTATTTTCTAATTTTTTTATTACATCAAAAATTCGTTCAAATTTCACTTACGACGTTTTGTTAACTGAAAACTCGGTAAAAAAAATGACCACCAACTAACAAATGATCGGTCGATTTAAAGAGCATTAAGTCGAAACATGTTAAATTATTAGATTTCTTGTTAAATTTATGTAATTTTATGACTGTTAAAATATTTTCTCTACAGCATAAAACCACAGTACTTAAATGGAGGATTTTATTAAGATTTGTTTGATCACAAATTGATAGAAATTTGGCAGTGTATGCCATTGGATGCCAAGTAAATTAAAAATGAATCTCTCACAGCGAAACTTAATTCCGATTTCTGCTTGAGTTGTTGTTGAGCACTATTAATGAGTTTCATGTCAACACGAAACATTTGTCCAGTGATTTCTAGTTATTGGAAGATATCCTAGGCATAATGAACACCACTCATAAATCTGACATTCCTAAGTTCCTTAAGTAGTCATTTACCATAAGTTTCCATTTATTAGGCAAGTAAAAAAAACTGACAAAACGATTAATACACTATTCAATCATTATTTTTCACAACATTTAACGCTATTCATGAGATCAGCTCCTTCTTAAACTCCACATCTCACTATTTAAAAATTATACAAGGTTGTAATGAGCTTTGTAAATCAAGTAATTTTATCAAACAATTTCCATATCAGTTGATAAGAAGTTGATTCGCTTAGATAAACATCAATGCAAGTGAGTACTTTTGCATAAAACAAGTGGAAAATCATAAAATGTGAATATTTTTCATAATTCATTTTCTGATATGATAGGTGATCAATCATTCGAAATTCTTTCTACTTCATTGAAATTTCCACTTAGAATTAAGCAACCTAGATAAGCAACCAAATAAAAAGATCAAGAATTTTATCAGTCCGTTGCAAACACCAAAATAGGCTAAACGATTTTGAATTTAGTTATGCTGATTATGCCAAATAAGTGGATATCTTAGATTTAATGAGACTGAAGTTTAGTCATGAAGAATATTAGAACATGTCTATTGATCGTCACAATTTTCATTTTCAGTCAGCCTATTTATTTTGTTTTATTAAATAATGGTAAACTTTTTCAAATCATCTAAACCCCAAAAAAATTCATCCATCATTATTTTTCATAGTAACATTATAATATAATCAGGAAGCTGTATGACTGAAAATTACAGTGCACACAAACAAAAATCCTTTTTACTTTTTCTATTATACAATTGAAAAAAATATTATATCACACTCGAAATATATTCAGTGATATTTCACTTCAGTTTGACCTCTCTTGAACTCCACTATTAATCAGAATATTTTCCTAAGAAATGAGAGTTTTTCACATCGATATTTCGTTGTTCAATAAGTTTGAAAATGACATGCCATGGGGTTTATTTTACTAGAAGACAATGACAAGAAAGAAATGTGAATTCAAACATATCAGAGAATGTAACACTAACTTCCTGTTTAAATTGAATCATTTATTGTCATTATATGTAGAGGTAATGAGTTGATGGAAGTGAAGCCAGAAAATTTCTGGTTAAAGAATAAACATTTCGAATAGTTCCTACAAACATACTAAACAAGTTTATTAAGATATTAGCAACAATCTTCCGCTCCATATGTTTCTCTTTTTATTTGAATTTATTAAATTTAAGTACACAGATATTAGGTGCTTGGAAAATAACACGAATGTACTTCAATCAACTGGTGATTTTTTGTGAACTTCAGTCAAAGTTATCACAGTTTGCAAACAAAAGTACAGTCAAAAGTCTTAAACATGTATTATCATTGTAAATGTCATGTAATCAATAAAAAAAGTATGGACATTTAGCCAGGTGCATGAATTTCTAGCATATAATATTTATATAGTTCAATGAAGTATTCACCAATTATATATAATTATTTGGTTGAGAGATTCAGTTTTTACCATTGATTAGTCACAAATAAGGGAACATATAAAATAAGGAAGATTTGTACTGCTTGTTGTATAGGTTTAGTTTTAGACTGCTTAAAAAGTGCACGCTAACGAAGAGTTCAATCAAAACAAAGTTTTATATCAGTACTCATTCATTATTTAAAGTACGATGTAGCTTGCATTATGGGGTTGTTGTGAGGATTGTTAAGTTTTATTTGAAACCATGAATCGATCAATGTTAGACGACCATTAGAAACCTGGAATCACCGGAAGGCCGTTTCGTCCTGGTATGGTACTCATCAGCAGTGCGCATCCACAACTCCTGCACTTCGCAAGATTCGAACACAGAACCTTCGGTATTGTAGGCGAACGTTGTGGATGCACACTGCTGAGGAGTCCCATATCAGGACGAAACGGCCGTCCAGTGCTTCCAGGTTTCTAATGGTGGTCTAACATTGATCGATTCACGGTTTCAGATGTAGCTTATGTCAATGAATTGTAATTTTTAGTACCTCAAGTACATTTGAGTTTGCTTACATTAAATTCGGTTAAGCCATTTCGATTAACTTATTCGTATAGCATCAACTTATTTGCACTACTGTACTTTCATTATTGTTACGCTTGTATGAGCATTTATGCTTAAGCATTGATTACCGTCTACGTGCATATTCATTCTACTTACTTTTATGTTAGCCGATTAAATAATTCGATGAATCAATCATTTTCCTATGTAAATAAGTGTACACTTTGATCCTTGTCATTTGCACACTTAATCGTTCACTCTCTTGCTCTTTGGCACTCGCATATCATTTTCATTTTCTCTTCGTATGCCTGTGGTTTCGTGATCGGCGTGATGAGATAATGAACGTAATGAACACTTCGTATTCATGAACTGATTTATACACTGTTGGGTGTTATCTATTAACAGTTAACAGAACGACCAGTATACGAAACTTAGGAACATATAGAATACCACCCGCCACAATACGTTCAATAAATCTTATATAAGTGGATACATACAATTAAACTTATATGGCAATTGTAAGTGATTAGAAATATGATTGTTAAGAGAATGGAAAAATACAACCTTACAGTTTAAATAACCTTTTCGAATGATCACAGTCTAACCACTTTAGATTAATTTATATCTTTAAAAACTTCTTACATTGAGTTATTGTCATATTGTTTTAAAAAACAAGAGCTTTATCTTTGAAACTGATGAATTTACTAGATATTTAATATAAACCTTAAAATGACTATGGTAGTAAAGTATTTTTATTCCTGTCAGGATAAATAATGAGTGAAAGTGAACTCTTCAGCTGTATAAATCCTGCGCCTGCTTTACCAATCTGATTCATCTTCATAAAAATCTCCTCAGGTACACCACAGTGTCGGAGAAGTTTTCATAATGTTCTTCTGTCCATGTTGTCAAATGCCTTCTTATATTCAGGGAGGCTGATTTACAATAATGAGTTTTATTCAATCGGTTTTGCAACAGTGGTCCGTAGTGTTGCAACTTGGTCGATATGTGGTTGAATTTTATAGAGTCAAGTCTGTTGATCTCAAAGTTGGGTGCCTTCTGAATCTTCTATTCGATTCAGCAACACTCTGTTGAAGGATCTACCTAGTACTGAAAGTTGAGTGATGCCTCTGTAGTTTTCACACTCAAAGTAAATTAATGTAATGGGTTCTCAATGCTTTCGGTTAAAAAATTAGATGAAATAAGCATCCAAGATTTTAAGAATAACAGAATCATGTTGAAATCAGTAGGTCTTCTAACCGATCCTTAGATAGGTAAATAAAAATAATCGGAAGTGAGCTAATGACCTGAACTTCCTATTGATTATATTTCATTAGTAAAGTAGATTTTCACCATTTCATCAAATTAATAAATCTGTTATTGTTATGTACATTCACAAATCAATCTGCAGATGACCCTTTTAGTAACGAATATACAACATTTGACAGAGTAACAAGTTAAACCAAAATGATTATCTCAAGTAATAATTCTGCCAACATTTTTGATTTTAATCAAAGAGTCCTATTCACAAATGTGTCAGTCAATAAACTCTCCAACATACAATAGACCTCCTACTAGAATACGTGTATAGTAATGATAGAACTTTATTGAATGGATTCTATTAGGGCCGTGAACTTGAAAAATATAATGGCAAATATTATTCAATCATTTATTAGTTTAAAAAAATCAGTTTTTTCTAGATGATGTTCATAGAGTTTACTGAATAATGTACAAGATCCCAATGTCAATTAATTTAATTTGGAAATCAATAATAACATATTTGTATTCACTTGATGCATAGACGTAACAATAAGATTTAACACATTGTTCCCATAGTTATCCTAAAGACCAACATTTAAATTCATCAACAAATGAAATATCCTATTCAGCAATCATTGTGAATGAACTTAGTCATTTAAAGATTTTCATAAAGATTATAAGTGCAAGTGAGTAAGTAAATTCCAAATAAAAAAAAACACAATAAGAAATTCTTCTTTTACTGCTTATTCAGCATCACTGATAGCATTTACATTGATAATTCTTAAAGCAGAGTTCTATGTATGTGAAACACTACAGTGGTGCCATCAAGATTAGAGAGATAAAAGTATGATTCATTTTATTTTATTTTATTTTTTGAAATTTTTGTTCTTTACAATAAGTTTTTTTTCTATTGCACTTATTTTTTTTCTCATTTCATTTCATTATTAGAAAATCTACTATTTTCTTCTTTTCTAAATAAATTTATCATGCTTAATTAACTGCAGGAAGTACACAGTTATTTACACATCATTACCATTTAGAAATAGTTAGTGAAAAAACGAAGCATACGATTATTAGCTAAGTTGGAATTCATTGCACAGTAAGAATTGATCTGGATTGTGAAATTTTTAAATTCTGTAGTGATTTATACTGCAGAGAGATTGGGTTTGTTCTATTGGAAAAATCAATCGCCCAAAAAGCTTACTCAAGATTAGGTGATAATATGTTTTTATAATAAAATGTCTCGAAAAGCACCTAATTGCGTCACGAGACAAGCCCTAACATGCAGCCCTCGAGGCAAAAGGAAAAGAGGAAGGCCAAGGAACATATTACGCCAAGAAATAGAGAAAGATATGAGAGGAATGAACAAACTTTGGACAGAACTGGGAGGGGAAGCCCAGGACAGAGTTGGTTGGAGAAAACTGGTGTGCGGCCTATGCTCCATTGGGGGTGACAGGCGTAAGTAAGTAATAATAAAATGAAAATTACTTTAGTTGCAGAATACGACGAATTCATTGTATTTCATTGGGTTGTCTTCAGCTATGCACAAGCCAATAAGTTTGATTAACAATATAATTTTCAATTTGAAAACGATCAGTTGTTTAACAATAAATAACTCAGTGTATAGAGTAGGAATGTAAGTGTAAGTGTAAGTAAGCGTAGTTAGGGAAAACATTTTAAAAAGTCTTTTATGAATAATATTAGAAATGACAGTTCAAGAATAACTTAAAATTGTTTCTATCATGTAAAATCCAATAAGAATCTGAAAATGGATAGAATAAAACAGTAAATGATCGGAACTCACTAAGAGTGTTATTATAATAAACAGAATGAAAGAATTGTGAAGAGAAGCTTAAAAGTGTTCAGTTCCCAAAGTAGATTAAAAATTACTCTGTGACTCTTTGAATATAAAAGTCAGCTGTTATGGCTCCTGTATACTTTTCTTAAAAAAAATGAAATAAGACTGTCTGCTGATGATTGTGAATGCGCATTCATTACATACTTTTTACATGCTATAGAATTATGGGTAAGATTTTTTCCTCGAAAGCAGTGAATGATTCTTTACAGTACGTTCGACAGAACATGCAGATGATGCCTGCATTTCTTCTATCCTTCCATCTTTTTTTAAGCGCACGTTGATTGGTGTGAACAGCATGTCTAGTAGATTGTTTGTGTTATTCAGCAATGTGTTATATACAATGATACCGATTTTCAGCAGCAAGAAACCTGTTCTTTAAGACTACATTTAGTCGCCCATTGATTTTATTCATGATCCAATAGCCTTTGAATGTCTTTTAGATAGAAAAAGAAATAAGTTTCCAGCCTACAATCTACATCTTACTGCGGTAATCAGTATTATATTGCTTTGTAAATGTTTGAGGATATGAAGCGAACGATGAAAAAAAAGGAAGTTAGTGTGATTTAGCCGCATTTCAACTAACTAATTCAACTTTCACATAATCAATTTTTTTCAGGCAGAGTTTTGGAGGTTTGTGTTTTTACACATTTAAAATCATCAATCAATCATTGTTAGACTACCATTAGAAACCTGGAAGCACTGAAAGACGACCGGATTTTGCTCGACCTCACCCATTTGTCTTTGGTATTTACTGCCTACACCCGACAGGAATGGACTACATTGGTCACGTCTTCTCAACTAGAACTCCGAGAATTTCCTCACGAAGCTAGTCACTATTGAATACTGTTACGATATTTTTGAATCCTGCAAGGTGCAGGAGTCGTGGATGCGCACTGCTGGTGAGTCCCATACCAGGACTTGACGGCCGTCCGGTGCTTCCAGGTTTCTAATGGTAGTCTAACAATGACTGATTGATGATTTCAGATGTGTAATCAATTTCTGCTTTTTTTCTATTTTATGGTTTGTAAATGTCCACAAGTTTCATTTATCTCTAGCAATCGAAGATAACTGAAATCACTCTCGAATGTATCACGAATCAAAGGTCACATTGACATGCGGGATGTTTCAGAGCATTTTCTAACTGCTTATATTCCACCACTTGGAATAGAGATCACAACTTTCAAATTTATACTGAGAAGTGCTGCAGCATGGTTAAACAGCCAATAAAATACCATCTTTTCAAGTTTTTCTTTAACTTAAATTCATTCGTAATAAAAAGTATCATGTAGTGTTTGAAGAACAGTCTTAAAACTATCTATCTTAAACATTATTTGTTTCTCTACTATTATTATATTGGAGTTTTTAACATTATAAAAACTCCAATATCTAGTTTCTAGAGTAGTTGAAAAAAATGTCTGTTTACACAAACCGACAAAAACTTTTCCTAATAAATGAAACAGTTACATCATTAATGTATCATCATATATTAAATTATTGTACAAAAAGTAGAAAATCAGTATTATATTGTATAATCCTAGACATTTATTTATTAAGTCTTATCAGTCATATGACGATTTGATCTCTTGCCTTAATGACATGGCGTTCCAGTACAATCTGTTTACAATATGGTGACTTGATTTAATCAAAACAAATCTTTTGATGTATATCTAGTGTTTGATGATCGTGATAAAAAAGATTTAATCGAATACTTTTATGTTGACAAATATTTTTTTTCACAACTCGAACATTTGTGACATCCAGTAGAATCTACATGTTTGCACAATTATTGATCACATAACAACACTTGTTTTAATGAAATAAATTTCTGTGTTCATATAATTTTATTGATACATTAGCAAGAATTTGAAGTTAGGAACTCTTGACAATTCCCTATAACCGATGAACTTATATAGATAAATTTATAGTGTCTAAATCAATATGGATTCAACGTTATAGACGTTAATGAATAAACCTTTTCAAGAATTTTTTTTGTAGAGTTTTGAATGATTTAGTTTCAAGGCAGATGTAGACAAGCAGTATAAACTTTTCAAATAGGGTTTTCCACTTAATTAAATTGAATGTATATTTGCAGGTTTCAGACAGAGTAGATACATTAAAACTAGTCATTTTCATATCCATTAATGATTGTTTTTGTGTGAAATGAACTTTTTAAAATAACGTTAAACTGAACAATTTTTTTTTCATTTCCCATGTTTATAGTTAAAAATAAAATTCTAACTCAGTTCTTTCTCTAAAAAATTTTTATAAATTATTAGTATGTCTTGTTATCAATGTATCAATATTGTTTCAAGTTCAAAATTTTTTAACAAGAAGGGTACATTTTACGAATTATTGATGAAAATGTAAGAGAATAAAAATCTGTGTAAGTGTTACACATTCACTGATTTAAAATTTAAAATATCCGTATGTGAATAATCTATTTTGTCATTAGACTGGAAAAAGTATGATGTTGCATTGAACGTTATTCGTGAGTAAATGCAATTAACTTATTTGACTAGTTTGACTAGTTAAAAACATTTGATAGTTTAAAATTGTTCAACTAACAACTACTTAATATATGCAAGCACATAAATATTACTAATACAGTTTTATAGTATTGTCTATAAGATAACAAAGTGAATGTACGTATGTATGTAATATCAGATTAGATGATGAGCGAAATTCAATCTATTTGTTGTCTACTAATCATACATATTATTTATAGGACACTATGTCTCAGTACTCTCTATAGGAATTGTTAAGCAACTTACTGTTCAAGTAAATGTTCCTATAGTTTTATTTGGATAATGTGAATGAGCATGACTGAAGTTCTGAAATATGGGCAAAAATTGATATTCAACAATAAATCTGGAAATTAATTCACGTCTTCTCAACACCGATAGGTTAAAGAATAGGATTTTTTCCACCAAAAATAATCCATTTCTGGGTTTTGGATTGCATACATTTTTATCAAATATACTTTTGATCACGCTAACTGAACCAAGTTAGACGACTAATAAAAACCTGGAAACAATGGAAGGCCTTTACGTACTAGTTTGGGTTTCATCAGAAGTGCACATCCATCATCATGGATCCGATAATTGAACCCAAGACCTTCGATCTCGTGCGCAAATGCCTAACTTTCAGACCACTGAGCCGAATTCAGTCGTGTATATGTCTACGTTTGATCAGTTCTTCTTATCGCACGGATTTCTATGGTATCCGTTAGATAATTTCCTCGCATGTAACACAACTGAACTTTATTGGTCGAAAACTCTCACTAGAACTACAGAAAAATTTTATGTTCGAAGCTAGTCACTACGCTATACAGCTATGTAACTTCTGTTAGTTTAAATCAACTTCAAATACACATTTTTTGATAAAAACATGAGCATGATAACTTAATGATTTTCAGTAAATTTTAGCTGTTATTATCATTATTTAGTTGAAAAATAATAAGTTACATTTGTTAGTAATATTTAACATATTTTTATTAAACATTTTCTAAATTATACAACTTCGTTTTCATGTATTTCACTGCATAAAACATGTGTTTACTCACAAATACATATTATATACAAACATTTTCTCGAAATGACTAAACAGCTTTGATAGTTCAAATAAAAATTCCTAATTTCACATTGTATTCACTCAAATGAATAAACTAAATTATGAAAATTTTCTTATTGTCTCAAATGAACCATTGAATAACTTGGGGAAACATACAACACAATCAATATTTATGTATAGATGTATATTTTTTTTCCAATCTTTTTTTCCCTTAATCATTAAAAAAAGAGTAAAATTAATCGAGATAATTAATGGACTCATTGAAGGTGAATTATACAAAAAAGAAAAAGAAAATAACGAAAAGAATCAAATCATTAAATGATAAATAATGATTCATCCAGATGAATGTTAATTGTGTATTGTGATACAAAGAGATGTGCACAAGATAATAATAATAATAATAATAATAGAAAGATAAAGAAGAATTAGTAGAAAAATAAAATATCGAATAAGTAAATGGGTGGTTAATTGTTGGTGTGTGCGAGTGTATGTTTTCTCATTCATTTTAATTAATTTAATGGTAATTTATGTCATATACAATCGTAATCAGTTTCATTTTCTTTCGTTACATAGATTGTTGATTGAATTCGGTTGTATTAGTTAAGAAGTTGAAGATTATACAGTTTATGGCAGTTGGTGTTAGATGTATTCTTTAGATTTCGTATACTGCATACGAAGAAAAAATGAAAATGATATGCAAGTGCCGAACAGCAAGAGAGCGAGAGATTAAGTGGGGAAATGACAAGGATTAAAATGTACATATATATACACAGGAAAATTAATGATTCATCAAATTATTTAATCAGCTAACATTTAAGCGATTAGAATGAATATGCACGTAGACGGTAAGCAATGCTTAAGCATGAATGCTCCTGCAAGCGTAACAGTAATGAAAGTACCGTAGTACAGATAAGTTGTTGCTCTGCGAATGACTCTGTCTGTCAAATAAATTAATCGAAACGGCTTACCCAAATATAACGTAAAGAGACTCAAATGTACATGAGTAGCTATAATATGTATACGCGATTCAGTGAAAAATTTTTAAAATTATATTTCAAACTCAATATTCATCGCTTTAACTACAGAAATGCTTTGTTATGGATGCTGTAACGTAATGAACATATGTCATTTTACAACTATAAGATAGATTTAACTTGATTGATACATTAGTTGACCATTACAAAGATATTAAAGGCAATCAAATGGTTGTGTTATAAATTGCCTCTTTTGCGTCTGGCCTGTTGTCGCTGTTATGTGTGTATAAACTCTGTTGAGTCTGCAGTTTCACTGTTCACATTTGACTCGCTTATTCTTAAACCGCTGTACACCTTAATGATACTGTTCAAACTTTGAAATGGGAACCACTTCGATTTGCACGACGCAAAATACGAACATTAAAGACTGGTGTAATGAAGATTTTTTTGACTTTCGACTAACGGGTACCTAAGCAAATTGCAAAATTTTTACAAACACTTATTTATTCCACATACAGGAAAAAATACATAAATTTACTTTAAAAATACAGTTTGTATAGTTCACTTGAGTTGATACAGTAAATTCATCTAATGTACAAATTTTGTTAATTCATATTAATTTCTTGCATTGACTGTACATTTTTCTGAAAAAAAATATCCTGATTTACAATAAATATACGAAAGAAATAGAAATGATACTGTATATCAGGCATAAAGATGGTCAGAATTTTAAGATAACTAGTGATATGCTCGCCAACTGATATGTTCGGGACTGTTATGAGTTCACTATACTCAGTAAACGGAACGAAAGCAATGACTTAGTGACACAATAGGCTATTCTGATCCGACTGTCCACGGCCCTGCTAACTAGATCAAGAAGATAATATATTCTACAAACACCTAGAAAATTCGGGGCTTCTAAGTACACAAATCAAGCTTATTTATACAATGAAAACAACGCCCTTGGGAGAACCACAAAACAGCGTACTAAAAAAGTCTATCAACCCATGACTGTCAAAGATTTCCGTGTGGGAAATGTAAGCTGTGATTCAACTAAGTGTCTCTTGGCGCGAAAACATAAACGTTCAAACTTTTAGGAAAGAATTACAAAATTACCAGCTTTCTAAGTGAGTTCTTGGAGTCTAACGTTCTCAACAACTAGTTATTTCAATTTATAACTAGATTGAAATAATACAAACTTCATAATACGTGTAACTGTTATTTCTTGTGGACATTTATCATTCACTTATTTTCTAAGTAATTTATTAATACATAAGTTTAAAAAATTACAATTCTCAGATGTTTGTTAAGGCACTATAACTTGATAAATAAGGCATAAATTGATAGAAAGAAACCCTCAGAAATTTATTCATTGAATAAACACTTATTAATAAGTGCTATATATATATATAATCTGACATATTTCTATGTTCACTTTTTATATTTAACTGATAACACTTTGAGATGAAATTGTGATGAGAAATAATTCAGAAATAATTAATTATTTCTTACTTTCATAATAACGAAAAAAAACATGAAAATAACAAACTCAATCACATGTAAAAGTGATCTTAATACAACAGTAAAATAAGTTGAGTGACACTTAACTAACACATGAAAACTAATCGACCTTGCTCTAATGAGAATATTGTAATTTAGTAATAGTGTTTTTTCAGATATCCAAAACAGTCTAACAGTCAATCAATCATAGACAAAAATTCTTATGCAAACATTGTTTTCATCTCTCTCTTTCTAAAAAAAAGGAATAGAACATTTATTCAATAGTGAATGCGTCGTCGCTTAAAACAAATATCTGTGAAAATTGCTTATTAAATAACATGAAAACAGATGCTAAACATTTCCGATGATAATTAACATTGATACAGAAAATGTAATCAATAAGATGAGACTAGTTGTTTAGTTTAAACTTAATAATATCAGTGTTAGCCTGTGAAAAAAACATTACATCTACTGTTAATTTTATTATGAAGGATAAGAAAATTTTGAGTAAATGGGCTCCGTAGTTTTTCCAAAACCTTAGATTGTTGAACGATCACTGAAGATAGCAGAGTTTAGTAACTTCCCGTAGGTTTAAAGTGTTTTGGTCAACAAACTCAAAATTTACCTTCATAATTCACAACATAAAATAACCTTAGTCAAACAACCATCGGAAATCAGATAGTACGGAACATCTATTTCGTCATATAATCTGACAGCTCAGTAATGGGCAAATATGAACTTACTCTCCAGGAACTAAACACACGATCTTCAGTTTCCGTTGCAAGCACTTAAACCTTAGACCACTAAGGTTGTATCCGATCATTTACATGTCTAACTGACATGTAACTACTTTAGTCAAAATGTAACGTACGATATCTCAGTGGAATCCTCGACAGTATTTGATGATATTTTTGCAAATATTAAACATTCTATATACTCTAGACGCTCGTGGTTACGATTACAGGCAATACTTTAACATTATTAACAAATGTTGAATAAACTAGTGATCTGCTTAGAAGTTATTTATTTTCCGAATATGTAAATACTGAAATATATTCTTTATTAATGAAGGGGATTTATGGAGACTGTATTATTTTCGTAGTTCAAAGCACGCCCTAATCTAACACAATGCTAATGAGTCCCCCCATATAAGGATGAAACGGTCATCTAGTGCTTTCAGGTTGCTAATAGTGGTCTAGCCCAGATCGATTCGTGATTTCGGTCACGAAAATACATTTCTTTTTATATTGAATATTTGTTTTAATTAACTTACCTATATTGTTTGTCTCATAAACTGACCTAATTACAAAATAATTCCACATTTATTTGAATAAAAGTTTAATGAGGAAATTTTCATTGAAACGGTTTCATTTTCAAGTTCTAAACTAAATAAGTAATAATAATAATATAATGATGATGATAGATTTGTTTGTTTGTAAGTATGAATGTTTATGTAATAAAAATGAATGTGGTTTTAATAATCAGAAACAAAAGTAAATTAATAAAATGATTGTTTTGAATAATGATGAAATGAAAATGTAAGTTGATGAGAAGAGTGAAGGTCAAAGAAAATATGAAATAAAAAAGAAAACTGTGATGTCAATTCTTTGAGGTAAGATAACCAACCAGGAGGGACAGTCAATTGCAGTTACGAACGATTAAAACCTAATTAAATTAGGTTTTAATCGTTCGTAACTGCAATTGACTGTCCCTCCTGGTTGGTTATCTTACCTCAAAGAATTGACATCACAGTTTTTCTTTTTTATTTCATATTTGCTTTGACCTTCTACCTGCTCATCAACTTATAGTTCATTTAATTATTATTAAGTCAATCATTTTATTAATTTACTTTTGTTTCTGATTATTAAAACCACATTCATTTTATTACATAAACATTCATACTTACAAACAAACAAATCTATCATCATCATATTATTATTATTATTACTTATTTAGTTTAGAACTTGAAAATGAAACCGTTTCAATGAAAATTTCCTCATTAAACTTTTATTCAAATAAATGTGGAATTATTTTGTAATTAGGTCAGTTTATGAGACAAACAATATAGGTAAGTTAATTAAAACAAATATTCAATATAAAAAGAAATGTATTTTCGTGACCGAAATCACGAATCGATCTGGGCTAGACCACTATTAGCAACCTGAAAGCACTAGATGACCGTTTCATCCTTATATGGGGGGACTCATTAGCATTGTGTTAGATTAGGGCGTGATTTGAACTACGAAAATAATACAGTCTCCATAAATCCCCTTCATTAATAAAGAATATATTTCAGTATTTACATATTCGGAAAATAAATAACTTCTAAGCAGATCACTAGTTTATTCAACATTTGTTAATAATGTTAAAGTATTGCCTGTAATCGTAACCACGAGCGTCTAGAGTATATAGAATGTTTAATATTTGCAAAAATATCATCAAATACTGTCGAGGATTCCACTGAGATATCGTACGTTACATTTTGACTAAAGTAGTTACATGTCAGTTAGACATGTAAATGATCGGATACAACCTTAGTGGTCTAAGGTTTAAGTGCTTGCAACGGAAACTGAAGATCGTGTGTTTAGTTCCTGGAGAGTAAGTTCATATTTGCCCATTACTGAGCTGTCAGATTATATGACGAAATAGATGTTCCGTACTATCTGATTTCCGATGGTTGTTTGACTAAGGTTATTTTATGTTGTGAATTATGAAGGTAAATTTTGAGTTTGTTGACCAAAACACTTTAAACCTACGGGAAGTTACTAAACTCTGCTATCTTCAGTGATCGTTCAACAATCTAAGGTTTTGGAAAAACTACGGAGCCCATTTACTCAAAATTTTCTTATCCTTCATAATAAAATTAACAGTAGATGTAATGTTTTTTTCACAGGCTAACACTGATATTATTAAGTTTAAACTAAACAACTAGTCTCATCTTATTGATTACATTTTCTGTATCAATGTTAATTATCATCGGAAATGTTTAGCATCTGTTTTCATGTTATTTAATAAGCAATTTTCACAGATATTTGTTTTAAGCGACGACGCATTCACTATTGAATAAATGTTCTATTCCTTTTTTTTAGAAAGAGAGAGATGAAAACAATGTTTGCATAAGAATTTTTTGTCTATGATTGATTGACTGTTAGACTGTTTTGGATATCTGAAAAAACACTATTACTAAATTACAAATATTCTCATTAGAGCAAGATCGATTAGTTTTCATGTGTTAGTTAAGTGTCACTCAACTTATTTTACTGTTGTATTAAGATCACTTTTACATGTGATTGAGTTTGTTATTTTCATGTTTTTTTTTCGTTATTATGAAAGTAAGAAATTATTAATTATTTCTGAATTATTTCTCATCACAATTTCATCTCAAAGTGTTATCAGTTAAATATAAAAAGTGAACATAGAAATATGTCAGATTATATATATATATAGCACTTATTAATAAGTGTTTATTCAATGAATAAATTTCTGAGGGTTTCTTTCTATCAATTTATGCCTTATTTATCAAGTTATAGTGCCTTAACAAACATCTGAGAATTGTAATTTTTTAAACTTATGTATTAATAAATTACTTAGAAAATAAGTGAATGATAAATGTCCACAAGAAATAACAGTTACACGTATTATGAAGTTTGTATTATTTCAATCTAGTTATAAATTGAAATAACTAGTTGTTGAGAACGTTAGACTCCAAGAACTCACTTAGAAAGCTGGTAATTTTGTAATTCTTTCCTAAAAGTTTGAACGTTTATGTTTTCGCGCCAAGAGACACTTAGTTGAATCACAGCTTACATTTCCCACACGGAAATCTTTGACAGTCATGGGTTGATAGATTTTTTTAGTACGCTGTTTTGTGGTTCTCCCAAGGGCGTTGTTTTCATTGTATAAATAAGCTTGATTTGTGTACTTAGAAGCCCCGAATTTTCTAGGTGTTTGTAGAATATATTATCTTCTTGATCTAGTTAGCAGGGCCGTGGACAGTCAGATCAGAATAGCCTATTGTGTCACTAAGTCATTGCTTTCGTTCCGTTTACTGAGTATAGTGAACTCATAACAGTCCCAAACATATCAGTTGGCGAGTATATCACTAGTTATCTTAAAATTCTGACCATCTTTATGCCTGATATACAGTATCATTTCTATTTCTTTCGTATATTTATTGTAAATCAGGATATTTTTTTTCAGAAAAATGTACAGTCAATGCAAGAAATTAATATGAATTAACAAAATTTGTACATTAGATGAATTTACTGTATCAACTCAAGTGAACTATACAAACTGTATTTTTAAAGTAAATTTATGTATTTTTTCCTGTATGTGGAATAAATAAGTGTTTGTAAAAATTTTCCAATTTGCTTAGGTACCCGTTAGTCGAAAGTCAAAAAAATCTTCATTACACCAGTCTTTAATGTTCGTATTTTGCGTCGTGCAAATCGAAGTGGTTCCCATTTCAAAGTTTGAACAGTATCATTAAGGTGTACAGCGGTTTAAGAATAAGCGAGTCAAATGTGAACAGTAAAACTGCAGACTCAACAGAGTTTATACACACATAACAGCGACAACAGGCCAGACGCAAAAGAGGCAATTTATAACACAACCATTTGATTGCCTTTAATATCTTTGTAATGGTCAATTAATGTATCAATCAAGTTAAATCTATCTTATAGTTGTAAAATCTTTAGTAAGGATGACATATGTTCATTACGTTACAGCATCCATAACAAAGCATTTCTGTAGTTAAAGCGATGAATATTGAGTTTGAAATATAATTTTAAAAAATTTTCACTGAATCGCGTATACATATTATAGCTACTCATGTACATTTGAGTCTGTTTACGTTATATTTGGATAAGCCGTTTCGATTAATTTATTTGACAGACAGAGTCATTCGCAGAGCAACAACTTATCTGTACTACGGTACTTTCATTATTGTTACGCTTGCAGGAGCATTCATGCTTAAGCATTGCTTACCGTCTACGTGCATATTCATTCTAATCGCTTAAATGTTAGCTGATTAAATAATTTGATGAATCATTAATTTTCCTGTGTATATATATGTACATTTTAATCCTTTTCATTTCCCCACTTAATCTCTCGCTCTCTTGCTGTTCGGCACTTGCATATCATTTTCATTTTCTCTTCGTATGCCTGTGGTTTTGTGATCGGATTTGTGATGCGATAATGAACGTAATGAACACTTCGTATTCATAATCTGATTTATACACTGTTCGGTGTTATCTAGTAATAATTATCAGAACGAGCAGTATACGAAATCTAAAGAATCCATCTAACACCGACTGCCATAAACTGTATAATCTTCAACTTCTTAACTAATACAACCGAATTCAATCAACAATCTATGTAACGAAAGAAAATGAAACTGATTACGATTGTATATGACATAAATTACCATTAAATTAATTAAAATGAATGAGAAAACATACACTCGCACACACCAACAATTAACCACCCATTTACTTATTCGATATTTTATTTTTCTACTAATTCTTCTTTATCTTTCTATGATTATTATTATTATTATTATTATTATTATTATCTTGTGCACATCTCTTTGTATCACAATACACAATTAACATTCATCTGGATGAATCATTATTTATCATTTAATGATTTGATTCTTTTCGTTATTTTCTTTTTCTTTTTTGTATAATTCACCTTCAATGAGTCCATTAATTATCTCGATTAATTTTACTCTTTTTTTAATGATTAAGGGAAAAAAAGATTGGAAAAAAAATATACATCTATACATAAATATTGATTGTGTTGTATGTTTCCCCAAGTTATTCAATGGTTCATTTGAGACAATAAGAAAATTTTCATAATTTAGTTTATTCATTTGAGTGAATACAATGTGAAATTAGGAATTTTTATTTGAACTATCAAAGCTGTTTAGTCATTTCGAGAAAATGTTTGTATATAATATGTATTTGTGAGTAAACACATGTTTTATGCAGTGAAATACATGAAAACGAAGTTGTATAATTTAGAAAATGTTTAATAAAAATATGTTAAATATTACTAACAAATGTAACTTATTATTTTTCAACTAAATAATGATAATAACAGCTAAAATTTACTGAAAATCATTAAGTTATCATGCTCATGTTTTTATCAAAAAATGTGTATTTTAAGTTGATTTAAACTAGCAGAAGTTACATAGCTGTATAGCGTAGTGACTAGCTTCGAACATAAAATTTTTCTGTATTTCTAGTGAGAGTTTTCGACCAATAAAGTTCAGTTGTGTTACATGCGAGGAAATTATCTAACGGATACCATAGAAATCCGTGCGATAAGAAGAACTGATCAAACGTAGACATATACACGACTGAATTCGGCTCAGTGGTCTGAAAGTTAGGCATTTGCGCACGAGATCGAAGGTCTTGGGTTCAATTATCGGATCCATGATGATGGATGTGCACTTCTGATGAAACCCAAACTAGTACGTAAAGGCCTTCCATTGTTTCCAGGTTTTTATTAGTCGTCTAACTTGGTTTCGTTAGCGTGATCAAAAGTATATTTGATAAAAATGTATGCAATCCAAAACCCAGAAATGGATTATTTTTGGTGGAAAAAATCCTATTCTTTAACCTATCGGTGTTGAGAAGACGTGAATTAATTTCCAGATTTAATGTTGAATATCAATTTTTGCCCATATTTCAGAACTTCAGTCATGCTCATTCACATTATCCAAATAAAACTATAGGAACATTTACTTGAACAGTAAGTTGCTTAACAATTCCTATAGAGAGTACTGAGACATAGTGTCCTATAAATAATATATATGAATAGTAGACAACAAATAGATTGAATTTCGCTCATCATCTAATCTGATATTACATACATACGTACATTCACTTTGTTATCTTATAGACAATACTATAAAACTGTATTAGTAATATTTATGTGCTTGCATATATTAAGTAGTTGTTAGTTGAACAATTTTAAACTATCAAATGTTTTTAACTAGTCAAACTAGTCAAATAAGTTAATTGCATTTACTCACGAATAACGTTCAATGCAACATCATATTTTTTCCAGTCTAATGACAAAATAGATTATTCACATACGGATATTTTAAATTTTAAATCAGTGAATGTGTAACACTTACACAGATTTTTATTCTCTTACATTTTCATCAATAATTCGTAAAATGTATCCTTCTTGTTAAAAAATTTTGAACTTGAAACAATATTGATACATTGATAACAAGACATACTAATAATTTATAAAAATGTTTTAGAGAAAGAACTGAGTTAGAATTTTATTTTTAACTATAAACATGGGAAATGAAAAAAAAATTGTTCAGTTTAACGTTATTTTAAAAAGTTCATTTCACACAAAAACAATCATTAATGGATATGAAAATGACTAGTTTTAATGTATCTACTCTGTCTGAAACCTGCAAATATACATTCAATTTAATTAAGTGGAAAACCCTATTTGAAAAGTTTATACTGCTTGTCTACATCTGCCTTGAAACTAAATCATTCAAAACTCTACAAAAAAATTCTTGAAAAGGTTTATTCATTAACGTCTATAACGTCGAATCCATATTGGTTTAGACACTATAAATTTATCTATATAAGTTCATCGGTTATAGGGAATTGTCAAGAGTTCCTAACTTCAAATTCTTGCTAATGTATCAATAAAATTATATGAACACAGAAATTTATTTCATTAAAACAAGTGTTGTTATGTGATCAATAATTGTGCAAACATGTAGATTCTACTGGATGTCACAAATGTTCGAGTTGTGCAAAAAAATATTTGTCAACATAAAAGTATTCGATTAAATCTTTTTTATCACTATCATCAAACACTAGATATACATCAAAAGATTTGTTTTGATTTAATCAAGTCACCATATTGTAAGCAGATTGTACTGGAACGCCATGTCATTAAGGCAAGAGATCAAATCGTCATATGACTGATAAGACTTAATAAATAAATGTCTAGGATTATACAATATAATACTGATTTTCTACTTTTTGTACAATAATTTAATATATGATGATACATTAATGATGTAACTGTTTCATTTATTAGGAAAAGTTTTTGTCGGTTTGTGTAAACAGAAATTTTTTTCAACTACTCTAGAAACTAGATATTGGAGTTTTTATAATGTTAAAAACTTCAATATAATAATAGTAGTGAAACAAATAATGTTTAAGATAGATAGTTTTAAGACTGTTCTTCAAACACTACATGATACTTTTTATTACGAATGAATTTAAGTTAAAGAAAAACTTGAAAAGATGGTATTTTATTGGCTGTTTAACCATGCTGCAGCACTTCTCAGTATAAATTTGAAAGTTGTGATCTCTATTCCATGTGGTGGAATATAAGCAGTTAGAAAATGCTCTGAAATATCCCGCATGTCAATGTGACCTTTGATTCGTGATACATTCGAGAGTGATTTCAGTTATCTTCGATTGCTAGAGATAAATGAAACTTGTAGACATTTACAAACCATAAAATAGAAAAAAAGCAAAAATTGATTACACATCTGAAATCATCAATCAGTCATTGTTAGACTACCAATAGAAACTTGGAAGCACCGGACGGCGGTCAAGTCCTGGTATGGGACTCACCAGCAGTGCGCATCCACGACTCCTGCACCTTGCAGGATTCAAAAATATCGTAATAGTGTTCAATAGTGACTAGCTTTGTGAGGAAATTCTCGGAGTTCTAGTTGAGAAGACGTGACCAATGTAGTCTAACCCTGTCGGGTGTAGGCAGTAACTACCAAAGACAAATGGGTAAGGTCGAGCGAAATCCGGTCTTCTTTCAGTGCTTCCAGCTTTCTAATGGTGGTCTAACAATGATTGATTGATGATTTCAAATGTGTAAAAACACAAACCTCCAAAACTCTGCCTGAAAAAAAATTGATTATGCGAAAGTTGAATTAGTTAGTTGAAATGCGGCTAAATCACACTAACTTCATTTTTTTTCATCGTTCGCTTCATATCCTCAAACATTTACAAAGCAATATAATACTGATTACCGCAGTAAGATGTAGATTGTAGGCTGGAAACTTATTTCTTTTTCTAGCTAAAAGACATTCAAAGGCTATTGGATCATGAATAAAATCAATGGGCGACTAAATGTAGTCTTAAAGAACAGGTTTCTTGCTGCTAAAAATCGGTATCATTGTATATAACACATTGCTGAATAACACAAACAATCTTCTAGACATACTGTTCACACCAATCAACGTGCGCTTAAAAAAAGATGGAAGGATAGAAGAAATGCGGGCATCATCTGCATGTTCTGTCGAACGTACTGTAAAGAATCATTCACTGCTTTCGAGGAAAAAATCTTACCCATAATTCTATAGCATGTAAAAAGTATGTAATGAATGCGCATTCACAATCATCAGCAGACAGTCTTATTTCATTTTTTTTTAAGAAAAGTATACAGGAGCCATAACAGCTGACTTTTATATTCAAAGAGTCACAGAGTAATTTTTAATCTACTTTGGGAACTAAACAGTTTTAAGCTTCTCTTCGCAATTCTTTCATTATGTTTATTATAATAACACTCTTAGTGAGTTCCGATCATTTACTGTTTTATTCTATCCATTTTCAGATTCTTATTGGATTTTACATGATGGAAACAATTTTAAGTTATTCTTGAACTGTCATTTCTAATATTATTCATAAAAGACTTTTTAAAATGTTTTCCCTAACTACGCTTACTTACACTTACACTTACATTCCTACTCTATACACTGAGTTATTTATTGTTAAACAACTGATCGTTTTCAAATTGAAAATTATATTGCTAATCAAACTTATTGGCTTGTGCATAGCTGAAGACAACCCAATGAAATACAATGAATTCGTCGTATTCTGCAACTAAAGTAATTTTCATTTTATTATTACTTACTTACGCCTGTCACCCCCAATGGAGCATAGGCCGCACACCAGTTTTCTCCAACCAACTCTGTCCTGGGCTTCCCCTCCCAGTTCTGTCCAAAGTTTGTTCATTCCTCTCATATCTTTCTCTATTTCTTGGCGTAATATGTTCCTTGGCCTTCCTCTTTTCCTTTTGCCTCGAGGGCTGCATGTTAGGGCTTGTCTCGTGACTCAATTAGGTGCTTTTCGAGACATTTTATTATAAAAACATATTATCACCTAATCTTGAGTAAGCTTTTTGGGCGATTGATTTTTCCAATAGAACAAACCCACTCTCTCTGCAGTATAAATCACTAAAGAATTTAAAAATTTCACAATCCAGATCAATTCTTACTGTGCAATGAATTCCAGCTTAGCTAATAATCGTATGCTTCGTTTTTTCACTAACTATTTCTAAATGGTAATGATGTGTAAATAACTGTGTACTTCCTGCAGTTAATTAAGCATGATAAATTTATTTAGAAAAGAAGAAAATAGTAGATTTTCTAATAACGAAATGAAATGAGAAAAAAAATAAGTGCAATAGAAAAAAAACTTATTGTAAAGAACAAAAATTTCAAAAAATAAAATAAAATAAAATGAATCATACTTTTATCTCTCTAATCTTGATGGCACCACTGTAGTGTTTCACATACATAGAACTCTGCTTTAAGAATTATCACTGTAAATGCTATCAGTGATGCTGAATAAGCAGTAAAAGAAGAATTTCTTATTGTGTTTTTTTTTTATTTGGAATTTACTTACTCACTTGCACTTATAATCTTTATGAAAATCTTTAAATGACTAAGTTACTGAATAGGATATTTCATTTGTTGATGAATTTAAATGTTGGTCTTTAGGATAACCATGGGAACAATGTGTTAAATCTTATTGTTACGTCTATGCATCAAGTGAATACAAATATGTTATTATTGATTTCCAAATTAAATTAATTGACATTGGGATCTTGTACATTATTCAGTAAACTCTATGAACATCATCTAGAAAAAACTGATTTTTTTAAACTAATAAATGATTGAATAATATTTGTCATTATATTTTTCAAGTTCACGGCCCTAATAGAATCCATTCAATAAAGTTCTATCATTACTATACACGTATTCTAGTAGGAGGTCTATTGTATGTTGGAGAGTTTATTGACTGACACATTTGTGAATAGGACTCTTTGATTAAAATCAAAAATGTTGGCAGAATTATTACTTGAGATAATCATTTTGGTTTAACTTGTTACTCTGTCAAATGTTGTATATTCGTTACTAAAAGGGTCATCTGCAGATTGATTTGTGAATGTACATAACAATAACAGATTTATTAATTTGATGAAATGGTGAAAATCTACTTTACTAATGAAATATAATCAATAGGAAGCTCAGGTCATTAGCTCACTTCCGATTATTTTTATTTACCTGTCTAAGGATCGGTTAGAAGACCTACTGATTTCAACATGATTCTGTTATTCTTAAAATCTTGGATGCTTATTTCATCTAATTTTTTAACCGAAAGCATTGAGAACCCACTTACATTAATTTACTTTGAGTGTGAAAACTACAGAGGCATCACTCAACTTTCAGTACTAGGTAGATCCTTCAACAGAGTGTTGCTGAATCGAATAGAAGATTCAGAAGGCACCCAACTTTGAGATCAACAGACTTGACTCTATAAAATTCAACCACATATCGACCAAGTTGCAACACTACGGACCACTGTTGCACAACCGATTGAATAAAACTCATTATTGTAAATCAGCCTCCCTGAATATAAGAAGGCATTTGACAACATGGACAGAAGAACATTATGAAAACTTGTCCGACACTGTGGTGTACCTGAGGAGATTTTTATGAAGATGAATCAGATTGGTAAAGCAAGCGCAGGATTTATACAGCTGAAGAGTTCACTTTCACTCATTATTTATCCTGACAGGAATAAAAATACTTTACTACCATAGTCATTTTAAGGTTTATATTAAATATCTAGTAAATTCATCAGTTTCAAAGATAAAGCTCTTGTTTTTTAAAACAATATGACAATAACTCAATGTAAGAAGTTTTTAAAGATATAAATTAATCTAAAGTGGTTAGACTGTGATCATTCGAAAAGGTTATTTAAACTGTAAGGTTGTATTTTTCCATTCTCTTAACAATCATATTTCTAATCACTTACAATTACCATATAAGTTTAATTGTATGTACTCACTTATATAAGATTTATTGAACGTATTGTGGCGGGTGGTATTCTATATGTTCCTAAATTTCGTATACTGGTCGTTCTGTTAACTGTTACTAGATAACACCCAACAGTGTATAAATCAGTTCATGAATACGAAGTGTTCATTACGTTCATTATCTCATCACGCCGATCACGAAACCACAGGCATACGAAGAGAAAATGAAAATGATATACGAGTGCCAAAGAGCAAGAGAGTGAACGATTAAGTGTGCAAATGACAAGGATCAAAGTGTACACTTATTTACATAGGAAAATGAATGATTCATCGAATTATTTAATCGGCTAACATAAAAGTAAGTAGAATGAATATGCACGTAGACGGTAATCAATGCTCAAGCATAAATGCTCATACAAGCGTAACAATAATGAAAGTACAGTAGTGCAAATAAGTTGATGCTATACGAATAAGTTAATCGAAATGGCTTAACCGAATTTAACGTAAGCAAACTCAAATGTACTTGAGGTACTAAAAATTACAATTCATTGACATAAGCTACATCTGAAACCGTGAATCGATCAATGTTAGACCACCATTAGAAACCTGGAAGCACTGGACGGCCGTTTCGTCCTGATATGGGACTCCTCAGCAGTGTGCATCCACAACGTTCGCCTACAATACCGAAGGTTCTGGGTTCGAATCTTGCGAAGTGCAGGAGTCGTGGATGCGCACTGCTGATGAGTACCATACCAGGACGAAACGGCCTTCCGGTGATTCCAGGTTTCTAATGGTCGTCTAACATTGATCGATTCATGGTTTCAAATAAAACTTAACAATCCTCACAACAACCCCATAATGCAAGCTACATCGTACTTTAAATAATGAATGAGTACTGATATAAAACTTTGTTTTGATTGAACTCTTCGTTAGCGTGCACTTTTTAAGCAGTCTAAAACTAAACCTATACAACAAGCAGTACAAATCTTCCTTATTTTATATGTTCCCTTATTTGTGACTAATCAATGGTAAAAACTGAATCTCTCAACCAAATAATTATATATAATTGGTGAATACTTCATTGAACTATATAAATATTATATGCTAGAAATTCATGCACCTGGCTAAATGTCCATACTTTTTTATTGATTACATGACATTTACAATGATAATACATGTTTAAGACTTTTGACTGTACTTTTGTTTGCAAACTGTGATAACTTTGACTGAAGTTCACAAAAAATCACCAGTTGATTGAAGTACATTCGTGTTATTTTCCAAGCACCTAATATCTGTGTACTTAAATTTAATAAATTCAAATAAAAAGAGAAACATATGGAGCGGAAGATTGTTGCTAATATCTTAATAAACTTGTTCAGTATGTTTGTAGGAACTATTCGAAATGTTTATTCTTTAACCAGAAATTTTCTGGCTTCACTTCCATCAACTCATTACCTCTACATATAATGACAATAAATGATTCAATTTAAACAGGAAGTTAGTGTTACATTCTCTGATATGTTTGAATTCACATTTCTTTCTTGTCATTGTCTTCTAGTAAAATAAACCCCATGGCATGTCATTTTCAAACTTATTGAACAACGAAATATCGATGTGAAAAACTCTCATTTCTTAGAAAAATATTCTGATTAATAGTGGAGTTCAAGAGAGGTCAAACTGAAGTGAAATATCACTGAATATATTTCGAGTGTGATATAATATTTTTTTTCAATTGTATAATAGAAAAAGTAAAAAGGATTTTTGTTTGTGTGCACTGTAATTTTCAGTCATACAGCTTCCTAATTATATTATAATGTTACTATGAAAAATAATGATGGATGAATTTTTTTGGGGTTTAGATGATTTGAAAAAGTTTACCATTATTGAATAAAACAAAATAAATAGGCTGACTGAAAATGAAAATTGTGACGATCAATAGACATGTTCTAATATTCTTCATGACTAAACTTGAGTCTCATTAAATCTAAGATATCCACTTATTTGGCATAATCAGCATAACTAAATTCAAAATCGTTTAGCCTATTTTGGTGTTTGCAACGGACTGATAAAATTCTTGATCTTTTTATTTGGTTGCTTATCTAGGTTGCTTAATTCTAAGTGGAAATTTCAATGAAGTAGAAAGAATTTCGAATGATTGATCACTTATCATATCAGAAAATGAATTATGAAAAATATTCACATTTTATGATTTTCCACTTGTTTTATGCAAAAGTACTCACTTGCATTGATGTTTATCTAAGCGAATCAACTTCTTATCAACTGATATGGAAATTGTTTGATAAAATTACTTGATTTACAAAGCTCATTACAACCTTGTATAATTTTTAAATAGTGAGATGTGGAGTTTAAGAAGGAGCTGATCTCATGAATAGCGTTAAATGTTGTGAAAAATAATGATTGAATAATGTATTAATCGTTTTGTCAGTTTTTTTACTTGCCTAATAAATGGAAACTTATGGTAAATGACTGCTTAAGGAACTTAGGAATGTCAGATTTATGAGTGGTGTTCATTATGCCTAGGATATCTTCCAATAACTAGAAATCACTGGACAAATGTTTCGTGTTGACATGAAACTCATTAGTAGTGCTCAACAACAACTCAAGCAGAAATCGGAATTAAGTTTCACTGTGAGAGATTCATTTTTAATTTACTTGGCATCCAATGGCATACACTGCCAAATTTTTACCAATTTGTGATCAAACAAATCTTAATAAAATCCTCCATTTAAGTACTGTGGTTTTATGCTGTAGAGAAAATATTTTAACAGTCATAAAATTACATAAATTTAACAAGAAATCTAATAATTTAACATGTTTCGACTTAATGCTCTTTAAATCGACCGATCATTTGTTAGTTGGTGGTCATTTTTTTTACCGAGTTTTCAGTTAACAAAACGTCGTAAGTGAAATTTGAACGAATTTTTGATGTAATAAAAAAATTAGAAAATAAATTATCCATAAAACGCTTAGTTGAAATGCTGAATTTTTCTTTTAAAACGAAAACAGGACTGGGTAATCCAATAGTTAAAAAAAGATTTCCGAAGTAATACTATATGGAAATTGTACTTTGCACGAACAACAACTTAATCACATTTTTTCTCTGAATTTATGTTCGTTTAACGAAAAAAAGCGAAGAAAACTTGACTGCAGATTAATGTGAGAAATGGCTATCTACACAACATGATCTAGATCTGTTAACCAGAGATCAGGAGTCGTTAACTAATCTGTCGAACAAATGCTAGTTGAAAAAGAAATTAGAGAAAGATGTTGAAAGTGGACATGGCAGAATTTTCAGAAAATATTGAGCTAAATTGCAGAGTAGATCCTTACTCTGAACCTTCCGGGTAAGGGGAAAATAAGCAGATATCAAGACCAGAGATAACATTTGACAAGAACTGGAAAGTAAAGGCCAGGATAAAGTTCGTTGGAGGTCCTTAGCAGGTAGCCCATGTTTCAAAATAAGAGGCAGCCTTAAGTAAGTAAGTAAGCTGTTTAAGATAATAACCGTTTAACGAAATGTGACTTATTAATTATTTCTAAAAGTATATTCTGGTACAGTATAAAAATGAAAAAGAATTTTGTAGCGAACTATTTAAAAGGCAGGATTTTGAAAAAGGCTAAACTTTACGTGTTTGCATGATCACTGACCAATAAATATCATGAAAAAAATCATCGAGAATATAGAAAACTGTTTTGAAAAGTGAACAATCCATGCTATTGTATATAATCTTAAAATGGTTTTATTTAGGATTTCAACATTTTTGCTGTACAACCAATAAAAAGTCCGTTTGGTACTGGTTTTTTTTTGATGGGATCCTATCAAAATATTTGAAGCTGTCTGAAATCACGTTATTATTTAATTTTCAGAAATTAAAAAGAAATGTTAATTGTTCATCTGGCTGAAAAAACAATTAAACTGTCAGTTACTATAAGGTGACTACTGGGCTGAATTACTTATTTGTGTGATCTATTCAAAGTCGAAGTATCTAGAAGACACTGAACATTACGATTCAAGCAGTAAGTTCATGATTAGAAGCACTAATATAATGTTTATTATAGTTTTTTGTAGAATGTTGGTTTTCATTGAACTCATGAAACAATCATTGTTAGACAATCACTAGAAACGTGAAATCACTGGACGGTCGTTTCGACCTAGTATGAAACTCTTCAGCAGTGAGTATCAACAACCTTCGTTCGTGGGAATCCATCAAAGTAGTTTACCTAGTAGTTTAGAAATCAGTTTTCATATAAATTTCGATAAAATAGAATGAATCAAAAATATATTTTCGAGCTTTAATGAACTTTGCCAATCAACAACCTGTTGACTTTATATTTACATATCATATTCATATGAAAAATGTTACAATCACCAGTAGCACTGTCTGTCCACACAGACTGATAACAACAATCAAATTTTATAGGCATTTTATAAAAATTTATTTGAATCCTAAGCAGTATTTTTTTATGAACTAAAGTAAAACATTACTTTTTAATACTGTTCCAATTATCATTGTTATGTAGATTGAAAAGAAAAAGATACAAAAAATTATTAACTTTAATTATTCGTCGAAATATCTATAGTTGGCCAGTTTCTGAAGTGCATTGAAACAAATAGAGGCTATCAGTTAATAAATTCACTTATTATTATTATTACACAGTTGTAATGATCAGTTAACTGAAGCAAAAGTATATTTTATTTGTCTCACTCTCCTCAATCAGAAATGCAGCATTTTTTCTCTTAAATATGCAAATTTAACATATTTTTTTAATTCATCTAATTTTAAGGTACTTAGAATTAATTTTCAAGAGTTTTTATCTTAGTTAATAATTAAAAAAAGTGTGATATTTCGCTACAATGAATGCAAAAGATAGTGCAACCTTATGAAAAAAAGTATCGAAGTGAATAGTTATGATATATGAGATGTACAAATCAATGCATCAAGTATAATTTTCAGCTAACAAAAGACCGAAGTCAATGAACATTTCACTGTCGACAACAAATGCTGGTGATGTCGTATTGTTCAAGCCTAAAAAGTAGGTTTTGTATACGTTTTTGACTGCTGAATGTTTCAGATTGAAAAAATTATTATTTCAAGTGGAATCAAACGAACTAAAATCATAAAAATAAGTCGTACAGTTCGCATATTGTAAGATTTTCTTTTAATAATTGACTTGGTTGTTATTGAAACAAATGAAAAAGTTCTAGCGAAATTTTACAGTTTGTATGTAAATAATTATTTTCATGTTAACACAAAAAAAGACAATTTTCATTCAGCATAAAATATAAATTCTCAAAAATTATTTTTATTTAACACTACAACTTGAAGCAATGAGGGATATTGATAATTAACGTTCACAACAATGATAAAGTTCTCAGTAATTCACTTCGTGAAATTAATTCTACTATTATTCAATCAATTGACATCTGAACAATTCGTTGAACAATGACTTGAATTTTTGAATTTACTCTATCACCGAGTAAATTATGAGTGGGTTAAATGAACATTTAAAAATATTCTACTCCATAACTAACAAATATCATCTCATTACTAGTATTATTTTCAATAAACGAATCTGTCAACAGACAAATAAAAAAAAAATTTATTACTTTTTAAATCCACCACATAGGAATTAAATTTTATTTATAAATAATCTGGTGTTTTTTTTTCTCAGAGAAAAAAAAATATATAATTGCAATTGTTAATTTAGGCTGACAAATTATTATTAAGTCATTTGTAGATAATTTGAATAATAATAATGATAATTTAAATGTTTTCATTAAATCATTAAAGGAATAATAAAACGAAATAAAAAATCAACAAAGCAACTTTATTCTTTTATATTTATAATCTCTTAATTAGATTTTTCTTTTTCGTATATAAAATATATACATAACTGTTGTATTCATATTCGGAGTCTAGGTAGGTAATTTAAATCCTTACAGTTCATTATAAATTGATATGATGATTTAAATAATTACTTTTTATTATTATTGAGTTAATTAGTTTCTTTTTACTATTCAATCCCAAAAAAGTGTTGTTAGCATTCGAAGACAGCATTAGTTGAGCGTTCTCAGTGAATCTATTCAACTGTAATCTTTAGTTATATAGATTTGATTAAATGTCAGTTAATTATTGACTGCAAAAATGAGTTTGGAATAGTGATAGCATTTATTAAAGAGAAATGAATATCGTTTTTATATATTTATATTTTTTTAGTAAGTTAAATTATGGGTAACATATTTCCCAATTGAACAGTTGTCGTTAATAGTGACTTGGCGGTTGATGAGTTTCATTGAAATCTTAAAGCAATCATTGTTAGACCATCATTAGAAACCTGAAAGCACTCGTCCTAGTATAGGATTCATCATCACTGCGCATTTACGACCTTTGGGAATCGAACCCAGTACCTTCGGTATCGATATCACCGTCTACTGTTGTGCCGTTTCTCTACAGCGAAACGTTCAAACTACTGATGATTTGATGATAAATATCGTAGTTCAGAAACGAGTGATTGATTCAGAGAATGTGGACATTTGTATTTGTGGGAATAAACAATACAAGAGAATCCTCGGTTCAATAACTTCACGCTAGTAGTATTTCTTGGATTCTTAAGGGTGATTATTGACATTTCTAAGCAGAGCACGTTTACAAAATTATGGTGTTTTTTTGGGAGAAAAACTGTGTAAATAAAGACAGGAACTTACTATTTTCTGGATAGGTAATTACTAAATGAATCGTTTCTACAACACTTAGTAGCTACTAAGTATTGTTGTACAATAGTGTTTCTAGAATGATTGGTGATTATCACTAGATGAATAAATTTCAACTCGTCACAATTCAAACTTGATTGATACATGTCTTGGTCGATATCACGTAATATGATGCCCCTAGAGCAATTCAGTTATATTCATTCAATATAAGATCGTTTTGCTCATACACTTACATCACTTTTACAGTTTCACATTAGTCAGCCTTCGTTTCTCTGCATATATATATATATATTTACTGTTGACGGGGGGTGAAGACTTATACCACGATCTTCTGACTGATGAAAAGTCTTGATGTAGGGTATAAAGTATATTCTACAAACAACCAGCATGCACAATGCAGTCAAGCACACAAGTCTCGTTTATTTATACATCATAGAAAGGTCTTGGGACAGTCGCAAAAATAACAGACTAAAATACACAACAGACAATCACAGCCAAGGATTTTCCTGGTGGGACATGAAATCTCAAGGTCAACTGATCAGCCCATGCTCGCAAACGTGAAATCTAAAATAAGGCCCTTATCAAGCGAGTTTTGCGGATCTAACGTCCCCAACAAAAAACTTTTACTATCTGATTGTATTAGTTTATCTACGTTAATTTTATGAATTTTTGAATGCTCCTTAAATTAAGATCACATACATAAATTATGCGATTTCTTGTGTCAAGTTCTCCTTTGAAATCAGTGAAAGATGGTAAATGCATTACTCTCACAATAATAAGTAACATTTTATATTATTTAAAATTAATTTTGAAGTTTCTAGGTAAATTAATTGAAAATGGATATATTTTAAATAGTCAACTAAAGTTGTTTATAATTTTAATGATTGTATGAGAATTAGAGATAATTCAAGAGTACTGAACAGCAAATAACCAAATAAAAATATAATGAAAACAACTTATTAAGCTAAGATTAATTCCCAAGTTGTCAATAATAATAATAATAATAATAATAATAATATTAATAAAAGAGAAGGATTATCGCTGATGCAAGTGTTTCTCTGTAACTTTATCAGACTCCAACACAAGTACATTAGTTCGATTTTTTTTGTACTATCAACCAGTCAATTTCTTTTAAGTGTTTTTATAAAAACTTTCCAAGAAAAGTTCATAGTGAAGCTGACGACTTCATTCAAGCAATTTTGTAAATGTTAACATTTTAAAAAATAAAATTTACACTGAACAAATTGCACAAATGAACTCATCTACTGAGAATTGTAATTAATTAATGTAGAAATATTATCAGTCGACATTTTAATTTTCGCTCCACGTATAAACTTTCAATTGTGTATAGATTTTTTCTATACTGCTTTATGATTAAAAGATCAACTTATTCCCGATTAAATTAATAGACATATATTTTTTCTGTCTAGAAATAACTCGAATACTAAAAAAACAAAAAAAGCTCTTCTATTACTGATCAGGTTTTGCCTAATATCAACGAAAATGCAATCGTTTATTTTTCACTGATTAATCAATACTTGCCAAATTATCGGATATGAAGATAAAGAATGGCATATTTATCTATGTAATAAATGCGCACATGAATAACTTTCATTGTTGTGTGTCTAACACATTATTACTCTATAACACCTTCATTTTGTACTTTCTTGTCTAATTTTTCTTTGGGGGGGGGGGTGGGGATTTAGTTTGTAATTACATAAATGGCTCCAGTAAATGTGAATTCCATCTTTGAAATACCTACCTAACTATATATTTGTATATATATATACATATTCTTTTGTAAGTTTGCACTTGTACAGTAAGTTTTTCATTTGAATAGACACATACAAATCCAAATGACATATACATTCAATCTAACAAATCTATGTACTGACTGGTACACATTATGCATGTGCATAATTGGCTATTTGTTTTCTACTGTCTTTATGATGTTTTTTTTCATGTGTTCACAAGGTGATAAACGTTGTTTGCTTGGTATATTATTATTATTATTATTATTTTATTCATGCTTTATCTATTAATGTCATATTAACGGATCATAATCAGAATATAATGGGCAATTGTAATAAAACAAACTAAGAGTCAATATTTCTAGTTGTATTAACAAGAGTAATTAATATTGATTAATCTAATTGTAATTCACGTAGTTATTTATTTTTGTTACTTCAGTAGATTTTAGATTGTTGTATGATTGTTATACAGTTGAAATACAAATGAACAGTAAATTTTAATTAGATAAGAAATAACACTACTATTCAACTTAGCTTATTGGAGAAATATGCTACTTTATAATGTAAAGATCTTAGTCCATTATGACCAGTATGTAAGAAAATCATCTAAGTTTGGACAATCGAACTAGTTCACTGTCATTTAATGTAGATTTTAATTGAAATCATTAACCGATCAATGTCAGATCAACATCAGAAACCTGGAAGGACTGGACAACGGTTTCGTGTTAGTATGAAATTCATGATTTCAATAAAACTCAACAATCTCAACAACTATATATTAACATTTACTGTAAATATGGCAGACTTAAGAGTAGTCCTTTGTTGCATGAATGCAAATCATTGATGTTTATGACGTTGTTATCTGTACAACAGTGGTACAAGGAGTTATTTAGACAGCTCTCATACAGAACAAATTCAAAATCTATCGCTTACTCAAACTTAATCGACCTTAATAAATTACACTACAATGTTGAGTCTTTTAGACTAATAATTAAACTTCAACTCAGTTTTGAAAGCTCTTTTAACACTAAGAGTATCAAGTCCAACCTCGTGATTAGTGTAAAAAATGAATTTTCAGTTAATGTTTTTTTAAGTTTTTTAAATTATTAATAACATTTTAAAGTTAAGACAATGAATTTCATTTTTATATTTAAAAAATTAGGATCAAAATTCAAATTTCACAATATTCAGGTATCTTTATCTTTCAAAAAAATCACTCAATGCAATGAAATCAATATATATGTCTATTAGGACTATTAAAAACGTCTCCATTAACTAGTTATCTATGTTTATAGAATTCATGCAATTTACTTTGGTATTTTAACTATTCATTAGTTTGTAATAAATAATCTTGATTTATAAGCAATGATCGAAAAAAAATAACTAAACATTTTTCTCAGAAACAACTTAATTTACCATAAATTACCCTCATTTTATACCAAAAAAATACCTATTTATATGCATGAGCGAGAGAGAGAGATAACATTCAAAAGTAGGTTTGATATTTTCAGATGTATGATAGTGTTTTTTTTGTTGTTGGAATACCTCACCTATTGAATTGATAAACTGAAATTTTTGTTTAATAAAAATAAATTGTTGATCATATTTATATAAACAATTGAATGTTTGATGTGTATTCGACATTTGAAAGAAAATTGGATATTGAATTCTGGTCGTTTTAAACAAGTTATTTATTTTTTTAATAACTAACCTTTTTATACGGATCTATCATTGAAAAGGGCAAATGTCCTAATTTGAAGGCAAGACAATATACATAGATTTTAACAGGATAATAATAATAATAATTTAGCAAGTTTTAATAATCTCCTATAAACTTTTAAGCAGTACAACATTTTTATAAAACAATTAAGAATGAGATAAATTTTCGTTTTTAATTTTCCAACTAATGTACGCCATAGTTACTGATAATTAATTAAGCTTGAGTAATTTTACTTATTTCCAATAGATCTACTTTCTCAAACTGTCGGACTGTAAAAAAAATAAGATGGATGTATATCGTTGAAATGGCTAGCTCCAAATCAGAATGAATATAACACGTCTAATTTTTAATCTTTTTTATATAAAATTATATAAATTTACCCTGTATTGTCTAGGGCAATTTTACATTGGTTTTCAGGAGAACCAAAGAGACTGGACACGTTTTACCATTACTACATGAACAGTTCGGTTCAATCCTGTGGTGCAACCACACAGGTACCTGATACCCTGGTGGACCATTCATACCGTTTCATATACACACAATGGTATATATATTTCCGATCAATGATCGCGTCAATCAATATGCATCGCATGAACAGGCCATTTCGACCCATCCCGTTTACATGACTGTCAAACTCATTATTAATAGCAATGGTGATATGTAATACAGCACCCCGATAACAATGGCCCTCGGGAATGTTTCAAAACAACCACCTATATCAATGATATCGGTCACACTGCTAACCAATTTTGTATATGGACTGTTAACAATACTTACCGAAGCAAAGCCAAGCCATCCACATTATTCACAGCGAACCTCTAGTCTCATAGGAGACCTTCAGCTCTATATAGCAGTATAGCATATGGTGTACACATATATGGCGCAGGATAGTAGGAGAGGCAGCTCAGCTTGATGCAAATAGGCCCAAACACTCCTATTACCCTTTGTCTCATGTCGGGCAATGATTTTTTTGCGTTTCCGAAATTGTCATTTTTCGAGCATATGAGACCTGAGTTAGGGGTAGTATCCTTAATTTTTAATCTTATTGTATACATTTAATTATGGCAATTTATTTGGTGTCTGTGTGATTAATTATCATTTAAATATTCTATTAACCACAAAGGTGTGAATAATTTAAAGGCAAAGATTAGTTTCATGCATAAAAGTGTAATTAAAGGTAGGTAATTAGTTAATTTATCCAAGCGATTAAATTATTACAAAGATTTTTCAATACAAATCTTTTTAGATTGTACCCGTTGGGTAAGTTACCATATAGAATTTCGAATGATCATAGCAAGGTAAATGAGACAAAATAGAGACAATTATATAGTTTGTTTTTTAATACATAAAATGATTATTTATAATTGATGATTTTGTCTGAGTTCTGTTTTTTTTTTCACAAACTACTCTGATTTCAAATGATTCATTCATTCACTCACTATTGAAAAAGGAAGGTTATTTTCATTCAACCAACTTGCATTTTGTTTTCAATGGGAAATAATTGATTACACTGTCATCAGTAAATTATTAAAGATATTGTTTGATTTTTTTTACGTTTTATTTTGAGTAAATTATTTTCAACTGAAGAATTATTAACATATTTTTTTGTGAAAACGATGATAAATTTATTAAAATTTCATTAGAAGATTCCTTTCAGTATTCAGTAGAAATAAATATTTTAAAATAGTATTTATAATTATTTTATTAAAAAAGTCTTTCAGAACTACATTAACAAACATAAATACATTTGCATTACGGGGTTGTTGTGAAGATTGTTAAGTTTTATGGTGGTCTAACATTGATCGATTCATGGTTTCAAATAAAACATAACAATCTTCACAATAAACCCGTAATGCAAATTACCTGTGCTCACTAGTGACTAGCTTCGCGAGGAATCTTCTCCGAGTTCTAGTGGGAGGACGGGGCCAGTGAAGTTCAACCTATTCGGGTGTAGACAGTCACTACCAAAGACTGTGCATGAGGTTGCGCAACTCCGTGAATTGATCAATTTAGACATTAACACCGTTAGATACCGGCTCAGTGGTCCGATATTTAGGCGTTCGCGTACAATACCGAAGGTCCTGGGTTCGAATCCTGTGAGGTGCAGGAGTCGTGGATGCGCACTGCTGAGGAGACCCACCCAGGACTTGACGGCCGTCTAGTGCTTCCAGGTTTCTCTGATGGTGGTCTAACATTGATCGATTCATGATTTCAAATAAATATATTTGAAATATAGTATCATTATTACTGACACTAGAATGTATAAATAAGTCACTTAATAGTACTGCGTTCAAAGTGCAGTCAATCTATTTGGAATATAAATGCACCAACTAGCACTGATCAGTTGTAGTTCCTAATGTCATCTGAGTGATGAAAACTGTTATAATTTTCAGTCTGTTTCTGTTATATTAGTTAGTAGCTCTATCTGAACTCATTAACCGAGTGCATAATGCGTTGCGCGTTTAAAGCGAAAGGATTTCATTTGCTAGAATTTATCCAGCCTTATTTAAACAAAGTTTTACGATATTAATCTCCGTTATAATAGCTCAAAACTTTTATTTAAACAAGAAATTATACTGTCAATGTTAAAGTATACTTTGTCCGTCAAACTAAGTCCTTTTAATAACTGAACTGGCATTTTTACAAGTAAAAATTATTATGAGGATTATCCAACAGAAAAGAATCCATGATCATCAAAAATACTATTTCATCAAACAAACCTTCTTAGAAGTTACCTAACCAGTTGTTAATCACTGTACTGATATAATAAAGGATTAAATATTTTTATTCCCCATTCAGACATTTAATTTGACAGTGGTTCTGTTTTTATCTGGTATCTATTTAATCCGAATATTAAATTCTGCTTAATAAGTAAACCATCATTCAGTCAATCATTAAATCCCTAATGACCAAAAAAATAATGAAAGCACTTTTTGGTCAAGTATTTTCGAATAAATATATATGTTCGCTTAATCATAAGAATAGTAGGTGATTTGAGGTAGTTGACAGGTGTAACTTTTACAGGGAGTTTTATTTCATCCAGGGGAGCATTTTTTTATTGACCACCTCCAACCACATAACATTTCAACACAGTGTACTTGAAGTCCGGTCAGTTAGACTGCTGGCCACATCTCTTCTTCACTGATAAATTTCAGGTCTGTTACTAATATACAATATAACCTTTGGCTCTAGGACTAACAGAACGATCCCCTTAGGTTTCAAAGCTAAACCCGGTAGGAAAACAGAAGAAACCTTTATCCCTGTAACTCTCACTATGTATGTATTGATTGTTTTTCTGTACAGAGGGAAAACATCATCCGATCCGCAGTTAGTCCTGTTATGTCAATATCCAATCATCTTGTGTCAAAATGGTATTCTCGAAATTCTATAAAGCCGTGACTAAGTGGAAACTCTTCGGCTTCTTGAAAGATTCTCGAGGCTTCTAGAAGACATCCCAACAATAAAAATTCAACCAGCACTAAAGAATCAAACATACGTCACTACTTAGTAATTAATCAATCGTTATTAATAAAACCACATGAAAAATAACACAGCATTTATTTGTTTAGAAACTTCGATGCAAGTATTAAGTGTGTTTTAAGTGTACTTGATTCTTAGATTTTAGACATATACGACTCGAAGAGATCTTTAAATTACCGAGTATGAGTAAAAACACATTTCCCATTGATTTGTTCAGGCTCCATAAATGAAAGGAAATTTGTCACAGTCTACTTTAAGAACAATTTGATGAATTACTTATATTCAGTCTATAGTAAGTTGCTAACAACCTTACTGAGATGTAAAAATATTTGTTTACGTAATATTATTGATTTGTAAGTATTTCAGTCAGTGCACAGATTATATATATATATAAATCGATGAGCCCGTGTTACTGTAACCGTAATAACAAATGTCACTTTGAGATGGTGAAGGAAATTTTTAGCTCAGGTAGATGATTGTAGTGGTGTTTCGTTCTCTGAGCTAGGAATGTTTTGGTTGTGAGGCTTTCATTGTTCTTTTGAACAACATCATCAGCACAAACTTCAGATAGAAGTGAAGTATTCGAATGACAGAATTATAGTCAACAACAACCAATCAGGACTGAGGTTAACAGAACAAGCTACAGATCAGACGTAGAGAAATTTGAATACTTCACTTCTATCTAAAGTTTGCGCTGATGATGTTGTTCAAAAGAACAATGAAAGCTTCACAATCAAAACACCCAGCTCAGAAGACAAAACACCACCACAAATGTTACTTTGCCTAAAAATAGTAATTTACTTGTGTGTATACGTTCGTACGTGTTCAAGATCTGTAAACCGTTCTTAACGTTTTAATATATTTCGTTGTTGAAAAGAAGTTTTGGAATGCCGAGTGAAAAAAAAGTATACAGCAATGTTTCTTTTAAGCACACGTATTTCACTACTGAATTTATGGAAATGATAATTAGTATGTTGGTTGATAAAACATGAAAAAAAAAAGAAAATACTAAACCTTGATTATTATGTTATTTTAATAACATGATTGGTATGATAAACAAAATTTTCATCACACAAATTTAGGTGTGTAGGTGTATGGTGGTTTTTACAATTTATTTAATTTTCGTTTTTAAATCAGATTAAGAAAAAAATAACACATAATTTATGCGTTACTTTTGATAGTATGTAATTCATTTCAGATTTTTTTCGCCTCAGGTATTCAAGAAATTATCACCAATAGCTACAAAAAAAATACAGAAAAAAAACAAAACGATTGAAAGAGTAGTTTGTAAGTAGTGTGTATATTCTTTGTCTGAAATATTGTTGTCCAAGCATGCTCTTCCGGTAGCCATCATCCACCATAATTATACGTTTAGGCAGTACAGTACTACTAGTAAGATCAAGTTCGACAGAAAATATAACCACTGACAGCATTAAAATAAGATGGATATATTTGAAAATGTGAACAAAGATTTGTTTTTTTTTTTTAACTTTTTTAGAAAAAAAATATGTATGTTGATTATGCTAAACAAAAATCTTTTAGATTAAGTTGTTATTTAGAATTGAATAACCTACATGAGATTATCTTAAAATATTAATGACTGAGGTTTACAATAAATTAATTTCAATCAATCTAGAGTATTTAACTTTTGTGCAGTGATCTTGTCACAAATAATTCCCATTATAGTTTTTTTTTCCTCACTATCATTTTCAATAATAAGTCATTATTTATTGAGCAAAAATGTTAAGAATAACTTTTACTAGTAAATAATTTTCAGCATACATTTGTTGAAATTTGGTGATACATTGAAAATCTGAGTGTTTGTATCATTAATTCATTAAAATTAGAAATGTAAATTACAGAGTTTCAACTCATTAATCTAAAGATGAGGTGCTAACTACCAGATATGAATATCTTCGTTTCAATCGTCGATTGAGTTATGTATGGTGATTGCTAAGCATTTTAACATTAGGACAAACAAATGCTATCGATCCGTGTACATAAATCAAAAATATTACTTTTATCATTAAAACATGATTATTTAGTTAGTTACGTGAATTATAACAGTAGTTGAACTAGGTTAAAGAATGAATGCGCAAGATACCGTGGATTCGCTAGCCAGACAACAAACTACTCTGAGCGAAAACAAACCAGATTCCAGATGAAGAAGAAATTGAGAAAAAAATAGCTGGAGGTAGAAAAGGACACATATTGTGGAAACCACTAAACTTTCTAATGAGGCAAGCCCTCAATCGGAACTCTCAAGGTTGAAAGAGAAGAGGTAAACCAAAGAGCACACTGCATCGAGACAAATATCAAAAGAATAAATAACAATTAGTTCGAAGTGAAAAGGAAGGCTCAAGACAGAGTTGGTTGGAGAATCCTGGCCAGCATCCTGTGCTTCATCAGGAGTAATAGGCCTAAGTATGTAAAGTTGTTTTATGCCACAATTATTATAACTTATGCATAGATTTGATAAGATAACTTCTGTCAAAGAAGCTCTTTTTATTTAAATTCAATTCAGTCTAATAAATCCAGGTTTATTCAGGATACACCTTTATTCTACACTGAACTTCATCGTTTTATCAGATTGAAATGCTTTTATTTGGTGAAAGGAAAGTAAAGTCTTCTGTCTAAGGAGAAGTACCATTAAGATAATTTTTAAAGTAAAAAAATGAAACATTTGAATAGACTAGGATGTAAGCAGTAATCTAAGTAAAAACTGAGTAACATAAGCAACGACTTGGAGTTAAAAAAACAAATTTCCAAGTGTTGACTGTAAAATTATGAATTACGTTGCAATTTAAATTAATAATGCTGAATACTGATAGTGTAAGCACTTTTGTGGATCAATAGTCAACGGGTCATATGTTCAGTAGTCACTTTTAAAGAGAAGTTTTCAAATAGAGATAACTGCTATTTTCAAAAGGAGTTATATAATTTGACATGAATATGTTCTATGGATCGCTTCATGTAATGCCGGTATATAATTTAATTTTCAGCGTTTATTGAGTAGAATATGTAAACGATATTCCGCTAAATACACAAAGAGGCACTTGATGAGAATCGAACAGTACCCTTCACGAAGCAAACTAATTCGAACCAACAGTTATTATTGATTGTTATTACTGCTAATAATAATATTAATGATGAGGAAGATTAGTTACTTCTGTTTGTATTCATTTCCTCTAAGCCATATGATTTAACTATTTTATCTTAAATAATCGTTCTAGATAATAATATTTACCACCTACAGTGAAACTAAATTCTTCATTCTCCATGGAAAGAATAAGTCAAGAGTTGAATCAGGAAATTCGATTTGTTTTTGTCAAATTGATTGCAGTTAATTTTTCCTCAACACAGGTTGTTTTCTTTCATTTATTGACATTAAAATGTTAATCGGATACTGCCTAGGTTACTTTGAAGTTTGTTTATTTTAAACATCAAAGTAATTGTAGTGTTTGAGGAGAATTAATGAAACTAACTTGTGAATTTAAGCAAATCAACTAATGAAAGCAATCTAAAAATCAATAAAAGAAGTAGTCTTGAAATCATTGAAAATGAAAGATCAGATACCATTATGCTCTGCTGTAAAACTTTGTCGTTTGAAAAACATCGGATAAATTTTAGGAAATAATTATGATGGTGTCAGTCAGCTAGTGTTTACAATGCTGAAGTAATTTCTCTTGAAATACACAATTATTGATTTATTGAAAAGTAAAGTACATTGTTTATTCTACATTTTACGATTAGCTGACTCGTATAAGAAGAAAGTGTAGGCATGAAAAGCTGTAGCTGAATCACAGGTCTTGATTTACAACTAACTAGAAATTAATGAACATCATCTACCTGTCAATTCATAGTTAACCTGTAGAAATTTTAACCTACTGAACAGTTACTTTTCAAAATTGTCGTTAAATTGACACGTTTACTTTAAATCGGGGTAAAAACAACATTCCTCTTGGAACGATCAAAGACCGGTTATGGTGGTTTAGAAAATAAACTCCGGAAAAAAATATTTTTTTCCAAATTTTTATTGTTAATGATATTTTAACAAAAAGACTGAATTGGTTTTTACTGTATTTTTGATAGGATTTTGATGGTGAATTAGTGAGAAATGCGTATTGATGTATGAGTTCCATTCTTCTCAAAGGGAAATATATATATGTATATATGTATATATATAGAAGTAATCTGATAGATTACTGAACTGTATTACATTGAGATGTTTTAGTAATAATTGAAAACTCCTTATAATTTTTTTCAGAAAGTATTTAAGAAGAATAAATGAAATTTAATCAAGTATTTTTATGAGTTAGCAAAGACGTAGTTTAAAAAAATGCAAAGCATTTCATTGAAAAGAAAGAGCTAAAACCTGAATAATAAGAAGCAAGTGAAGCGTAATTTAAGGCACACTATTTTTCTACTAAATAATAGAGTATAAAGGTATTTTGTATTTCAGACAAAATTGTCCGACCAAAAAAATTGCGATCTGTGAATGAATTGCTATTTAATTATTTGCCTAGTCAGAATAAAATCATTCCAATGTGGTGGTGAATATTGAATACTGAATAAAATATCTGGATTTATAAAATTAAATAAATTTCACTTGTGTTTTATTGACATAACATATATGTATGAACAACTGAATTTGTTTTCTCTGCTTGTTTCGCATGTTTTAAAAAGGCTACTAGTGAATAACATGTTGAGATTTGAAATAAATGTACACTGGATTTTAGTTATCATGAAAACACTAACATAAGCTTAGTCACTTTGCATTGATTGACTCTCAAATATTCACAAGTGTTAAAATACATTTTCAGAGCGGGCGTTCACTAAATGAAATCGAACAAGTAAAATCTTGAATATCAAAAACAAGTACAGACTATCTTTTCATTGTGCGAAAATTATGCACTTTAGTGAGCAAGACAATGTGTTGATCAAAAACATGGAGTGTTATTTCAATACACATATTGTTACACAAAATATGATCAGTAGTTTATAAAGTAGTAATCATTTTTGTTTAAAAAGTTATCTTTGTCTTCTTATCGTGGAGTATCTAGATGTTAGTTGTAAAGCAAATTCAGCATGATGTAAGGTTTATTAAATGTTCACCATTTTTCTTTACTGATTTGGTTTAAATGATGAACTGACCTTTACTAGAAGAAAACCACTCAATACCGGTAAGTATTAGTCTATTTTTTCACCCTAGTATGCGAATCTTCAGCGGTATATATTGAAGACCCTCAGATCTCATGGCGAGTGCTTAACTTTCTAGTAAATTAAGCGACTATCTAATGGTTTGTTTATCAATTCACAACATTGTTAGTGAATGACTCCATCACCAATGTGATTCAGCTCTACAAAAATGAAATGCTTATTGAACAGACTAACATTTTCACAAATGATAAAAATCAAATTAAAATATACTATTCAAGTGGGACAGAGAGAGAGAGTAGTTACGACACCTAAACTACTAATAGCAACTTTTTTTAAACAAAGTTCCGTGATGTCAATTTGAAATGTCAGTGGACTGATGTTGATTTTCCTGAATCACAACTTGAGAAAAATTTCTGAAAGTCACTAGAGGAAAATATCCTAATAAAATACTGCCATGTATTTACTCTCTAAAAGTAACATTGTGAAACTATGTTATTCAATGGATTTAATGGTTGATATATACTTTTTTCTTCAGTATACCAAGTTAAAATTATTAACTTTTTCACGAAAGATAAAATGTACTCCGGAAATGGACATTAAAAATACTAATGGTGACTAGTGAGTGTGTGTGTGTCTAATTTTATTGTTTTATAACTTTGTTCAACTGCTTGTTTCTTTTTTTGATTATTTAGACAAGAAACAAAAATTCTTGTTATCCATTTAAGTCATTTGTTAGTTTTTGTTTAGCATCACAGTAATAATCATTAGGAAAGTTTTGATAATGTAATTTTCACACCCAAACTAACTACCATACACATTTTTCGTCTAGTAGTAGTAGTAGTAGTCATTCAATTCACCTCAAATTACTTTTTTTATCTTCTATTTTTTGATTTTACTCATGTCAACATTTATTGAAAAAGATTTTGTACTGAAAGACAGGAAATATGTATATTCATATATTCATATATATAAATATATATATATATATATGCGATGTTTTTTCTGTCATGATTTTAACCCAAGTTACTTTTTTACTACAACAGTTCGTTTTGTTTTGTAACAGAAAAACAAAAAAACTTAAGCATTTTTATTTCTTATTCCCCTGTTTTTATCGATAGACACCGCTTTTTTTCGTTGTTGTACATTATGTATAATCAGTGAAGCTTTTATTTCTAGCGTTACAGGAAAATAAACACAATTATCTAAATTAAAATACAAAAAAAATCACTTATAGAAATACAATCAAACTAGATAATGAATTTGATGCTTGTTTGTTTGTTTGTTGTGCTTGTTTTCTGCAATTAGTGTCGGGAATGTGTTGGGCAAACAGTGTCAATTGGATGCTGATCAGAAGAACTAGTAGAAAAGTCAACAAGTTTCCAATTTGTGCAAGGCATTTATTTCTTTTCAACACGCATGTCATCTCATTAGGAATCAAAAAAAAAAAATAACTGACTCTATCAATCTGAGATGTTATTTTTTCAGTGTGTGTGTGTGTGTGTGTATGAAGTTGTTGTTAGTTCGTATAATTGAATGTAGAAAAATAACAGAACATCATTCATTGATATACAGAGTTTATTTTTATTAATGAACCAACTTGTTGTGTTATTTTTTCCACTTACATCTGTTTGACTTTGCGTGCATCACTGTTTTTTTCAGTGTAAACAAATGCTCAACCTAATACTTGTATATTTATTTGTAAAAGTGTATGTCACTTGCTAGAATCACATTAATATTAATTAATTGTTTTTGTATAGAGCGACATGATGATACTGAAGAGTTTCTAGGTTTTCTGTATAAACACATTCACCTGATTATGAAGTAAACAAAAGCGGAGAAACACGTAAGCGTAACCCTTTTTAAAAAAATACTATTTCACAATGAGGATGATGATAATGCTTCATTGTGCGATCATGTTTGACTAATCGTGAAAGATTTTCTCATGGTGAATATTTATTAAATTAAAATTAAATTAAAAATTCAATTTCAAATTTTTTTATTAAATTAACAATCAGGAAACAATAAAGCTTAATATTTTACTCAGATATCAGAAAAGATTTTGTCCTACCATGCAAAAAACATGTTTAAACAATGAATACCGAAGAGTTACTTTATAATTAAATCAAGATGAATGAATAAGCACTAACCACTGTTTTCTATTTGATGAAATATATTCTTTTACAGTTGAATAAGTCATTGTCTTTTATTCCGGAAGTAAGATAACAAGAAAAACTATGGTCACGAAATTGTTTACCTAGGCTCATCTTTAAAGTTTTATCTACATTTCTTTAGAAAGGCCAAGTTGAAGAGACAAGTACCTTAGTTATGAGACTATTGGCCAGTCTAATACAAACGGGGTTCGATAAAGGAGCCATTTAATGGGGTTGATAGTATTTGTACGAACAATGCTGTTCGAAAGAAAGTGAGGTTGTTGAAAGAAACATTGGTGATTCTAAATTGGTAAATCAATGTAAGAACCACAGTTTAGTGAGATGTCGTGCATTCTTGTTATAGAAAAAACCAATCTACATCATTTTTCCGTTTCAAGGTGAAACAAACAGCCTTGTATTGAAACAAAAGCTGACATCTGCTATCAGCTAAAAGCACTACTCAGTAAAAGTCATTATGATAGAAAAAAACGAGGTTCATGTTTCATCGAAAACCAAAAGAAGGATGACAGTGGAGTTTATCCACAGATGTTCAAGGACGTACACTGACTTTAATGAAAGCCTTGATCATATGAATATTTAAACCCTCTTTATTTATTCAAAAACATTTTGTTATCACACTAAATCTACTCAAGCAACATCGATTTATAATCAAAGCTGATGAATTTAACATGTTTTCCATATTATTTCCTTTCTTTTAATCGTTTGTTGTTACACTCTATTTATCTGATTGACCTTTAATTTTTCTTATATAAATGTTCTTAATTATTATTAATAATAATAATTATTATTATGCGTATATATATATATATATGCATATATATATATATATATATATATATATATATATATGATCAGATCATTAGAAATGTATTGCCCTAAACTATATCACATAGTTCTGATAATTCTCGTCTTTTCATCACATTATCGAAACATCTAAATTTAGATACTGTGTCATATGTATAGTAGAGAAACTCTGTACAAGCAAACCATATTTAAACAATGCGATGTACATTTACATGCTTTCCAAACGAAGACAACATTTTAATAGTGATAATAATAATAATAACACCGTTTGTTACCTATTGTCACCTCAAAACATTTCTCATCACCAACTGTATAATATTGACAGAGCAGTTAACATAAACGCTAGTTTTAATTATTTAAAAAATATACTTTATGAAAATTTTTTCAATAGTCAATTAATTGTCAAATAATTCTTGAACACCAGTTGAGCTTTTCTAACTCTGATTTTTTTGTTTCAATGTATTCGTTTCAAGTTGTTTTCCCTTTAAGAGAAAAAAAGGTGTACAAAATAAATATCACTAACAACTATAATTTTTCTATATTTTCATTTAGACCTTTGGAAATTTGTGTTTTTACACATTTGAAATGATCAGTCAATCACTGTTAGACATACATTAGAAACCTGGAAGCACTGGACGGACGTTTCGTTCTGGTATGGGACTCGTCAGCAGTGTGCATCCACGACTCCTGCACCTCGCAGGATTCGAACCAAGGATCTTCGGTATTGTGCGCAAACGCCTAACCATGTTTCTATTTGAAAGTTTTCAGTCTTTCTTTTTATAAGAATGTGTGAATCGTTTATCAATCACCCTATGTGTATTATAATATGTATATGAATCCCAAAACAACAATAATAAATAACTAATTCAAACAACTAATTACACTAGTTAAACAAATAAAATAGATTTCATTAAAACATTAGTGAACATTTAACGTACAACTTTTAATATAAAAACATCAAGAAAAAGAAATATTATCTTAAATAAATTTTAAGGAAATTATTTGAAAAAATAATAATAATGTGATATTCTTTCCTTTTTTGACATGCTTTCACCATACACACAGACACACACACACACAAAAACAGCGGAAACTAATTAAATTAGATTTTCATTAATTTGCTAGAATAAGCAAGTTAATTAGATTTCAAAAAATGTTCAAATGTTGACAAATACGTGTGTGCGTGTGTGTCTGTTTTGTTTTTCACAAATAACCAAAACGGGGCAAGGTATTTATTTAATCGATTAAATTATTCGTTTGTCATTATCAAATGGTTAGATTAACTAATTTTTATTTTCATAATTGAATTCATAAATCAAAAGAAGTGATCAAGCTTTCAACTGTTCCAAACTGTTATATATTAAAAAATCTTCGTATTTTAAAATATCATAGCATATCTGATTGAACAATATTATTCTCAGTGTTAGATCTTCACCAAACCTTACACTGATGTACAATAATATTTATATGAATCTATCAAAATATTAAAATAATCAAGGTTATTTCTGAATGAATGATTGAAGGTACTGTAGCATCTCATCATTCATTCATTGTACTTTCGTTTAAATAATTCTATAATTGCGTATCGACCATAATTTTGTATTTGTAATAATTCGATTACAGTATCGATTATTGTATATCTGGTTGTGTGTGGATACTTACTCGCTTATCACATGTCTAGCCTATTATTGCTTGACTATAAATACTTAGCCATTCTTCAGCTTAAGGAGAGTTGGATCACTCGCCTTCTCCAATTCCCTTCATTTTGCTTGTACGCTTCCTTTCTCGTGTTTGTCTGCATAAATGAACGCATTAAATAAATTCATCCGCAACATCGTGTTTGGCTTTTTACTACCGCCGTCGCACAAACAGGGTTAGCCTAATTATAATATACGGAACTGAAAAGGAAGATTTATTTCATTGCAAACTCGATCATTCGTCCACATTGAAGTCCAGCCGTGAGCCACTAAAGTACAATAGATTAGATGCCAAAACATTATAAATCAGAAGTACTAAATAATACTGTGATAATATTTATACTTCGTGTTGTCAAAATAATAAAGTCTTGAAACAATGTTTTATAATAAGAAGTCAGTCTATCACTTGAAGAAATATACACTGAAATAGTATTCATTAGAATTTATCAAAGTTACCTTATAAAAAGCGTTTTAATAATTAAACAGCAAGGCATATATTCTGAAAAAAGGGTCAATAACGAACTTGGTGACTAATCACAGGTTAAACCGATTGTTAAGGTTAATTCGATCAAGCAAGCAATAAGGGTGTAACAAATTTCTTATGAATACACTGACTTAAGTTGTTAGCTCGAATCCCTATAGCTTCGGCTATATGTTAGGGACAAGATCGGACCTCATTAGAACGATAAAACGTAAACAATCAGTTACTTTAAATAATTTACTCCAATCTATTCTATCATATGACCAATGACAGTCAAATAAGTCAGAACAGAGATTATTGTTTTGGTCATATTCTTTCCCAGCCACCAGAGAGAGGTATTTACTAGGTTGTAATAATTACATTAACCTAAAAGTTTTTGTATAAAGTAACTTTCAGTTCAATTATCAATTATTTTGTTTTTTTGATTAATATTACGATCAATAATCAGATCACTGTTACAAATTTAAATTTTTTATTTACTGGCAAATAATTTCAAATAATGTGATATTGTTTGTTTTCTACCATATTTAAAAATATTTCTTTTAAATAAACAACTAAAATAATCGTTTTGGTCACTTTCTTCTGTTCAATAATTTTAACGAGTAATTTAGTGTATTAATAAGGTCTACTCATAAAATAAGAAATTAAAAAATCTTCGCAATATTGTTAAAATTAAACTTTCATCATAAGCGAAGTACAATCTTATGAATTAAATAATCAGAATGACATTCGCATTAATGGTTAATCATTTATTAACTTGTCATACAGCACAATAATATCAGTCCAGTCAGTCTAGATAATGTTGTTATTATGTCATTGTAAAAGTAATCATTGACGAAAAAATTTTTGAAACTCATAAAAAATTGATTAGCAGTTATCTTTTTCTATCATTTTATTATACGATATTAGGAAGAGAAACATTAATCTTTTTTTAATTAGGTCGTCTTCAGGCTTTATATGCATGAATATTGATATGAAATTGTTAAACTATAATTCAACGAGGTCAGTAATTTTCTGGATGATTGATTAGCGAAAAAGATTAGTAGGACATTTTACGCAGCCAATCTTGCACTGATATTTTTTAGTTGACCAATGATGTCTACTCAAACGAAGAACAAGTTACCTGTGCATTTAAAAATTCAGCTTCTCCTTTTGAGATAGCTATACTGGATGTACTAATAGGCGACTTAACCAACGAATGAGTGAACATCTTCCAGCTTTCACTTAGTACTGTGGTGTGAGCTACTTATAAGTAGTATATGACGCGAGTGTCAACGTAATGTCTGGCAGCAGAAGATGGGTGAAGATCAAGAAAGGAAGAGTTAGAAAACAATGGAATTTGTATGAAACACATGAATAGTGACAATGGATTGATGTTTTGCAACAGGAACAGTTCAGTTCGATATGATGAACTGATATTTTGCAAATGAACGATTTACGATATGGTTTTCCGATTTTACTGAGTAACTCTGTGATTTCCGTTAAATACAATCCGGTTGCCCCACCTGTGTTCTCGTTCACTACAGTACACCTGATTGATAGCTGTCATAATATAGGTAACACTGAATCGTTTCCAGTGGTCTGTCCTTATACCTGCATTACCTCCCGACGGAATTTGATCCCGTCTTTAACATAAAGCGGAAATTCATAAGAATCCTAACGTTCGACCCCAATTTATGTGTTCAAAAATAAATCCGTGACACCTCTGTCCCTTGTTTGGCAGAATATAATTTAATATTTATTTAATATGAGTAGTAGTAGCCTCATTTGCCAAACATTTTTGCCCTTTTTCGTTTATATTCTTCGCCATCTAATTATTTTACACCCTTCTTATTACTTTAGTTCTAATAGAGTTTTGTAATTATTATTTTAAGTAAATTTATCTACGTTTGACCTACTACTTCTAATGTTTGCTAAACATTTTCTTATAAATATTCATAAATATTAGAGTAAAGCCAGATGATAATCTAATTGAAAACATTATTGTTCGCTTATATGTGTTTCTCTAATATTCATAAAGCAAACCTCTTTTATTTTCCTTGAAAACAAACGGTTTATTTTAGCTGAATGAGTTTAGCTTTAGTATAATGTATTTAAGAATACGTTTTCTCATAATTAGTACTTCCTCCTTTACTTGCTTACTTTATTCAATATCTACCATACAAATTCATAGATAGTGTTAAAATTCCTATTTGTAAGTGCTCTCTCTTAACAATGACTTTTGTCAGAATTAGAAATGCGCTAATCTACTGACCTGTCAAAACAATTGATAATCAATAAGTATTACGGGGTTGTGAAGATCGTCAAGTTAAACATTTTTGAAACCATGAACCGATCAATGTTAGACCACCATCAGAAAAACCTGGAAGCACTGGACGGCCGTCAAGTCCTGGTATGGGAGTCATAACCAGTGCGCATCCACGACTCCTGTACCCCACAGGATTCGAACCCTTCCGTATTGTAAGCGATCGCCTAACCTCTGGACCACTGAGCCGGCATCTAATGGTGTTAATGTCTAACTTGATCAGTTCACGGAGTTGCGCAACCTCATACGCAGTGTTCGGTAGTTACTGTCTTCACCCGAACAAGTTGAACTGCACTAGCTGTTAGGTGAGTAACCAAATTAGTGAATTTCTTAATATGACTGAAATAGTTAGTGTTCAGTTCGAAAGACATAAAGTTAGTAAACTAGAATTTAAAAAAAGGCTTTCTCATCAGCTTAAAAAGAGTTGATATACTTTCTCAAAATGGCACACTATAAACATACATTTAGATTATAATAAACAAAAAATTTCAGCAACTTACTTGTACAATAAAATTGAATACTTTGCACCAAAATATACCGAATATCCAACTGTTTAAAAAGTATTGCATTACAGTTATAGGACTTGTCATGGTTAAATAAATTAAATCTGTCACAGCTAAACCAACACAAAATGTTTCATATACCATACGTGTTTGATTACATGTTAACACACAGATAACTAATACATTACCGATGATACCGACTGTTACAATACAGCACACTAAACATGCCATAATAATTACAGATATTTCAATATCAGGTCGTATAATGGAATGGAACACTGTAGAATCATCATGTACTATAGTATTGTTGGCAGAATTAGCAAAAACAGGAATTAATATTGTTAATAATAATAATACATTCAAAATCATAGTAAACAGACGAATATTCATTTGTTATGTGCAATTTACCCGAAAATCAAATGATTATTTGAAAAAGTGTGGATGTTGAGATGAGTGTTTAAGACATTTCATACAATAAATATTCGTTCTATATGTCAGTGAGATAGATATGTCTCAATGTTTTAAGTTAACAACAGAATTACAGAATAAATGCAATAATCACAAAATGTGTTTGTTTAAACAGTAGTAGTTGTTCAATGGAAAATATTTACAATAAAATAATATTTAAAAAAATTGCTCGAATAACTTTTCTTTTTGCTTTTGATGGAGTTAAAAAATGATTGGCCGATTCATTTTTTTGTTGATAACATGAACTAGCCAATCTGAAATGCTTAACTAAATAATTGTTAGTAAATTTGTTTAAATACTTTATTTGTTAATTGACATCATGGACTAACCTTAGTTGAATAACTATCAACTAACTATCTCTTTGGTCTTAGTATGGAACCTGTCAGCAGGGCGCATTCATGATCATAGCATCAGGCATCGCGAAGCAAGGATATTTAATCTCACACAGGAATGCTTAACTTGAGCTAGTATCCAATGTTCTAAGCTCAAAACTTTAAAATGATTTGAATTTGAATTTGTTTTATACTATTGGTGTACAAAATCATGAGTCTTTATTTAAAATCATTTTGATTAAAAACATTAGAGTTATGCTTTGTTATTATTATCTTCATTCAGTTCCGAAATGAGAGTAAAATCATTGGAAATGATGTTGCGTTTCCATGCCTGGAATAAGTATTTAGCCATAAAAATTGTAGAATCTATTGTTAGGTTCGTCACTAAGTATGCTTGAAACTATTACGGGTTCACCTTAGTCGATAAATGCTAACGAGACAATGAACCAGCGTCCAAGTAGGCTACTCCGTTCAGAAAATGGCAAAACAGAAGTCTTGATAAGCGCAGAAAGTATATTCTACAAACACTCAACAAGCGCAATGAGTTCAGGCACACAAATCGCGTTTATTTATGCATCACAGAAACGTCCTTGGGACAGTCACGAAAATAGCACACTAAAATACACAGCAACCAATCACAGCCAAGGAGTTTCCTGGTGGGAAATGTGATCTCAAGGTCAACTGATCAGCCGATGCTCGCAAACGTGAAATCCAAAATAAAAGCATCTATCAAGCGAGATCTAGGGATCTAACTTCCCCAACATCTATAAATACTTTTAGTCATCAGGAGTAATCGCATATCGGGTGAAGCGTTAGATAGCAATACTCCAAGCATGGAATCTGTCTGACCAAGAGCTGTTTTACACAAAAGAACATTATAATGCGGTGTTAACTAGCTCTCGTTAATCTAATACTCAAAGTATTATTTTCATGTTACATGTTTTAATATTAAGTTATTTAAAGATTTATCCCAGCAATCAATAACTCCCATTGATGAGTACTGGGTTTGTATTTTACCGCACGAATTTACATTTTCAGCTCTCAGTTAACCTACAGCAAAACTTCACTTACTTTGAAATAAGCACGATATATTTTTAACTAAAAATGAAAAACAACTCTAGCTCTTAATTATGATCACTTTATCTAGGCATATGATGCTGATAAGTCTCTTCAGTCACGAATTTACCTTTGTAAAATTGTCCTTGCTAAATAATGTATCTATACTGAATACGATTTCAACTGTTGTCAGTATTTTTCTAAACAAAATTATACCAAATTTTAGGATAGAGCTTCGTGGAAATTCTGTAAATATTTTTAACAAGTCAGTGAAATGCAAACACCAAGTAGAACGTTTTGTATCCCATCAGGAAATCTATCAAGATGACATGATACTAGTGCAATTCTGAATGTGTATCAAAACAAATGGCTAGTTGATATTTTTTCTTATAGAATTTTGCAATACTAGTGTAACTTGTAATAATTGGATAACTCAAATCAGTTGATTAAATTCTAATCTATTGAACACGTTTGTTAGTCATCTTTATATTGATTACATTTACTGAAAAGCAACAAGTCAAAACCGTATAAACTAGCCTACTGTTGTATGTCTTGGCAAGTAAATGATTTTCCAATTAGAGTTATGGAGATTAGTGTTTTCGCACATCGAAATCATCAATCGATCATTGTTAGACCACAATTAGAAACCTGGAAGCACTGGACGGCCGTTTCATTCTGGTATGTGATTCATCAGTAGTGCGTATCCACGACTCCTGTGCCCCGCGGGATTCGAACCCAGGACACTCGGTCTTGCGCGCGAATGCCTAACCTCTGGATCAGGACCAAATGGCCGTCCACTTCTTCCAGTTTTTTAATGGTGGTCTAACAATGATTGATTGACGATTTCAATATACAAACAAATAAATGCTTCTTGTAACTCTATAACTAGCATTTGACGATATATTGATTTAGACTTTTAAAACGTTTATATAAATATATAAATGGTAAATGGTAATACTCTCTATTCCTTATTCTGATTTTACACATCTATCCAACTGTTTTTAAATGACTAGTTTTTATTGTCATGATTGTAAAGAATTTTATGGGATGAAAAATTAAAGTACTATAACAGTTTTGTTCATGAATTATTCTTCTCATATTAAGGTTATAATAGAGTTTTTGTTTTATGAGCTTACTTACGTAATTTAAAGCGATTATTCAAAATTAGCGATTTCTAAAATATCAATTCAGTAACTGTTTACTTTGATTCATATCCATATTTAGGTAATTTTCGTAAATAATATATATATACATATATATATATATATTATCATACATAAATGGGAATGTATTTTAAGTGAAATTGATTGGAAAACTTTTTTTCAAAGAAATCGCTCAATGATAAATTAATCTGTTTTGAACAAAATATGCCCCGCATATACTAACTAGTTTCCTACTGATATTGATTGAGATAATTCTAATCGAAATCAATGCAGATATCACTACTAGGATGAATTTGTAGATTATTTGTACAGAATAGTTTATTTACAATGTGTTTTCTGTTCATTTGTATATTTTATGTGTTTCAATAAATGATCATATATGCCTTGGGATTAGTTAATCTATCAGATTAATGATACTTTAAGTACTTCCATTCAGTAATCATATATTTCTACTGACAGTAAATAAATACAAATAAGGTTTAAGTATTCTTATGGCTCATTTCTATGAGTAGTCAGTTTTTCTTTTTATCAAAATATCTGACCTTTATAAGATATTATCTCATTGTCAAGTTTATGTTTATTGATAAATTATTATTTTTTTTTGGAGATTGAAATATATGATATTTGGGAAAGAAATATACTCATCCACTGATACTTTGAAGTGAGAATTGATTGATATACGTAAACTTTATTTAGAAGTATGCTTTATTAAAGTGTTTACTGCTTAGTTCATTCACTGACTTTTGAATGAGATCAATAAAGATACACAAGATATTTACATAAATTTGTCTCATTACCAATCTTTTGTGCTTCATTTTTTACTAGAATATGTGTTCACCTGTTGTACAAATACAATATACACTATAGGCGTAGATGATATACAATGTGGAATTACATGCTAAGTTATTTTGCTAAACTTTCAGTTGCACCACATCTGCATAGAAAGATGAGTATTTCCTATTGCATAATGTTGCATTACCTAATAAGGTTGTAATTGGCATTTATATACAATTATCGGAAACGTAAACATATCAGATAAAGTTATCAACTCCTGACACAAATAAATTTAGCCATACTATATTTTTTTAAGTTTGTAAACGCCGATCTTCAAAACATTGTCTGAGTTGAATATTTGGATTGTTCGGTTATATTTAAATTTATATAATAAAAATAATATCGATTATAAGCAAAGATGGATGATGGCTAGAGGTGGAATCCAGTAGGCGAGCTTCATTCTATTTATGACTCGTTAGCTGACTAGATCCGAGAGTCAACGTCCACTCTAAGACTTGAACCCAGTATCGTTCGCTTCGAACTTCATGGCTTTATCCACTAGGCTACTAAGTACAGACATCTACTGGCTCATGTGATGAGGGAAAATTTAATTCATTTTTTATTAGTTGTTAGGATCGTTGATGATGTTTACGTATGAAACTGATGAGCCTCTTTAAGCAAAACGGATATTATAACTGATTAGTAGGTGATTAGTCGCTATCTCCAGAAAAGCCATAAATTTCTTGGTTTAGGATGTTTATTTATAAGTCCTAGGACTTAATTCTCGAAAACTTGAAACCAACCAACGTTTTAAACAGGTAGATTATTTTGAAAGTGAATTTCAGAGGACAATTACTGTTGGGGACGTTATATCTCCAGAACTCACTTGATAAATACCTTAATTTTGGATTTTATGTTTCCGAGCATGGGCTGATCAGTTGACCTTGAGATTTCATTTCCCACCAGGAAAATCCTGGGTCGTGATTGGTTGCTGTGTATTTAAGTGTTGTATTTTTGTGACTGTCCAAAGGACGTTTCTGTGAATGATAAATAAACGTGATTCATGTGCCTGAATTCATTGCGCTTGCTGAGTGTTTGTAGAATATACTTTCTACGCTGTATCAAGACTTCTCGTTAGCTGTTTTGAGTCAGCAGATCGGAGTAGCTAACCTGGTCGCTGGTTTATTATCAACTATGGTGAACCCGTAATAGTCTCAAGCATACTTAGTGACGAACCTAACAATTACAAAATAAGTCAAATGAACATCAAAAACGGCAGACTGTTATTTATTAATTATCTGAGTAAATTTTACTGTTTCAAGAATTTGTTTCTATCATACATACTATTCACATGTTAAATCATAATGATGCACGCAATGTTGAATTATTGAAACTAGTTGTCACATTGAAATTTAATAAACGAAATTCGAATAGCAGATTATATTGATCACTATTCATTGTCCAGCCAACTGCACAAATAAAATGTTTTAAAATTTTACTTTGTTACTTTTTGCTTAACACCATTGTGGAAAAGAACAAACAATATTACAGCAGAGGAAGAAATCGGGAAAAAGCACTGGAAGTGAATAGAACACACAGTGTGAGAATCGCATCACAAGGCAAGCCCTCAGTTGGAACACTCGGTCAAAGGAAAAAAAGTAGACCAAGGAATATAGTGCACCGAGAGTTGAAGTTAGACAAGAAAATAATAAATAGTAATTGTGTAAAACTGAAAACGAAAACCCAGAACAGATTGGTAGGTTAGAGAGGGCTGGTCGGGGCATCCTGGGCTCCATTTTGGATATCAGGCGTAATTTAGCACGTGAGTTCTTACCTATTCAATGAATTAAAATTGCAGTCACGTAGGTGAATGTCACTCCTTATAAATGAAATAAAATTGCATTATACGCATAATCATAAACAAGGTTACCACTCACTACCACACTTAAAAGCCATGTTGAATTTACTCCATAAGTTACACTTGAAAACCAATGTCAACGACACTTCAATGTATTTCATAGTTTAAAACTTTTTTTAGTTTTGCTGTATTATAAAGCGTGTAAACACAGTGTAAGCACTTGATTTGCAAATATTTCATCATTATGTTTAAAAGTATAGAACTTTTATCAATCCCCAATAAAGTATATACAGAATTTCCATGAATCCGAGAAAGGTATGAATTTCATGTGATAAGAAGATATTTATCTGGACACATGGATAAATCAATCAGTCGAGAAGGAAAGCAACAAAATACTTAAGCGAAAAAAAACAATACTTTATTTTAATACAAATCGTATTGTTGTTTATCCCAAAGTAATAATTCCCTAAAGAGTACTAAGTCTTTTTTCCTTCCTTATCCTATTACCATTTTAATGCAGGATAACTTGAACACATTACATTAAAGTATTTATTAGAACAGTCATTGTTTTTCGCTTAACGATTTGTTACATTCCCTTACTGCTCATCTTAATATGCTACTTATCTTTTATCAAAATGACTATTTGTAAAGCAAGAAAACAATGTAAGTATGATTGTTTTGTAATTTTCTACAGATGTAATTAAACATTTCACACATAAAAGAAAACAAGTCATGTTCAATAATAGTCTTATTTTTTTTTAAAAAAAAGTAAACAGCTATGAAATATATTTTTTTTGAGATTAGAAAAGTGGAGATAAATAATTGTGAAGTATGTATATTCTTTTCCCTCATAATCATCACTTAAACAATGCAGAAAAATGCAAAACACTTTTGTTACAGTAAACAACAATGTATTAATTGGTTTAATTAGAATTTTCTTTTTTTTAAAAAAAAAACAATATTTTCAATGTATATGACATACTATTATTATTATTATTGTTAGAAGCATAAAAAAATGTTTTGACTAGTCAGACTTTAGAGAAATAAACAAAAGTAATGAAATTTTAATCGAAAAAAATCCTTTTATTTATCAAATGAAATGAGTTAAGCTTTTGTTGTTGAAAACATGGGTATGATAAGTTTGAGAAAAGTATGATAACAGTTGATGATATATATAGATATATACGTATATGATTAATATCGATATTCAAAGCTAAAATGTCTGATTATCTGTACATTCCTGATACTCTGATAGGTTTATTTAATGTCAGTCGAAGGAGTTAAAAATAAGCATACCAGAAAGGATAATTTTGTGAAGATTGAATAACAACATTTTTTTGTTGATAACATTCAAACAGACAGATTGGGTAATCTAAGTACAGAACAAATAATATAAGTTTATTGTCAATTACAAGTTTGTTTTGTTAAACTATTTTCGATTTGCTAGTCTCTTTTAGGTAGCTCAGAATCTGCCTCCAGTTTTAACGAATAACTGACTTTGTTATGAAATAGATCTTCCCTTTGATATACGTGTATCAAACTTTGGCTGACTCTGTGAGACAGAGGTAATTAAAACCTAAATGAGGTTTTGTGAATAAATTTATTTCATACATTCATGTAAGCAAACAAATAATAGAATGCAAAACGTAAAAGCGAAGTGGGGCAGGCGAGTGGGCCAACTCCGTGTAATGAGGCATGGCTAAGTATTTCTAGGCCGACAAAAATAAGCAAGACATGCAATGAACGAAGCAAGCAATAAACATACACACTCGGAAAAAACCAGGGTTGTATAAATGAATAATTGACAAGGTCAAAAGGTGTGTTAATAATATCTCGAGGACAAAAGGTTAATTGGCTTGACAAAAAGCTAGAACAAGCTATGTGTGCTCAACATTTAAGTACACACACACACACACACACCACAGTCTCATCAACTTCTGTCATAATGAATGACATATTCAGCAATAATTTTATTAATCTGAGATCTTTTATTTACAAAAGCACTAATATTAAATATCCGATAATATTTTGTTGTATCATGAAACTGTCAGAAGTGGATAATTTAATCGTTGGTTCATACTATGAAGTAGGAAGAATTTGTGTACATTTAAATGCTAGTAAAACGTTTTCCAAGTCTTACTCACTTATTGATGCCTTGTAGCCTGATAAGCTTCCTGTTTCTTGAATGTGATTCTAAAATTTTCGGGTAGAGTTTTTGGAGGTTTGTGTTTTTACACAGGTGTCGTTGATGCCCACTGCTGATGAGTCCCATACCAGGACTTGACGGCCGCCTGGTGCTATCAGGTTTCTAATGGTGGTCTAACATTGATTGATTGAAGATTCTAAAACTGTTGATGAATTCAAATAGACCATATTATAGATGAAGTGTTTACTTGACACTTCTTTTCATGAATATGTCTAAATGACTACCATTTTGAATATATGAACCATAAACTTTTGAACTACAATTATCTTATGATGGAATTTAATGAGTGTAATTTACAGTTAGTTAAATTTCACTATGTAGCTCCTAAATATTAATTTACAAGAATTTCTTTCAGAATATTTATTAACGTTTTGTGAGCATTCTTTTTCCAATAAGCATTTTATTCCTTGTAAACTTGTGGAGATTGTTGCGTTTCTTTGAAATCGACCAATGTTAGATCACCATTAGAAACGTCAAAACACAAGATGGCCCTTTTTCGTTCTAGTATGCAGCTAATCAGTAGTGCACACCTACGACCCTCGCACAAGGATATATTATTTTCTTAATTTACGATTTGTGATCTATAGTTAAATTAATTAATATTTAATATTCTACAAATGTCCATGAATGCTAACTGGTGACTTTTTCCTCATAAAAAAATCAATAATAAGTATAAAAAATTCTTTTTAAAATCATTGTATCTGTTAGAATAAGCAACAGGAATTTTTTAGAATTTTATCATTGTATCCTTTTACAGGCATATTTATGTTCATGAATACATTAATTTCTTTCTTGATCAACATTACTAAAACAGTTAAAATATTTCAATTATGTTAAACAAACGAACAATAAATACAGAGTGAGTGAACCAATCAATTATTTACAAACACAACTCATATATTAAACAATTCAATAAAAATACTTTCCAATTGTCAGAATGAGAATAACATTTCAGTGATTCGTTCAACAATAATGTGTTCACATCAACAATATTCATGTATAGTAAAATATAAAGCTTGATAACGATCTAAATGAGAAAATAAATACTGATTCTTCGTTTATATGAATTGTTTTCTACTTAAAACAACGAACGTTTTCGAAATCTTTCTGATCACGATACATTTGAACAGAAATATATAAAATAAAACCAGGTTTCTATAATTTTAATACATAATTCTAATTTCAGATTAGGAAACACTGATTAACATTTCATTTCTGATTTTTTTTCAAAGTATAGTCTGTCAAATTTTTCGGAGAAATAGACCTGTTAAAAAATATACTGCTGCAGACAGACAGACAGTTACAACGCAGAACTTCGTACGTAGGTACATCAGTTCAGGTTGCCATGCCCCATCAGCACAGGGACGCAACTGTAAGTTAAAATCCAAGAGTGATAGTGACAGTAGAAATATTAGCAGTAATGGAGAAGATTAGAGAGCGAAGATATGATTCGAGATGTATAATTCAATAAGATACATTTAGAAGGAGAAAGGTAGAGATTATGAGGAATTCAGAAGGTTAGAATTTCATAGAACATAAAGAGTGGATGCATCTACGCCACTGCAAACGATTCTGAGCCATGTCGTTCAAGGCCTCTAACCATCGGTAACTTTCGTCTCGCGGACCCCAACCAGATAGCCTACATCTACCAACATGACTCAGTCCACTTGTCAATGACTTCATGGATTTATGCCATGTTTTGGTTTGGCTGCCCCTAAATTTCTTCTAACTTACTCCTACACCACAAAACATAGCTCGTCGCGGCAGTCGGTGGTTAGCCATACGTAACACATGTTCCTACCACCTCAACTGATGAAGTTTCACTACTTCATCTATTGATTCGCCATCCCTACCTAGAACTCGTTTCCTAACGACAGCATTGCTTATACGGTTGTCCCAGCATACACGAACAATGCTTCGGAGACATCGATGATCGAAGACTAGTAACCTAGAAAAGTCCTCTACTCTTAACGGCCATATTTGGCATCCGTGTAGTAGGACGGAGCGAACTGCTGTACTGTACACTCGTCCTTTGGTCAACAAACGGATATCTCGCCTACGCCATAAGTGACGTAGGTTGGCAAAAGCCAATCGAGCCTTCTGTATCCGAGCTGAGATTCCGTCAGTCAACAGGCCATCAGCACTGATGAGACTCCCCAGATAAGTGAAGTGGTCTACAAGTTCGACTACTTCACTCCCTATCAATATACTGCTGCTCAATCATAACAAAAGAAGCATAGAAATATGAGACTGAATTGTTTGTTACAATAAACTGCAAGGACTGTACAAAATGCTCTGAAGTTGAAAGCGTTGTGAGTTGTCACTTGTGAGAAAAACACAATTGAATGAATCCATTTAATTGTTACCTCGTAATCATAATAGTGCGTTATAGACTCAGAATATTTTTTTCATTCACAAATCCTTTGTCTTTTAATGGAAAAAAGAGAATTTATTTTTAACTGTATCAAAATTTAACATTTTTATCTTTTAAACAATCAACACACATGGTCCACATTTCTACTAATAAGACATGTAACTCAGGTAAGCGAATACATATTGTCTCGAAGTTGTTAAACTTAATATCTCTCAAGCATTTAAAGTCTGATTATTTCTCAATTTTTTTTAAAATTTTAATGAGGCATATTCAGAAAAACTTGTCTATACTTATATACGAAAAATAATTAACTGTAAGTTCACTCTTTACCTTATTCTGTTGCATGTTATCATTACTAGCAGACGGATTAGTTAAACTAAATTCACCTAGATTCCCTTGTAACATTAATTACTTTTTAATTCAACTTGACTAAGTTTTTAAAATGATAACTTAAAAATTTTATCCGATTAAACAATTTGTTTTAGTTTTCTAAAATATTGAACAATGTACAAAAATTTCTAAAGAAAGAGTTAAAAAATCTACCTTATAAACTCAACTAGACGATTTCGAAACATGCAAAGAGAACAATGGAAAAAAATGCAAAGCTAAAACTTTGAAATAATTACCAAAGAAGAGAGAGAGGGAAATCGAGAAAAAGTTTTCATTTCTCTATATTTTAAACTATTTCTTAGAAATATGCAATGCCACTAGTTCAAACGGACTAATTATTTGTGAAACATTTATCATAGGAATATCTTATTTTCTTGAATTATAATTACTGTAGTTTTTGTAATGTAATATGTTAAATCTGATCATTAAAATATAACTGAATCTATGTTAAACGGTACATAATATAATATTGATTGCTTGGTTAATAATGAAGAGATAAATTTATTTTTGTTATTATTTTCTAAATAATAGACTGCATCCCGAACATGCTTACACTGAAGAAGACTCAGAAGACTCTGCATTTTGTCAGTATCTTCACTGAATAGAACTATGTCATCGGCATATTCTAAGTTAATAAGCTAGCCTCCTGGTAGAAGGTCCACTCCTGAAAATTCAGACGAAGATAATGTTATATCTAACAGCATGTCTATGATAAAATTGAACAAAGATGTGGAGAGTGGATAACTCTGAAGGACACCACTTGAAGTAAATAATTCCGATGACAGTTTGCCATAAACTCTAACTCGACCTGTAGTGCTCGAGTAGAGAGCTTGTATAAGTTTAATGTACTTCTTTGGTACACGTTTCAGTGACAGGCTCTGCCACGGAACCTCACGACCCACAGAGTCAAATGACGCCTTAATGTACAGGAAGACGACTATTGTCGGACGCCTAAATGTGTGTCTGTGTCCCAAAACCTGTCGTAGTGTGAAGATGTGGTCTATACATATTCTGATGTAAAAAATAACAGGAGGTCCAACATATTACGATTATTCAAGCAAAGATAAAGCTGAATATCTGAAGCTGCATTTTGTTAACTTTTATTTACAGCATCAGTAAGAAGATATTCAGGTAAGTAGTATCCACATTTAGACATCAAAAATGTTTCACAATAAGAAAGGATAGAATAAATCCCTAGTTTGCCATTATGTTGTCACAATAATTGATTTCTATTGCTTGACAATCTGTGTTCTGATAAAGTACTTGTAACTTCGATTTCAGTAGTAACAATATTATAATGACAATAATCGGACAAGCTTGTTGTTCAAATATTTTGATACTAGGTTTTACAAATTGATTGATAGTAATGCTATCATTGTCCTGATTCCGCTTAACCATTTCAACAAAACCAGTTTTATATTTAAATGTAATTTGTTTCAACCAAACATAGAAATTATCCATGATTTTCAAGTAATCATTTATCTGTTTTGTAAAAATCAATTTCACCTTGATATAAATGTCAACAGAACTTATAATTTCTTGTTAATAAAAGTTTTTTATCATGATTCAATTTATGGTAGTTTGAATTAACTCATTGTTGATATCTTAACAAAATTTTAATCAGTATTCAACTCATATATATGCATTCTGAGTAGATAACCTCGATGTAGCCATTTAAGATACAAAATTATTGATAAAAAACGTAAAATATGGCTAGCAGTGGGACCTAGGAAGTTCGTTTGATCCGATTTGTAACCTGTTAGCCGAATGAACCTGAACCCTGGCGTTGATGTTCATTCAGCAAAAAGTGCTGTGTTAGTGCCATCCGTTATATAGGATATTTTCTGTCCTGTATAGAGTTACGAATATGATTGTATAGCTTTATCAAATGACGTCATTGATAATAAAATCCAGAAGATGGATAAGGTTCACGGCAAAATAGGACAAGAAGTGTAAAAATTTTTATTTAAGACAGTAGTTTAATTCGGTGTAATATTTACTTTCATTTGGTGTACTACTTATACAATATTTAGTCAGTGTAAAATTTCCTCTGAAATAGTGTAACATCTGTTTGTTCAGTATAATATTTATGTTGGAGAGGTTAGATCCCTAGAACTCACCTGAGAAAGGTCATAATTTTGTAATTTATCCTGGAAATTTTGAATTTTTGTGTTTCCGCACCAAAGACGCTTAGTTGACCTTCAGCTTTCATTTCCCACTCGGGAATCCCTTGGCTGTCATTGGTTGATGGATAATTTTATATCGCTATTTCGTGGCTCTCACCAAGGGCGTTTTATCGATTGTATAAATAAGCTTGATTGGTGTGCTTAGCAACCTCGTATTTTCTTGCTGCTTGTAGAATACATTCTCTACTCCTTATCAAGACTTTTTGCTCTAGTTGGCGGGGCCTGGGACAATAGTATTAGAATAGCCCACCGTGTCATTGAATCGTTGATCTTCGTCCGGTTTACCGAGTAAGGTGAACTCGTAATAGTTTCAAGCATATCAACTAACCGTTCTTTTGTACTAAACCTCTGTGACTTTATTTACTATAACATTCGGTTGCATAATTCTTGAGTAAATTTAAGTTACGTCACAACTATTTATGATATTTGTTAACTAATCAGTAAAATCTGTAAATAAATGGGTATATTTCGTTAATAATGTTGACTTACTTTTTTGAAGAGTGACTAATCAACATCTCATATAAGTTTTTGTCTTCTTTATTACATCAAACAAATATCAGTTCTTACTCTTATGATTTTCCGCAATTCTTAAATTCTTCATAATAACTCTAATTCATACACAACAATAAGAACATTTTAATGAAAAAAATATTTTACAACAATCGAACAATGAATGTTGTGATTGTCATTATAATGAACGCTACTGTAAGCAGAACAGATGTAACATCGAGAGTAAACTCACACAATTTCGAAAACTAATCACCATTATTATTTGGTAATCCATTCAATAAAGTATAAGAAACAACATTAAACCGACTGTGATTGTAATTTAGCATCCTCCCGTAGATATATTGTTGATCAGTTATTACAGACGAAGCATTAATGATCCATTGCATAAATGAAATAGAGGCACTTCAGTCCTGCTGCCAATATTCAGTTTGTTACTTCGTTTCTGATAGTGAATTCAAACACCCCACTCAAGCACATGCATAACAGCAGAAACAAGTACAGTTACGGGTTTGATTCATCGTATCTCCATCTTCATCTGCAAGTCCAACTGACTCCTGCACAAAGTCAGTTTTTAAGTCAATATGCAGAGCCACATAATACGAAATCCGGATTAGTAACGTGGATAATTCACTTGTGCAACGCAATTCTTCTTGCTTTAAACAGTTGGAACCCTTACTTTCGGTTTCCCGGTTTTCATTGTCCAACATGTGGAGGTATCAGAGAACAATAAAAGAATGTGCTATGTATTCAAAATGGTAAATTTATATATCCCTGTTAAATAACTAATGGACTATTAGGTCAGTATGGTGGACTTCATTTTTTATAGCATAGGCATAAACTTTCCCTATTACACTGTGTACTTAAATAAATATATCTTTTATCTTTTGTTATCTACTTACTGTGCTGTGCCTGAAGCATGCCTACAATTAGCAGTACATGAAAAATATTTAGATTTTAAATGAATTAGTTAACTCTTGAACAATTAGTATTTTGGCTAGTGTTGAAATGTCTGCTATTAATTTGTAATCTAAATATATGCGTGAACTGAATTTATCCAATTTAATTCAGCAAATATAGTACTGTTCGAGTAATGAATTAAACTTATCTCAGTTTCAGAGTTAATTGGTAAAATAGAAAAACCATATCGAAAATCGTTAATGTACAAAATATCAATCCATCATATCCAACTGGACTGTTCCTGTTGCAAACATCAATCCATTGTCTGACATTTCACTATTCATGAGTTTCATGCAAATCCCATTGTGTTCCCGCTCTTCCTTTCTTGATCTTCCTTCATCTTCTGCTGCCAGACATTACGTTTTTACTCGCGTCATATACTACTTATAAGTAGCGCGGACCACACTCCAGTTCATTGCTAAATTCAATAATTTGTATGTTGTATTTAGGTGCCCCTTTGTATCAATGTTTAAGTGTTTAAATTATAATAATATCCCTTAAGTGCCTAAACCTGCTAGGTCAACCAATAACATAATTTTAACTTAATTTCCATCGAATTTCTGTTCTGGATTTGAAATCTGTTACAATATGTTATTTTTAATTGTATTACGTATTTGGACCAAGCAACAAATTTGTTATTTTAAACAATTAGGTCAGCTGACTTTCACAAAATGAAACTTAAAATGTTTACATTGCAATGAATATAACTCAACGATTTATGTAGATCTGGCTTTTTGGATTGTCCTATTTAAATAATAATAATAATATGTACGTGTCAGATTTCTATGCATAAATCTTAAATTGTAGGTAGTTAGCATTAGTCCATTGATATTCAACTGTAAATATGATGGTATGTTGGTTAACTGAATCGAATTCAATGTGAACGTTCATCAAGTCACATGACTGATTAAATTCACATTGTTTTTTGTTTTGTTCTTTTTTTTCGAAAAATATCCAGACTTAGTTGAAACTTTAAGTTTTGATAAACAAATTTAATTTGGTTCTAGTGAATAAACAGTTATACCTTTTAATCAAATCAATCTACTTGCTTGTTTATATTGAGGACGTTCAATGCCCAGAACTCATTTGGAAAAGGTCCTAATTTTGGATTTCTAATGTCTTCGTGCGTAAGTTGTCTAGTTGACCTTGAGCTTACATGACCCACACGGAAAATCCTTGACTGTCATTGGTTGATGTATTATTTTAGTGCGCTATTTTTGTGGCTCTCCCAAGGACATTTCTATCGTGTATAAATAAACTCGATTTGTTTGCTTGTCGACCTCGTGCTTTCTGGGTGCTTGTAGAATACACTTTCTACACCTTATAAAGACTTCTTGCTTTAGTTAGCCGGGCCGGGGACAAACGGCTTAGAATAGCCTATCGTGTCACCGCATTCTTTGTCTTCGCCCAGTTTACCGAGTGAGGTGAACTCGCATATCAGTTAACGAGCATATCAGTTTATTACCACTTACAGTAATAAAAATAATAATAATTGATATAACTATCACACTATAATCTTTCAAGACTTAGTCTTACTCGTTTCAGCTGTAGCATAAAATCGATCAGATTAACCTGTCTAGTAATTTGTATACAGTTCACCATAATAATCTCATACTTAAATCCATGACAGTTTGATAAGATTTTCTCTAACCAACTGCTGATAACACATTCTATTTAAGCTTGATCAGAGTTCAGTTGATCTTTTATTCTTTTAAAATACAGTTAATTGTTATTAGTGATCTTAGCTAACAAAATCATCATCCACCTTAAATGGACTGAGGAATTACTAAGAGGTAGGATAATGATTATTATATGCATTCGAAAACTGGTACTTACTTACTTACTCATTTACTTACGCCTGTTACCCCCAATCGAGCATAGGCCGCCAACCAGTTTTCTCCAACCAACTCTGTCCTAGCTTCCCTCTCCAGTTCTGTCCAATGTTTGTTCATTCCTCTCATATCTTTCTCTATTTCTCGTCGTATGTGTTTCTTGGCCTTCCTCTTTTCGTTTGACATTGAGGGTTCCATGTGAGGGCTTGTCTCGTGACACAGTTAGGTGCTTTTCTCAGTGTGTGTCCTATCCACTTCCACCGCTTCTTCCTGATTTCCTCATCCACTGGAATCAGGTTTGCCCTCTCCTACAGTACGTTGTTGCTGATAGTGTCTGGCCAACGAATCCGACGTATTTTCCGTAGACAACTGTTCATCAATACTGGTATCTTCTGGATGATGGCTTTCGTAGTTCTCCAAGTTTCCGCTCCATACAGTAGAACTGTCTTGACATTTGTATTGAAAATCCTGATTTTGGTTTTGGTTGAAAGTTGTTCGGAGTTCCAGATATTTTTCAACTGTAGAAATGCAGCCCTTGCTTGCCAATCCGTGCCCTCACATCTGCATCCGATCCATCTTGGTTGTCAATGATGCTGCACAGATATGTAAAGGTGTTAATGTCCTCCAAGGCATCTCGATCAAGAGTGATTTGGTTGGTGCATGTTGTGTTGCATCGGAGAATTTCGCTTTTCCCTTAATGTATGTTGAGACCTACTGCTGCAGAGGCTGCTGCTACATTGGTCGTCTTCTCTTGCATTTGTTGTTGAGTGTGCGATAGAAGAGCCAGATCATCTGAGAAGTCCAGATCGTCCAGCTGCGTCCTAACTGTCCAGTTGATACCGTGCTGCCCTCCAGATGTTGACGTCTTCATAATCCAGTCGATCAACAGGAGAAAGAGAAAGGGTGAGAGTAAGCAACCTTGCCTGACAACGGTCTTCACCTCGAAAGAGTCTGTTAGCTGTCCTTCGTGTACGATTTTGCAGTTGAATCCATCATAAGAATTCCGTATTTTGTTGACTATCTTCTCAGGCACACCGTAGTGTCGAAGAAGCCTCCACAGTGTTTTCCTATCCACGCTATCGAATGCCTTCTCGTAGTCGATGAAGTTGATGTAGAGTGGTGAGTTCCATTCTATTGGTTGCTCCACAATGATCCGTAATGTTACGATTTGATCAGTACACGATCGATCCTTACGAAATCCAGTCTGTTGATTTCGAAGTTGGGCGTCTACGAAATCCTTCATCCTGTTGAACAAAACCCTGTTGAAGACTTTGCCTGGTATTGAAAGAAGAGTGATGCCTCTGTAGTTCTCACACTTGTTACTACTAGAAATACCAAAATAACAAATATTCCTTAACAAGGAATCACAAATAGTTTCATAATACAGGATTACTGTTTATTTTTCAGTCGTGCTTTATGCCATATATTATAATTAGTCAGAGGTGTAAGTACAATTCAAACGGTTTCTAATATAAAAAGGAATATTTGTTTATATGATATTTGATCGACTATTAAAATAACGCTTATCCGTCTATTACAGATGGAATAGACTTACTCATCTCCATGGTTTAGTCTGCTTGCTGAATTGTTGATATTATTTCAGTAAACTTTGAGGCTTTGATGTGTGCACCAGAATGTCGAGCGTAAAGGACTTGTTCTAGTTGTCGGACAAACTAATTAATCTTTTCTACTGTAGTTATTATTCACTCGTCTTTCAACCTTGTCAATTGTTCGCTTATCTGATCTTAAGTGTTTTTATTCAAGTGTGAGTTTGCATGCTTACTTCATTTATCGTATGTCCGATTTATTTCTGCCTGACTGCAATTACTTACTGATGCTTCATCACATTGAGTTGGCTCACTTTCCCCCAACACCTGGCATCGCTTTGCTTGTAAGCTTTTTATTCATGTGCATGAAATTAAATCATCCAGATGAAATCGTATTTGGTTTCTTACTACAGACGTCTCACAAACGAGCTTCGCCCTAAGTATGATGTACGGAAACTGAAAGGAACATTTATTTCATAGCATATTTAATTGTTCGTGAATATTGGAGTCAGATTGTGGGCCAAAAAAGTGGTGCGCCCTACCTCGAATTCAAAGCAACCACTTGAAGGTCTGATAAATACAATTAATAAATAGTCGGTTCATTGATTCGGTGGAATAATTATGGCAGACGCTCCGTCACTGACAAATTACACTAACGTTTTTAAAGCTTCTGTTCAAGTCAATTTATATCTTATAGTCTTCATTATTTTCTACTTCTACACACTGGTAGATAATAAACCTTTCATTACATTTTTTGTAATGTAATGTAAGTACAACTAACATACTTAGTTTGTATAGAGATATCACATTGATACTGTGACTATGGATGTATGTGAAGAAGCTCGAAAAAATCATTTATTCTACAACAAAAAAACGATTTTTAGAAAAGTTTTGGACAAATAATTTCCAAATCATTGAAATCATAAAAATTGCATACTGAATGATTCCCATGAAATTCAACTAGTCGAATCTTATATAGAAATAATGTGAAACCAATGAAATAAATTTTTAAATTGAAAAAAAGTGTACCCATGAACAAACTGAGCACATTGTTCATTAACACTTAAATCTATTACGATTTCATTAAAATTTATGGTTACACACATAAAATTTATCCTTTACGGGTACAAAATAACAGCGTAGTCGTTTTCATGTCAGCTAAATAGGAGCTGAGAAAACATTACAAAAATATAATTACACATTTTGAAACCATGAATCGATCGATGTTAGACCACCAATAGAAACCTGGAAGCACTAGACGGCCGTTTCGTCCTGATATGGGACTTATCAGCAGTGCGCATCCACGAATCCTCCACCTAGCAGGATTCGAACCCAGGACCTTCGGTATTGTGCGCGAAAGCCTAACCATCGGACCACTGAGCCGGTATCTACCGGTGTTAATGTCCTAATTGATCAATTCACAGAGTTGCGCAACCTCATACACGGTCTTCGGTAATCACTCTCTACATCCGAACAGGTTGAACTTCAAAATGTATAACTTAACAATCTTCACAACCCCGTCATGGAAAAATATAACTGTTCATACATAAGATTAAAACCGACGGAAATGTAGTTTATTGAAGAAGAAAAATTCATGTTACTTTATTTTCAATATTCTTCTCTTTTTTATTGTACCGATATACTATTTTCTTTAATGTACCGGCTTAGTTAATTTTAAAACTGAAGGAAAATTATTTCCTCCTTTTGATGAAACAATATAAACATATATTCTTTGTTCAATATTCAATGTTGAAAACTTAAAATTGTTCTTTTTTTTATTATTTACGTTACTTGTGTTTTCTAACAAACACAATTGTTATTATATAAATGTTTTAATGTTGGAAGTAAAAAAGTAAAAGAAGATGAAATAGAAATAAACTTTCCAGAGGACATTAACAATGATAAGAATGAACAACGTCAAAAAGATCCAATGAACTAATAGTAAGAAGTTTCTTTTATGATTATTCGTTAAATAACTTACTGAAATTGGTTATTTGACGAAAAGAAATTGATAAATACTGCATATTTCATATATATTGGATGTAAGTGTTGTAATAAAAATGTTGAAAAGTTTTATCATAAATTATATATCTGCTTATACTTTTTGATAATTGAGGGGTAAACTTAACTTTGTTTTTATACTCCATCAACATTTGTTATCATTTGAAATTAAATTGAATTTTACTGGCTTAGGCTAGTCAGTAGAACTCAGTGTAAGTTTGTTGCATGAATGAAATCATAGAAATAACTAAAATGAATATTTTTCTTGTTAAAAAACAAAACCTGTGCTCACTAGTGACTAGCTCGGTGAGGAATTTTCTCCGAATTCTAGTGGGGAGTTGTGACCAGTGAAGTTCAACCTGTTTGTGTGTAGACAGTAACTACCGAAAACAGTGTATGAGGTTGCGCAACTCTGTGAATTGATCAAGTTAGACATTAACACTGGTAGATAACGGCTCAGTGGTCCGATGGTTAGGCGTTCGCGCACAATACCGAAGGTCCTGGGTTCGAATCCTGCTAGGTGGAGGATTCGTGGATGCGCACTGCTGATAAGTCCCATACCAGGACGAAACAGCCATCAGTGCTTCCAGGTTTCTAATAGTGGTATAAAATTGATCGATTCATGGTTTCTAATGTGTAAAAAACAAAAGTTTCAGGTCTTACTATATCTAAAAAACGAAATAAATCTGAAAACTTTTATTCGTTAACCAAACTTTAACTCGTGCTATTGAATCGTTGATGGTTGCTATTTAAGTAGAGAATAACAATTAACATTTTTATTATTGCAATCCTGAATTGTTTAATGTTAGACCACTAACAAAATCCTAAAAGCACTAGATGGCCGTTTCATCCTGGTATGGTACTCATCAGTAGTTTGCATCCACGACTGAAGCAGCTTGAAAGAATTGGACCCATAACTTTCGGTGTTATGAGCGAACACTTAACCCCATGAAAACTGAGCCAGTATATCAGAAAAAAACAGCCATCCATTGCTTTCTGGCTTCTAATGGTGGTCTAACAATGATCGACTGATGATTTTATTAATAATAAACAACAATCTGTATAACTTAATCAATAACTTGTCTGAATCATTTAGCATCATATAATTTATAAATAATACTTTAGACATGAATAATAACATGTCTAAACCTAATATATTTATTCTGCTGCATTGACAGTTATTAATCAATGTCAATTTAACACAATATAAATCTCGCTCATAGTAATTCAATTTGTAGATTTTATTTGATCATTATGAATTCATAATGACAGTTTATCCTTGTACTGACACTAAATTATGGATATTCAGCATTATTCTTATTACTACACATAAGGCTATTCAGCAAAATATTCAATAAAAAGTAGTAAATAGCCATTGATAAAAATAGACTGTCCAAAACTTGACCAAAGAAACAATAGCAATCACATATTTTCCAGTTAGTCATCAAGGTAAACTCATTACGCTTCAGTTAGTCTAGTTCAGAAAATGAAGGCTTACCAAACATTCTAATAAAATGATTCAGATTCCAGTCGAATCCAGTTGTATTTCAAAATATTAGTTTACAGTGTATTGAAGACCTGCTTATTTAACTCTGTTGCAATCATGCAGAACACTGTTCAGTAGTCACAAGCAAGGGCGAAACAAAATAACATAAGTAAAGTAATCAATGTTACATTATAACCGTGGTAACCAATTCTTGTATCATTTTAAGAATAATAATCTACAAAGTAAAAATTTATTATCCGCTTTCAATTACAGTTACTAATAGTTAATTCTGAATTACATGTCGCGCAAATCGATTTTAAACAGAAAAAACATGCATAATCAGTCATATTTCTCTTTTAATCCAACATATTAAAGTTTCTCTTCACAGTTGCTATTTGTCTTTTTTCAATTCACGGAATTTTGTCATAAGCGTTCATCGCTTTGTTAGTTGTTACTTTTATTCACTGAAAGAATATTACACTTCATTGAATAAATGTATGCATTAAAACGAAACAGTTAAGCAGGTTGTTTAGTCTAATGATAGTAAGTAAGAAAAAAATAGTAATAACCCCGCTTAAACAAAGTAAAATGATTAGAGTCAGTAAAAATTATTATTATGAGATAAAAGTTTCTTTTATATGTAAACAGTCGTCAGTAAATTGACAGATTGGATGTTTGTATATATGATTCCTAGGAAAGTTAAGTTTTACTCAACCGGATCAATAAGTTTTGTTTATTTGATAAACTATTGTGGATAAAACTATACCGAGACTTTCAAATATTTCAGTTGTACAATTGTTATATTTTTCTATTCAATATAAAGTTTAGAAAACTTCAAAATTATTTGCATCAGCAAAAATGAACATAAATAAAAATAATTTGAAATGTTCGATGTTATATATATATATATATATATATATATATATATATATATATATATATATATATATATATATATATATATATATATATATATATATATATATATATATATATATATATATATATATATCGTTTCTACGAAGCTAGTGTAATAAACAATTTTATTGTAAAGTGAAACTTTTTCGAATCCAGCAAAATAAACATGTTAGTTGTACAAGTGAGATTTTCCAGATTGCAGATTTATTGATTTTGATCCAAAAAGTTAATCAACTAGGTGGTTAAAACTATGATTACATGCGCTTGAGTCAAAATGAAATTTTACATCGGTCAACAGTTTAAAACCGAACAGGTGGTTATCGATCAGTGTTTAGCTGATGTGCTGTTAATTTAAGCGAGAGACAATATTATAAAAAGCTGTGAGCAGTAAAGTTCGATCGGTATCAAGTGTGAGACAGTTATCCGCTGCGAGCAATGAATAAAGTTCGCGCAAGATTATGAGTTTGATATTAAGACTGTCGGATATCGCCTCAGTGATCTGAATGTTAGGCGTTCTTGCATGAGACAGAAAGTCCTGGGTTCAACTACTGAGTAATGGGGTCACGGAGACGCAACACCGAGGAGTATCCGACCTCCAGTACTGTCCCATTTTCAGTAATGGTCTGGCTGAGTTTGAATTATGACTTCAGGGATGAGAATAAATCAGAATGATGAAAAAGACTGTAAATTTTTGGATAGAAGGTTTTAGATTCGATTCGGTTACTTTGTCTGAATTGCTGAAAACCTCAGAAAAGCGTATAGAATAAGGTGGTTTTACGAAATCAGTGTCCAGGCTAATATGAGTATCTTTCACATATTTCAAATCGGTGATTAAGGTATCAATTTTTCTATAATATACTTGAGGGGATTTCAGCGTAAGGAATCGGCTTATTTTGGCACGCCAAGTGTGTTATATCAATGACATATTTAAACTCAAACACTAAAAGCAATTATCATACAGATGATGTAACTGGCTGTTATTTAGATAGGTATCAACTTAATTTAGTGAATAACTTATTAGTATGTAATGCGTGCATGAATTCTAAACGAGTATTAATTCCTTTATAATTACGGTACTGGTTACTGGCGAGCACCCACCGGCATGAAGCATAGATTTCGGTTTTTTATCGATTATCTTCAACCATCCGTAAAGTCGCTTGTGCTGATCTACAAATTGTCACCCAATGGATGAAACTGATTCAATGTTTAAGGGACCAAACAAATATGAAAATGGTCAGTATCTAATAGTCAGTCATTTGTACACTCATGAGTTATCCTATTTAGGCTGATTTCCCCGAAAAAGCGCTCCATGAGTAAAACTTGCATAAGCATACCATTTCCTTTTGGATACATTTTAGTTTATAGACATACTATTTCCTGATATAGCACTATAATAAATATTCAAAGTGCCAGTGACTACAATTTATGTTGAAATCTAACCAGTAATATGTTTATCATAATGTCCAGATGAATTCTCAATTTGGTGGATTTCGAATTGTGACAATGCGTTCTACTCAATCACATTTTTTATGACTTTTAGTTTGGGTAGAAAAATGTTTTACCAAATTATTCTCCCGGTAAGTTATTCGTTTGCCTGTTTCGTTGGTTTTATTTGACCTTATCCTGGATGAGGAGTTTCATACTAGAAAATAAAGGTGTCATATTGCTTCTGTGGTCTTTATTGGTAGTATAAATAATATAATTTCATGTTTTAAACTATGGGAGATGTATTTCGCAATATTATATTCAGTCGAGTGACATAGTGTATTGATTTTTGTTTAAAAATGTGACAAAATCTGACTGCGCCTACGTGAACTGAAATGGCTTTGGAGGAGGATTATGAATTTGTACACAGACTGCGTTTTCATTATGCAGATAGAAATAGTTATGCAAACTGGGTAAATCAAATAATGCTACGAGTAACCAAACGATTTTTTTTCCCTATAAAGTATGAAGATAAGAGATCGCGTTATAAATACTAAACAAGAAAAATTAAAGTGACAAGTGATTTATGCACACGTTATTTTGTTCATTTTCAGAGAATACATAGGAACGATATTTTCCGACGGTTGACAAACCACTGATATATGTATATATATAATGCAAATTTATATTTTATATAATTTAAATTGTCAAGTTTTAACGTCAGATTAACAAATATAACAACATAGTCTGCACTTTTCATTTATGAAAGTCAATTTTAGTTAATAAAAATGGTTGATGTTTTGTTCATACTTAAAAAATTGTCAAGTGACAGACAGTATGATAACCAATAGTGTTAAGACTTTATCAAAAGTTTTATTTCGAATTCTAAAATGAATAAGATTCGATAGGAAAGTTGAATTCACAGTCAATGCTTAAACATATTAAATACCATACTTCAAATAAAATTTGCTAGCACACTGAACAAAAATTTTTCTGGTTAGCGTTTTTTTGGCAAGTTAGTTTTAGTTGGGATGGGGGCGCCAATCCCATGTCCAACGCCTCCTCCTTTATCCGGGCTTGGGACCGGCAGTAGCCCCAAAGGGACTACAGGCGGAGTTTGAACCCAACTATTCATCTGAATGATTCAGTAGATTTTAAATAAAACGAGCACAACAATATTTGTAGAAAGAAAATGAATTTATTACAATTCAAGACTTCTCATCAGCTGCAAACAGCTTATATATACCTAACAGTAATATTATTTTGAAAATGTTTTATTCTATACGATAAATAATGAAGTTTAGGTCGAAAGAAAACACAAGAAACAAGAAAAGGAAACAACAAAGTTAACTAACATAAACAGTTAATATTGATTATTAAGATGAAATCATGAAAAAAGCAGAGACGCGGATGAAATTATAGACCGTAATGAGTAGATCGACTGACAAATTGTTAAAATAATATGATTATTTTATCAAAGCAATGATATGCTCGCCATTCTTTCTGTATACAAAGGTCAGGTTGAAAGTGCCTCTGTAAAACAAAGTAAAAATAGTGTATGTTAATGAACACGGTCGACCAAATATACCGACTTTTTTATTTAGCAAACAACCAACCAACATTGGTACGCCTTATTTACAAATTTCATATCCCAATTTTAATTGAATCGCTAAGCCTAATAAATGAATATTACGTAAATATGACGTATTTATTCTTAGCCTCCACGGTCATTGAAAATTCTACTGTTAATTATTAAATAATGTTCAACAACGTTTTATACAATTATATCCTTCATTCTGGTAACCATTTCGACTAGTGTAGCACCACACACTACAACTCTATTTCTTGATATTTAACGAAAAACATGAGACCACAATCCGCCAGTAGAACCTTCGGGGCTACTGCCGGTCCCAAGCCCGGGTAAAGGAGGAGGGTTGGACATGGGGTTGGCGACCCCATTCCGTCAAAAACTAACTTGCCAAAAAAACGCTAACCAGAAAAAATAATTCAAACCATTTTAACTCTGCCCTGGGAGTTGGAGGAAGAATTATGACGTCGCGTGATGAAAGCCGAGTTCCCTCGGAAGTCACGGGGCCGATGCCTCTTCTGACAACCAGAGCAACCATTTTTTTAGGTACATGGAACGTTCGTACATTGTGGGAGACTGGAAGACTATTTCAAGTTGCGGCAGAAATGAGAAGATACAACCTCGAGGTGCTTGGAATCAGTGAAACACATTGGACACAAGTAGGACAACTGAGACTAGCTTCAGGGGAACTGCTGTTATACTCTGGTCATGAAGAGGAAAATGCTTCACATACACAAGGAGTTGCATTGATGCTGTCCAAACATGCACAAAAGGCACTAATAGGATGGGAATCTCATGGACCCAGGATCATTAAAGCATCCTTCAAAACAAAGAAAGAGGACATTACAATGAACGTCATCCAATGTTATGCACCTACCAACGACTACAATGACGACGACAAAGATCAGTTCTACGAAAGGCTGCAGTCAATCGTCGATAAATGTTCACCAAAGGATTTGACGATTCTTATGGGAGACCTGAATGCCAAGGTTGGCATGGACAACACTGGATATGAAGACATCATGGGACGACATGGACTGGGAGAAAGAAACGAAAACGGTGAGAGATTTGCAAACCTATGTGCCTTCAACAAACTGGTCATCGGTGGCACAATATTCCCGCACAAACGCATTCACAAAGCCACATGGATTTCACCGGATCACACTACTCAAAACCAGATTGATCATATCTGTATCAACAAAACGTTCAGAAGGACTATGGAGGATGTGAGAACCAGGAGAGGAGCTGATGTAGCCTCAGATCACCATTTGCTAATCGCCAAAATGAAACTGAAACTAAAGAAGCACTGGACAACGGGACAGACAACATCACACAAGTTTAATACGGCCTTTCTTCGGGATACTGTCAAGCTCAACGAATTCAAGATAGCCCTCACCAATAGGTTCCAGGCCTTACAGGATCTACACAATGGAGAGGACACAACATTGGAGAACAATTGGAAAGGGATTAAGGAGGCAATCACTTCAACATGTCAGGAGGTCCTTGGTCGCAAGAAGCAGCATCATAAGGAATGGATCTCTGTTGATACTCTCGCAAAAATTGAAGAAAGGAGGAACAAGAAAGCAGCAATCAATGTCAGCCGAACAAGAGCGGAGAAAGTTACTGCACAAGCTGCATACACAGAAGCAAACAGGGAAGTGAAGAAGAGCATCAGAGCTGACAAACGAAAATACGTGGAAGATCTAGCAGTGACGGCGGAAAAGGCTGCAAGAGACGGAAACTTGAGACAATTGTATGAAACTACAAAGAAGCTCGCCGGGAACTATCGTAAACCAGAACGACCAGTGAAAAACAAGGAAGGCAAAGTAATCAGCAACACTGAACAACAGCGAAATAGGTGGGTAGAGCACTTTAAGGAACTCCTAAATCGACCAGCTCCTCTGAAGACACCCAACATCGAAGCAGCATCCACGGACCTCCCAATTAATATTGGCGCACCTACGATTGAGGAGATCAGTATGGCCATCAGACAAATCAAGAACGGCAAAGCAGCAGGACCAGAAAACATTCCAGCAGAGGCAATGAAAGCAGATGTAGAAGCAACTGCAAAAATATTTCACATCCTCTTCAAGAAGATTTGGGATGAAGAACAAGTACCTTCAGAATGGAAAGAAGGATACCTGATCAAAATACCAAAGAAAGGCGACCTCAGCAAGTGTGAGAACTACAGAGGCATCACTCTTCTTTCAATACCAGGCAAAGTCTTCAACAGGGTATTGTTAAACAGAATGAATGACTTCGTAGACGCCCAACTTCGAGATCAACAGGCCGGATTTCGTAAGGATCGATCGTGTACTGACCAAATTGCTACATTACGGATCATTGTGGAACAATCAATTGAATGGAACTCACCACTCTACATCAACTTCATCGACTACGAGAAAGCATTCGATAGCGTGGACAGGAAAACACTGTGGACTCTTCTTCGACACTACGGGGTGCCTGAGAAAATAGTTAACATCATACAGAACTCTTATGATGGATTCAACTGCAAAATCGTGCACGGAGGACAGCTAACCGACTCTTTCGAGGTAAAGACCGGTGTCAGGCAAGGTTGCTTACTTTCACCCTTTCTCTTTCTCCTGGTGATCGACTGGATTATGAAAACGTCAACAGCTGGAGGGAAGCACGGTATCAACTGGACAGTTAGGACGCAGCTGGACGATCTGGACTTCTCAGATGATCTGGCTCTTCTATCGCACACTCAACAACAAATGCAAGAGAAGACGACCAATGTAGCAGCAGCCTCTGCAGCAGTAGGTCTCAACATACATTAAGGGAAAAGCGAAATTCTCCGATGCAACACAACATGCACCAACCAAATCACTCTTGATCGAGATGCCTTGGAGGACATTAACACCTTTACATATCTGTGCAGCATCATTGACAACCAAGATGGATCGGATGCAGATGTGAGGGCACGGATTGGCAAGCAAGGGCTGCATTTCTACAGTTGAAAAATATCTGGAACTCCGAACAACTTTCAACCAAAACCAAAATCAGGATTTTCAATACAAATGTCAAGACAGTTCTACTGTATGGAGCGGAAACTTGGAGAACTACGAAAGCCATCATCCAGAAGATACAAGTGTTTATTAACAGCTGTCTACGTAAAATACTTCGTATTCGTTGGCCAGACACCATCAGCAACAACGAACTGTGGGAGAGAACAAGTCAGATTCCAGTGGAAGAGGAAATCAGGAAGAAGCGGTGGAAGTGGATAGGACACACTCTACGAAAAGCACCTAACTGCGTCACGAGACAAGCCCTCACATGGAACCCTCAAGGCAAAAGGAAAAGAGGAAGGCCAAAGAATACATTACGCCGTGAAATAGAGAAAGATATGAGAGGAATGAACAAACATTGGACAGAACTGGAGAGGGAAGCCCAGGACAGAGTTGGTTGGAGAAAACTGGTGGGTGGCCTATGCTCCATTTGGGGTAACAGGCGAAAGTAAGTAAGTAATGAGACCACAACTTTTGTCATGATAAATAAAAGATTAACATGAAATAACAAATACACACTAAAACATGTGAAACGATTTAGACGGGACCAATGGAGTTCAGCCCTGTCAAGTGTAAGCGATTACCTACCGAAGACAACGGGTGTGGCTGCGCAAAACCTTCGATTGTTTGGAGTTAGACATTAACCTTGTTGGATACCGTCTCAACGGTCCAGAGGTTAAGCTTTCGCGTGCAAGACCGAAGGTACTAGTTTCGGCCATCTAATGCTCCTATGCTCCCAGGCCTAAAAATGTTCGATTCATGCTTTCAGTAATATACAATTATATTAAATTCAGACATTTATTTTAACAGATATCACACAGATTTTTTTCTAGTTACTTTTTCAGTTTTGTAAGAATTATGTGATATATTTTTGTGATTGAGAAATAAAAAAAAAACAACAAGTCGTTTTTTTTGTCATTTTAATTATTTATCAACAAAATTGAATTTGTAGGTGTTAATTAAGAATTATTAATCAGAAGTAAAGTTAAAGGAGAACAAATGTCTCGTTAAGTTGTGTATTATAATGACATACAAACATTTCAGATCACAAAAAGAGTACAGAGATATTTTTCAGTAAATGAAAAATTTTAATTAATCAACCATGAGAATAAGTTTACTAGACATAAAAATTAGTTATCATTTTATCATCATTTGTAGTGTTGTATTTGATTGTCTAATAAAGTTGCAAATTGCTTTCATAACTTTCATTACAGACCAGTGGAGAGTGTTGAATCTCATCGAAATGATGCACTGATGATTGTTGGACCACCATTAGATAACTGGAAGTAAGTACTGGATGACCATTTCTTCCTGGTATAGGACTCTTCAGCAGTGTGCATCCATGACCCTCGTTCATAGGAATCAAATGTAGGACCTTCAGTCTTGCTTGCGAATGTCTAACTTATTGACCACTGAACCTGAATCCAATCATGTTAATGTCTAACTTCAATCACTTCACGATATTGCACAACCTCACTTATCGTCTTCCGTAGGTAACTGCCTCACAGCACAATACGGTTGAACTCCAGTGGTCAAAAAATACTACTTAATACTCTGAAATTTTGTTCAGATACCAGATATGCCAGGATTCAATAACCTGTAATATATATATATATACACTTAAAAAAGAAACCTTCATTGACCCTTCCCGATTCTAGTAACATAAGCTCTATTGCTTAAGATCATCCAGTCCTTTCCAACAGTCACGTCATTGAACTCTTACCAACTCTGCCACATGGTCAGTGGATTATCGTGTCACTTGTTTTGACTCTCTTATAATTAAGTAGTTTTAACTTATAACTAATTGAACTTTATTGAGTTTATTGATCATCACTGCCTCCTTCGAACCTTTTATTTCGAACCCTTTGGCTTTTTTTGTCTTTAACAATGTTGTGAATATTTTTTGAAATATCTTTGATATACCAAATTGATATGCTGTAATGACTACGTATTCTAACCAAATTCACTGATGTAAGTATTTTCATCTTATTTTATAATTTTGATTTTTAAGTAACTAACAAAACAAAACGAAATCATGTTATCTGGCTCGAATATTTGTTTCCGCACTCTTCGAGATTATGAAATAGAGTTACATTTATGAATTAAATTGAAGTTAACTAAATGTGTTTGTGTTCAGTAAGTTTAGGGAAGTATGTATCAATGATCTTGTGTCTTTAGTAGGATTCGTAATAAGCCAAGGAGATAAGACTGAACCGAATTCGAATGTGTAAAAATGTTTCCCTCACAACTAAATAAGCGATTTATGTCCTTGAAATTAATCACCAAATTCAGATCTTGTTAAATAAAAAGCAATTCATGGAAAAATATAACATTTAACTGACACGACATTATTTGTTAACAATTTAAATGAAATAATCTTACAGAATGAAATTAAAACAAATCTGTTTTGTCCAGTGATCCTGTATGGTACAAAAACTGAATACTGTTTCATTGGAGAAATATTAACAGTTTCAATGTAAATTGGAGAGTTTTCAAAGTTTATTACACGAATAGACAACCGATTACGTTTCATTGACAAAATTTCTCGTATAACCTTCAGTTTTTTTCTCTATTGTAAGCTTTAAAAAATTATTTTGTTTAAATAGATTATGTCAGTTCACTAATGATTTAAAGCTGAAATACATACTTTTTTATTTGCTTCAGGTAATAAATAATCTTTTGAAAATCAAAACGTTCAAAGAAGCATCGTGTTCATTTTTCCACATATGTTCATTTTTAGCTAAATTGTAATTCAATACAATGTTCGAATCATTTCTGACCCTGAAAAAAAAGTTTTGTTAACTTCACCTTAGTTTTGTATTTGCAAATAATATTTAGATGCAATAACTTGAACATTGAACTTAACAATTTACCTTAGCAACACTAGTTCCAACAATCACAAACTGTACTAATTTGTCTAAAAAATTCAAAACTTGTCATTAATTGATGTATTTTACTTGAATTTTAATGTTTGAAAATTAGGCATAATTAATGATTTAACAGAATGTTTTCATTCAATAATAGATTTCGATTTTCACAAAGAAGTAAACAACTTGAAGTTGCTTGCTGCCTGTTAAAATATTGTTACCTTAATCCGGATTTATTTTTTGCTTTTCGAAAACGGAAGCTTATAAAATTGAAAGAAATTCAACATCGAAATTTTGTTTATGAAATTTATTCTATTCAATCAATACATGCCACTACTACTAGTTAGTAATAATGTTTCGATTTCTTCAGCTATGGTTCAGTTGTCTGTCATATATTGTATAGTTTCACTGAATTTTGTTTAAATGAGACAATCGGAAACGAATTCAAAATCAATAGTTTAGGTAGAACCGCTTTTGTATTTATTTTTTCATTCATTATTCTATCTTAATTTTTTTTTTGAACTTTAAGAAATAGAGAAAGACTGTTTAAAGAATGAATAAGCTTTTTTGTTTAATCAAAGAATTGACTACGCTTCTAATATTCACCGATATTAACTGTTAGAAACCTTAATCTTAAAATTTCAATGCTAGTTCTCCGACAGTAAATACTGAACATTAGTATGTACTAAACGAAATGTTTGAATTTTTACAATGAGAGTGTTGGGAACGTTAGATCGTCAGAACTCGCTTCATCAATGCTTTGATTTTGGGTTTTATTCATGGACAGATCAGCTAACCCTTCGATCGCATTTCCCTGCAGGAAAATCCTTGGCTGTGATTGGTCGATGTGTTATTTTAGTACTCTGTTTTCGTGAATCTCCCAGGGACATTTCCATGATGTATAAATAAACACGATTTCTGCGCTTGAGATCATTGTATTTGCTGGATGTTTATAGAATACACTTTCTATGCTATATCAAGACTTTTTCGTCAGATTGTTTGGCGCAACGGATCATAGTAGCCTACTGTGTCACTGGTTCATCGTCTTACTATCGTTTATCTTAATAGTTTCAAGCATATCAAGTGATGAGCATAACAGAGAGAAAGAAACTAGTTGATTCAATTAAAATTTGTTAACTCACGCAGTATCTAAATAGAAAACTCCACAAAAAAGCGATTATCTATCATCAAATGAATCGTTTTGTTTTTAACACAAAAATAAAGACAGACATCGTATGAGAATAATGCTGTTAAGCTCACATCTTATAGGTAATCATGAATGACTATGTTTAAAATATTTCAAACCAAGTTTATTTCATACTAATTCTTGTAGAATTTACTTCATGGTATTGTAATATCATTTTAATGAATAGGAAATTCGTAAAAACAAAATCACTTAAACTAATAGTTCATCTCAAAAGATAGAAAATAAAAATTAGGTTAATTAAAATTTTAATTAATTGAATGAAGAAATGATGCAGAGATTGTTTTTTCTTTTTAATTATTTCAAATACATTTTATTCAATCAGGTTGCTAACAGTTTCGATAATTGAAATGGGAAAAAAATGGAAATGAGAAGTTCTTTCCATAATTAGCTAAGTGTTAACAACACATTTAGTTAATTAAGCATTCATTGAGACAATGATGCATGCAGTCATTAAAAGTCGACCATGCTCAAGTTGTATAGATAGGATGAAACATCAGACTATGGTAATCCTTATTTAATATGAATCATATCATGGATAAATGGTTTGATTTTGTCAAGAGTTATCAACAATGATATTGCTTTGTTTTGCTTTTTTTCATTTCTATTTGACCTACATTGTTGATAAATCATATTGAATTGATTCTAACCAAAACTGAAAGCATTTAATTAATTTAATTAAATTTCAGGTCATACAGTGAGTGAGTGAGTGAGTGATTCGTCTTAAAGCATTTTAAAATTCGAACTGTTTACAATTTAAAACAAACAAAAAAAACGAAACTTGAAATCTGTTGAACAGTTTATTTTATGAAAATTCCCAAGTTAAAGCTGAAGAAAGAAAACTTTGATATTATTGGAAAGTTTGAAACTGTGAATTTCTATTTTCAAAGACTACTGTACTTACAAACACACACTTATTCAGTAGACATATGTAAATCGAAAAAGAGGTAAATAGTTATTCTTTGTAAGTTTAGCCTAACTCATTCCATCTAAATTTGACATTATACGATAGTTGTTTTATAGAATGACTTAAATTGAATTGGAGAGTTGTGAGGAATGAACTTAAAAAGAAATATTGATTTACACCATATTTATTCCAAAATTCAAACTTTCATTCTAATCCTTTGTAAAATCACATTATTGAAAAACATAAATCTAAGTTAATATTACAAACTTGGTCAGCAGCATTAGCTATGATTTGAACAGCAGTTCGAATCAGCAATTTATTAGATTTCATAAGATTTCCACATGAACACAAAATCACGATGAATGATTTAATTCAAATGAAAATGCCCTAAAAATCAAACAAAAAGAACTTCCATAGAATCGATATGAAAATTGCTATGAGAAACATTAATTCATGATCACCTCACATTCTTTTTTTCCAACCTTAACATTTTTCCTCTATTTTCATTGAAAACTTCTAAATTAATTTACAATAAGCCTGCAAACAGTCATTTCGTGATGATAATCATTTTCAAAATATTAAGCAGTCTTTGAAACGAACTAATTTTACCGACACTTGAATACAAAAGATAATTCATATAAAATATTAGATGGAATAATTTAGGTAACAATCACAAAAAACGCCCAAAGTTATTGGATAAATATATGTATTAACACTCATCTCATTTTGAACTGTTGATTCCCATGTTTACCAAAATCATTGTTTAGTGAAATGATGATACTTTTTTTCCTAAAGATACTACTTAGAACAGAGTGTTTACCAAGCAAAAATATAGATATTTTTTCAAATGTTTACAGACATTTTATGAAATATAATAGTAGAATGTTGTTAGAATTTTTGTTAGTAATTTTCAGCATCTTATTTTGTTAATTGTCTTTGCCAAAAAGAAGGATTAGTTTCTGTAATATTAGTAACACTATTCTGTGTTCATATGTCATTGTTCAAATCCTTAGACATATTTAGAAAAACCGTAGTAATATTTTCCTTATTAAACTAGTAAGTTAACTACCAAGAAACATAGAAATTCAGAATACTGAAGGCCAAAGAATAAAAGAAAGACCAAAAAAACACATTGCGCCGCTAATCGCAAGCAGACATGAGAAGACTGAATAACAGTTGAGTAGAACTAGGAAGAAAGGCTCAGGACAGGCATAGGTTGAAGAATGCTCCGACAAGGGTAACAGACGTAAGTAAGTAAGTAAGTAAATGTGGCAATTCTTTCAATAACCCACTTCACATTGATGCATAGCAGCAAATCGACAAAAATGATTTCAGGTGTTTAATTTTTCTCTTTTTTAAAATACATTAAATTGCATTTATTTATCAACTCCTGAAATCGGATCTTTTCAATCATTTGGGAAAAAATTCCCGTGTTAATATTGATTTAGAAGATCTACTTTTTCTGCCGGAAAAATCCTGTTTTCTGGTAAAGTAACATCAGCTTCAAAAAACAAAAACTGCTGATGAGTCCCATGCCAGGCCGAAACGGCCGTTCAGTGCTTCCAAGTTTCTAATGGTGGTCTAACAGTAAATGATTGATGATTTCAAACGTGTAAAAGCACAAACCTCCAAAGCTCTGCCTGAAAATATCCTAACAGTGCTCACTAGTGACTAGCTTCGTGAGGAAATTCTCGGAGTTCTAGTTGAGAAGTCGTGACTAATGGATTTCAACCCTGTCGGGTGTAGGCAGTAACTACCAAAGACAAATGGGTGGGGTCGCGCAATATCTGTAGATCAATCAGAGTTAGACATTAACACCGTTGGATGCCGGCCCAGTGGTCCAATGGTTAGGCGTTCGTGAACAATACCGAAAGTCCTGAGTTCGAATTCTGCGAGTTGCAGGAGTCGTAGATGCGCACTGCTGATGAGTCCCATACCAGGACCTAAAGGCCGTCTAGTGCTTCCAGTTTTCAAATGGTGGTCTAACAATGATTGATTGATGATTTCAAATGTGTAAAAACACAAACCACCAAAGTTCTACTTGAAAAACATTGTTCTTTGAGTTCAATGATCAACTTGCAGAACAGGTATGTACAAAGATAAAGAAAACTTAATATATTTGTTTTATCAATAGACATATCTAAAGATAAATTTACGCCGATATTATAAATGAAAATAACGAAATATTTTTTTGAAATAAAAACCTGTTCAGCAAATTATAATCCATTTGTTCTAAGCGGATATTGAACGTTGAAAAGAAGATTGACTAATATTGTGGATGATCTTTATTATTCATTTTGAATTTCATGGAGTAGAATATTCCATATTGTTGATAATTTGAGGAAAGGCAGTAAAGAAAAAAACTGAATTGGATATTTAAAAATCATTCTGTAAAGGATAAAATTATAAGATAACTTACTTTCTTTGTGCAATGCTTGCTTTGGTCATTATAATACAATACAATCTTAATTTTAGAAAAAATATTTCGTGACTTTAGGTTATGAATTACCATCTGTATCATTCTAGTTACTTCTAAAAGCAATCGCAACTACAATTCAAAACTCTTTACAGTGAAACATGTAAATGGAACGGAATAATATGAGCTAACTTCTGATTACTGTACATAAGCAGTAGAAAAAATTACAGGCGACCAAAAGTTATTGAGTATTTTTATAGCTAATTAACCTAAGTATCGAATAGATTTGGTGGAATCATATTAGGTCTACAACTTTGATTCACAATAAACATGTCTGTTCAAAAAAATGCCACTTCGTCATCCATAGCCAAAACGGAACATGTTATGAAACAATGGAAGAAATAAGCTTCCTTCACTGACTGGCATTAAAAACATCAACTAAAGCTAATTGCTGAATAGGGCTAACTTAAGGCGGATCGATTAAACTAAACTGAATATTTTAATAACGAAAATGTACTTTCAAGCAGAGTTTTAGAGCGAATCACTATAGAAAAAAATTTATTAGAATGACTACCGAATTGTTTTAATTTTTAAATCGAAATGTCCATGATTTTTGAAAGCTAAACTGTATAATTGTTGTATTTTAATTCAAAAATATCCTTTGAATTAAGTTTTTAGGACGTCGAATATCATGAAACCATAACTTCATAGCAATAGTATATATTTCTATTAGTCTAAGTAAACTTTCATTCACGAGAACAAGGAATCTTTCTTATCTTTGAATTTCAGTTTGTTGAAACTCTTGCCTACTTGCAGGATTCAGGAATTAGATTAACACAAAACCTGATTATTAATTAGATAACTTTTGATGGAACTATTAGAAGACGTAAATGATCTGAAAATTGTGATGTATTTGCGCTATACATTTCAAACAATCGGGTAACACATATACTTGTCAAGGCGTTTTATATGAAATCAATAACAGGTTAATTGAATAAAAGTTCAAGCAAACATAGGGGGATAATTTTAAATGAAGGAGAGAGAAACGTAACGTAATATAGAAAGAATAAGAAAGGGTAGAAAACTATCACATCAACCTAGGCCATATAATGGCTTAAAGATCACCAGGGTAAATTCAAGGTTATAGTTAACTGTTTCTGTACACATAAGGGAGGTTTTAATTTACAAATAACCAAGGCCTTCATAAACCTCAGAATTTATCCTTGAACGTTTCTATACAATGTTTTGATGGCTGTCTTGATGTCAATGTTATGCCAAGTTTCAATTTTGTGTTTTGCAATCGATGAACATTGTTTTCTATTTGCCACGTTTGTCGGGTCATCTGACTTTACCTGATTTTAAAACTACTTACTTACATGTCTTGTAACCTTTGACTGCAAAGTTCCATTACTCCTACCTATGTATATGTGTTCACATAAACATAGCTTCTTTTGACATTTATCAAATGGCGTATATAATGCGTTGAAAAAGGTTATCAAACTTTCATGATTACTATCATTTGATGGCATTTTTTCATTTCAGTTGATTCAGTATATTGGAATAAGCTAACCAATCAAATTTTATTTACATGAATCAAGATTGTACCAGAGGATTTCGCTTTAAACATACGCAAAATGAACAGATTTTCAAATCATCAATAAATGAAAAGCCAACGCGTAATATCTATAGCAGAATTAGTAATTTAATGCTTTGAAACAAGTGATGGACTCAAATTAAACAACTTAGTACTACACAAAGTACTGATATGATTCACCATCTACTATGTGATAATAGATAAATTTGTTACATAAAATCTGCACATGTTACGGGAAACACTGATTTCGAATGTTGTGTATTAATCGTTCAATGATCAATTTGATCAATGAATAATGAATGATACTTCTTTCAAAAAAAAATGCGGCTAAGTCGGACTAAGTAAAAATCGGAAATTATTCACTGTTTAAAAAGTGGAAAAAAAAGTAATTCAGGAACTATTTTATCATTGACGTAAAATCGATACTGTATGCTTAGTTTTTATTTAGTAACTGAAACCTCAGACTAAAATTTCTCATTTATTGATTAAAAGCTTATCAATAATGAAAAACACAGCTAATAAAACCTCTTGGAAAAACTTGAAGTAATCTTACTTAAATACTGTGAAAATATTTCAAAGTTATGTAATTGACTCTTAGCAAGAATATAAGAACACATCGGTATCAATGAGAATTCGATTATTTATCTTTCTGTGGTCAAACTATTTTACCTAAATCTATTTTAGAATAATTTCGTCAATGTTTCAACTACAGTCAATCAACATGTGGACCATACTTACTTAAAACTGCTATCGTTCTTGATGCATAGCCCACCGACTATGTTTTTCTAAATGACTCTTTTCTAGGCTCATCACTCCAGTTGTTACAAAGTGCCTCTGATTTCTTGTGCCATTTATTCTTTGAATGAAGACTATACTAATGCATGAAACTATACAGAATTTGTAATATATTTTTTGTTTTGCAAGAACACACAAAAGGCAACAGTTTGGATGTTTTTTCACTACCTTTCCCTTTTTTGTTTGATTAAATGCCTAATTTGATAAGCTCACATTCTTCTGTCAAATGAACTTAAGCTTATTCTCTGATCAATTAAATATCTTTCAAACTAATATAAATATTTTCTTTGAAGTGATTGTTTAAACGAATATAAAACGCTTTCAATTGAATATTTGTCTTAGACATTGAAAAACTCCCTTGCTTTAAAGTAATTTTTCTGATTTATCTCAGAGTTAAACTACGTTTGTTACAAGATGTTTTTGAACTGTTTAAACATGTGTACAGTCGATTATATTATCATCTGTCAATTAAGTGATTTAAATTTGAGATATCACATCATTTAACATCCTATTCTGAATCATAACGTATGCATCCTCATATGTAATGTAAGTATGTACACATGATATTCGTTAACTTTGAACTCCTAATTACCCGATTTCAGTGAATATAGCTTGAGTTATACAATACTACCATCATTTCTCATTATCAGTGGACCAGTATGTTATTCATCATTTCACTAGTCAACTTAGACTTTTAAATAATCCACTGAGATCGTCAATCAATCATTGTTAGACCACCATTTGAAACCTGGAAGCACTGGACGGCCGTCAAGTCCTGGTATGGGACTCATCAGCAGTTCACATCCACGACTCCTGCAACTCGCAAGATTCGAACTTGGGACTTGTGCGCGAACGCTTAACCATCGGACCACTGGGCCGGTATCCAACGGTGTTAATGTCTAACTCGAATCCTGCGAGGTGCAAGAGTCGTGGATGCTCAATGTTGATGAGTCCCATACCAGGACGGAACGGCCATCCAGTGATTCCAGGTGTTTAATGTTGGTCTAACAATGATTGATTGATGATTTCAAATGTGTAAAAACGCAAACCTCCAAAACTCTGCCTGAAAAAAATCCACTGAAACATGGTTTCTAAAACTATTTAAAAAAAATATCATTTACTAATATAACCCAAAATTACTAAGTTAACTTTGTTTGCTTTACAACATCGATTGATGAGCATGTCGACTGCTTTTTAAATAAGTCTTATTTTTAAAAATGTTTCTTTTATTACTCATAAACAAATTGTCTACTAAAGTTGGAAATTAATGATTATTTATGTATCACTGTTCACAGTACACACTTGATGAACAATGTTTAAAACTTATTACATCAGATGATAGTTTATTTCACTTAAATTTTTCACATTTACTTATCAACTAATTGTAGTAATTCTTGTATAGGAGAATAGATTTTTTGTAATAAGTTAGTTAAATGCAACAAAAATTCTCTGATCAAAATACATTACTATTAATTTGTTTGTGTTCATTGAAAGCATGATTTGATCAATGTTAGACAACCGTCAGAAACCTAGATGCGCTGGACGACTGTTTCATCCAAGTATGGGATATATTGTCAGTGCGTGTCTACGACCCCGCAAGTGGTAATCTAACCCAGGACCTTTGTTCTCAAGGAGTGAACTCTCAACCTCCGGACCACCACCTCTAGAACTCTAACGGAGTTAGTGTCCAACTTAATCGAATCTTTAGAATTCTTTCGAATTAAATTATTTCATAGTCTTATGTAAAATAATTATGATAGCTTTTTACTATCATTTAATAGCAATAATTAACCAATCAGTACTTTTGTACTAAAAATTGTAAAATTCATAAATGTGTTGCATTTAATTAACTTGAAGTTTCAGAGCAATTCAAGCCAACAGATGACATCTACTGGCTGGTTTTAAACTAACCTCCGAATATTGGTTGATTTAAAGCAAAAGACTGAACATTTTACTTGGCCAATACTTAATAGCTGTTTTGTTTTAGTTAAACACTTATGAATATTTGTGCTTACATCATTTACTTGTTACCAGTCTCTAGTTTATGATATATTTATTTGGGTAGACAGATAAACTTACAATATATCTGTTGTTTGCGTAGATTATTTTGAATGTGAATTACTCTGTAAATAAACTTTAGAAACTAGAATAATTCTCCACAGTCTACTGGCGAAATAAAATCACTACGAACGGTTGTACACTATATTGATGATTTTGTTTCTTCTGATACTGCCTTAATATAATCTGCTAGCATAATATTAACTTGACTTTTTCATTATAGAGTTGTGCAGATTGTTGAGTTTCATTGAAATGATAAATCGATCATTGCAAGAACATCGTTAAGAATCTAGAAGCACTAAACGGGTATTTCAATTAAATTAAATGTTTAAAACGATTATAAAAGCAATAATATTTACAAAAATTTCAACTACTGAGGTTAAAAATAACTCCAGCGTTTCCGCTGAGCTTTTGTTATAAGCTATTCTGTGAAAAATCTCTGCCTTAAACTCTAGCGCTACTATCCATTGAAGCTTAGATAATAAGCATTAATAGGCAATGAATTTAAATTATTTTAAATTATAACTAGGTCAACATGTTATGTTATACTGAATCATTTCTCGGTTTTGTTTCAATAATTCCGAACAATGTTTCAAACATTAGAAAAGTTTATTTTCAAAGAGTACAAAGTACAAACAGAAAAAGAAATGCCAAGCTATGTATACTAGGACTAGCTTCGTGAGGAATCTTCTCCGAGTTCTAGTGGGAAGACGTGACCAGTGAAGTTCAACCTGTTCGGGTGTAGACAGTAACTACCGAACACTGTGTTGGAGGTTGCGCAACTCCGTGAACTGATCAAGTTAGACATTAACACCGTTAGATACCGGCTCAGTGGTCCAGAGGTTAGGCGTTCACGCACACAATACCGAAGGTCCTGGGTTCAAATCCTGTGGGGTGCAGGAGTCATGGATGCTCAATGTTGATGAGTTCCATACCAGGACGGAACGGCCGTTCAGTGCTTCCACGTTTCTCTGATGGTGGTCTAACATTGATCGATTCATAGTTTCAAAAATGTGTAACTTAACAATCTTCAAAACCCCGTAATGCAAAAAACAAATTACTTTGAAATCATCCATCCATTTCTATTATAATTATTTTTTTGTATTCATAACTGATTTCATGTTTATATCAAATGTACGAACGGAGATAGGATTAATATTTGTTTTTTTTTTAAAAAAGTATGAACATTTTTCAGTAGTATATTTCAATACTTATTTCCACCCACATACTCCAAAATAAATGTACTCTGGGTTTGTTTGTTTGTTTTTTCTATTTTCATTTTTTGAAAAAAACATTGAATACTCATTTCCAAATAATTTAAAACAAACATTTTCCAATAAAAACTGATACTATGAAATAGTTTACACCCATTGGGAAAAACCACAATTTTTAAGGCTATGATTCTTTTATACAAAATCCATAAGGTTGAATTTTTTTTTAAAAACAAAAAAAATTTATAACTTGTATCACGTAAGATGGAAAAATAATAATTACATTTTAGCCCCTCTCCATTTTACATTCCCTTATCGTAGTATTGGATTAGAGAATTCGTTGTTATTAGTTACAAAGTTATGTTTGTTAGATCCGACTGTCAATACAATACAATACAATACAATTCAATGTTTAATGTATAAGTCTCTTCAAATACATTGTGAGATTTTCTAGTGAAAAATGTGTGTACGCCTACTTCTTTTATCGGTAAGGTGTTAAAAATAAATAAAACTTTTTATTCTGTGGTAAAATAGTAGTAGTACCACCTAAACTTGAACTGAGATTAAGTTAATTTTAATGTGTTTGCTATGACTGCTGCAAAACTGGAATAGTTGCAAGCTACTTGATCAACTAAAAGTTGGTATATTGAAGAGAAAATAATAAAGCTTTCGATAAACAAAGAATTAATTCGATTTCAAGACTTTTGGTTGGCTAATTTTGTTTTGGGTTTGAAAATTTATTGAACGCATCCATCAATCATTGTTAGGCGACCATTAGAAACCTGGAAGCACTGGACGACCGTTTCGTCCTTGTATGAGACTGTGGATGCGCTTTGCTGATGAGTCCTATACCAGGACCAAATGGCAGTCCGGTGCTTCCAGGTTTCTAATGGTAGTTTAACGATGATTGATTGATGTGTTCAATAAATTTCTAAGCCAAAAACAAAATTAGCCAGCAAGTAGTGGAGGTAAGATTAGGATCATTAATCACAGTGGAAAACATGTCATTTACTAAACCGTTATAAGAACAACCAGTAGCGACTGAAACCAGTTAATTATCGAACAAGCTGTTATTTTAAGTACAGACATCATTCTTGGATAAATCCTGGCTCAAATCTTGTGTACCTTGATAGTATATAGTCTTTAATGTTATCATTTTATTATATTGAAATTTGTCCCTTATTGATTTATAAAATAGTCATTCACTTTTCAACTATTCTTCACTTTTCTATTTAAATTTGTCTATTGAATATTACACTGTAATTGAGCTTGTAGCGCCTCCACATACATTTGAGTTCGCTTATATTTAATTTGGTTCAGCCTTTCAATTAACTTATTTAATCAAGCCATTTGTGTGGCACCAACTTATATGTATCATTGGCTTTTGCTTTTACCTGGTTTGTATGAGCTGATACGACTGAACAATGCTTACCACCTACGTGCATATTCATCCTATTCGCTGTAATGTTAATCTGTTAAATATTTCGATGACTTAGCTATTTTCCTATGTATATATACAAACATTTTAATCTTATTAATTCGCTAATTCGCGATGTCACTCGTTCGCTAGCGTGCTTGCCCTTCTCTGTGTACTTGTGGTCGCTGATCCATTTGTGGTATGCCAAAATAAACGACTTCAACACTTCATGTTCACCTTCTGATTTAAAACCGTCAGGCGCTATTTAGTAACGGTTGTCTGGTAGAGCGAATTACGAAGCCTAAAAACACGTTGGATACCGATCGTCACGAAACTAGTGATACTTTGGCTACCATAAAAAGCTTTATGTGTAAAATATTAAATTTTTTGACTGACAACAGTGAAATAATACCTTGGTGCTTTCCTTACTCTCTCCGAAATGAGAGTCTATCGAAAATCATTTCTTGACTGTATCTAGAAGATATATTCAAGTCTGGTAACTTTAAATATTTACATTTTTACTTCAAACCGAACTATCCTCTCTTGACCAACTCACCATGGTTAAGAACGTCACTAACATCACTTAAGTGATATACATCTGGAGTATACTACGGAGAAAAACAAAGGGTCAGTAGACTTAAAAGAAATTTCAAGTTATCTCCTTTACTAGATCGTTTATTTATTGATTGAATATAGTGCATTATACCCATTATACCCAGTGCCGCTACGAATCGTTATAGTTTCGCACTCATAAGAATATACATTTCATACCTAAGAATTTCTTGTTTTTTTACATGAAACAGTCATGTTAAACCATTGAATGACCTAGTTTTTATCCTAATTTTCATCTGCTCACAAGTCAAATTAGAATGACCTCTAATAATTACTCACTGATCTTTGGCTTTGCAATAATCTATAAATAAACTCCGATTGTTTATCAACTACCTGTGTACAATAGCTTGATATAAACTTACTTTTTAATTGTCAATATTACTGATTTTTTTGTAAACGTTCCTTTGTTTATCCCACAGGTTAAACTGTCATATTATCATCAACAGTATTATTTTTCATAGAAGTCATAATTTTACTAAATAATTCATGAAAGTTCAGTGTAAGCGTTGAAGGTAAACAGGTACGAATTTCCTTTAAACAGAGCTTTACTTTTTAAATAATCGGTAATAGTCTACCGAGAATTCAGAACCTATATTTCATTTCATTAGGTTCTGATAAACGAGTTGTTCCTGAAATCTTGTAAAAATATTCACTCTCTGTAGGATTCAAACCTATGCTACTTAGCTTCACAGTCCTTAGCACTCAAATATTCGAACCTCCAAAGCCTTCATATAAGATTTCGATTTTTAAAACTAAATGGTCGCTGACTTATGACTATTTCTCGTTTGTCTAGTGGTAAGTTAAGTCAAGTAAGTAACTCAAGTTATTTCTATGACTGATTCGGAAGATTCAAACCTTCACCATTATTAATTTTGTTTTCTACAAATCAAGCTGTATCAAAAAAGAATCACCAGTTTAATGATATAAATTTTTTTGAAGCTTTAAAGCTACTGTATTAAAAAGTTCATTAAATTGTTTTCCATTAATTACTAGTAAAATTAAGGGGAAAAGTTTGCAAAAAGAACACAGTACAGTTAGATATTACTTTGCAGATAGTTTTGTAGCACTAATGAATGGATAGCGGAGGTAGGATAAGGGACTAGTAGTGAAATCCATAATACTCATTTCGTCTTGTTTGGGATTCGTCAGTTAGATGTACTGGAATCTCAGATTTGATGTTCACTTCTTGATAAGAAACTAGCACCTTACTGTTTAAATGCCAACACGTTATCCACTTGAAATGCTGAGTCCAGATAACCACTAGCCTGCTAGTTTGAATTTCCCTACTGATGGCCCTAAACAAATCACTCTCTTTGGCATCTGTGCATCCTTAATAATCATGAATGGAACTTCAAATTAAATGATCTTAATTACTCATGAACTAAACCCATGTAAAATATAAGCATATATATGTATATATATTTCGAAGAGAGATTCTTTCTTCCTGTACATAAATGTATAATAGATAGTTGACATAGATATATGAATATTTGAATGTACTATAATTTGGTTTCATATAATGCTACAGTATTTATGAATAAACTCTAATGTATATACATTATATACCCTTTCTACAATAAAAAAAGACTAATATAATTCCGGTAAAAGAATATGAACCAAAAAGAATCAAATGTATTCATGTAACAAGATTGAAACTTAAGCAAATATTTCATGCTGAAGTATTCAGTTATGTAAAATAATAACGAAAGTATATTTCTTCCTTTTCGTTGTCAATGAAAGAGACTCTGTATTATCTACGATCAAAATATCTTTGATCAAGCCTATGTTTAACTGAATTTACCAAAACTGATTATTTGGATTCAATAGTTCAATCGTAAGTCGGAGAAGATTTTTATTCATTCGACATTTTGTTTGGCTGTACATACCATCTTATCTGTACAAATAATTAATGTTGACAATATTTGTCTTGATTCTTAAACTATTAATCTTCAAATAGCAATTTCAAATGTTTGTAAACTTTTCAGTCATATTTTATTACCACCTCGATGATTGAAAGAATCTGTTCAGAAACAGACATTTTCTAAACGACCTTAAAAGTAGAAAAACACAAGGTAGACTAAAAGTCAAGGTCAGTTAGAAAACCTTAAATTCTGAAGTTATTGTAGAATTTCGTCATAATAAGTTTAGTATTCTAGCATGAACAACATGAAAAGTATGCATTTTTTTGTAACATCTCTTGATTATTTGATGCTATTTTAGTTGAGACACTGTTGACATGTTTTAGAAAATTAAAGGAATAGAATTCATCTAACCTTGTTAAATTTTAATTAAATAATCAGCTTCTCTAAATATATTACTATCATTCAGTGTAGATGATGAAACATTCTTACACATTTGAAATCATCAATCAATCATTGTTAGAACAACATTAGAAACCTGGAAGCACTGGATGGTCGTTTCGTCCTGGTATGATACTTATCAGCAGTGCGCATCCAAGACTCCTGCACCTCTCATGATTCGAACTCAGGACCTTCGGTATTGTGTGCGAACGACTGACCATCGGACCACTGGGCTGGCATCCAACGCTGTTAATGTCTAACTCTGTTTGATCTACAGATATTGCGCGACCTCACCCATTTGTCTTTGGTAGTTACTGCCTACACCCGACAGGGTTGAACAGCATTGGTCAAGTCTTCTCAACTAGAACTCCAAGAATTTCCTTACGAAGCTAGTCACTAGTGAGCACTATTACGATATTTTCGGGCAGAGTTTTAGAGGTTTTGTGTTTTTACACGTTTGAAATCATCATTCGTTTTAATTAAAACAACTTATAAACTTTAAATGTCTATACATATATATGTATGAATACCATGTTTGCTTATTTAATAAATGATAGATTAGAGTATTATTTATCGTCTGGCTTCATTTTCGATAAACATAAATGTATAAAAATCAAATGATTCCTTTGGGAAGTATACCATAGCTCGATTGAAATTTGATTAGTGTAGTATACCTTTGACGGAATTTGTTTAGTGTGTTCCCTTATGGTTCATGAAATAAATTATAAAAATTGTATTTTTTTTCTCAAATGAATGACATTTTGTTTTGTTTTTCTTTTCATAGTAATATTCAAATGGACAAGTTAGTAAATCTCAAATGTATTCATCCTGATTAGCATATTCTGACAATCAGATTGATGCAATCAAAAAAATCTACATTCACATTAAAATAAAATAAAAACAAACCATTTTTTTAATGTTGAAAATTGGTTAGTGTTCATTCAATATTCACTTGTTTTTATCATTTAAAATAGATTGTCAACACTGGAACTGTTTCGATTTGATTTCCTGACATTCCATTGTTTTCAATAGTCAGCAAAAAAACTTCGGATACTTTTAGAATATTGAGGAAACGAAAAAACATAAAAACGAAACATTTATCATCAAAAACAACAACATGATTTCTATGTATGAAGAAAAAATAAAACACAGAATAGAAACAAACAATCATAGAGTGAAGAGTAGGTGAAAAAAGGAAAGTGTTGAATAATTGAACAGAATCAAACTAAGTTATTCAACAATTTTTTATTTTTTTCTTCTAGAAAAAACCTATTTTTATGCCAGCAATTAACATTCATTTTTACAAGTGTGTAACAAACAAGTATGTAAGAAAAGAAAAAAAACGGAAATATTTCTTATTATTATTGTAATAAATAGTACAGTAGGTGATAACTAATAACTATTTACACAGTTTTTGAAACCATGAATCGATCAATGTAAGTCGTGGATGCGCACTGCTGAGGAGTCCCATACCAGGACGAAACGGCCGTTCAGTGTTCCAGGTTTCTAATGGTGGTCTAACATTGATCGATTCATGGTTTCAAAAATGTGTAACTTAAGAATCTTCACAACCCCGTAATACAAATTACCTGTGCTCACTAGTGACTAGCTTCGTGAGGAATCTTCTCCGAGTTCTAGTGGGAAGACGTGACCAGTGATGTTCAACCTGTTCGGGTGTAGACAGTGTCTACCGAACACTGTGTATGACATTGCGCAACTCCGTGAATTAATCAAGTTAGACATTAACACCGTTAGATACCGGCTCAGTGGTACGATGTTTAGGCGTTCGCCTACAATACCTAAGGTCCTGGGTTCGAATCCTGTGGGGTGTAGGAGTCGTGGATGTGCACTGCTGAGGAGTCCCATACCAGGACTTGACGGCCGTCTAGTGCTTCCAGGTTTCTCTGATGGTGGTCTAACATTAATCGATTCATGGTTTCAAAAATGTGTAACTTAACAATCTTCACAACCCCGTAATGTAATAACTATTTGATCAGTAAAACTGTTCACATTTACATTTGGTTAGTGTAACTTATTGACTGTATGGATTAAAAAGTGAACAGACTAGTAAATACTACTCTTTTGAAAATTAGTAGTTGACAGATAATGAGATGTATTTTTTTTTTTGATTAAAGATACTGCTGTGTGTTAGATACTATTTTGTATTTCAAATAATTTAACAAACTAATCGTTTCTCTCCCTTTTGCGGTTTATAAAACCATAGTGATTCTAGTTGAACAATCGGTGAAGCACTGAATAGCTGTTTTTATGGATAACTGATCATATTCCAATGTGTTTTAAGATATTTCATTCTATTGAGTTTCACGTAAATACAAGTACTGTTAGTGACATGAATATCATTGACCAGTTTTACTGTTCTTCGAGAAGTAAATATGGGTTTTAAGTCAGTCCTTATCGGAAACAACATCTTGACTTATCAAGAAAATTAATACAAATGGATTTTGTGACCCCGTGGAAAATTACTCGTCCACATTATACAACAGTATTATCAGACAAGATATAGTTCACCTTTATTCATACCTTAGGGGTTGAAAAATTAAGGGACAATACATCACTTCTTTTTTGATGATGACAGAGTGAACTTAATCTATTTGAAATGTATCGATTTATCTCTGCTTCAAATATGGTATAAATACACTGGACTGTATACTCAATTTTTGTAACTATTTATTTCTTATTACCTGTCCTCATTCCGAATTTATTTTTGATGGTACTCCATAACACAAGGGATTCTTGATGAATGAATCCTGTGTGTTAAAGTTATATAGTCTCAGGATGGATATTTTGTAGTAAAGTAAATTAACGATTCTAATCAAAGACTTAAAATACGTTTTTGAAATTTACACTACTTCATGATTAGATTTGTGGTGCCTCCACATATATTCCGGTTCGCTTACATCTAACTTGTTTAAGCCCTTTTTATTAATTTATTCAACCAAGCCATTTGTATTGCAACAATTTATATGTGCCATTCGTTCTTATTATTGTCTGGTTTGTATGAGCTCACATGACGTGTCCCACTTGTCATTTGACCTTGTCAGCTAATCATGGCTTTTATTCATGTGCGCCTATTCCGCTTGTCGCATGTCTGTCTTTTTTTGTCTGACTATTTATTCTTGGTCATGCTCTATCTCTTTGAGTTGGCTTATTAGCCCTCTCCAACGCGCTTCGCCTGTTCATCCGCCTCCTTCGCCCATTCGTTCGCATTGTAATCCCAGGAGTTGGCTCAACAGCCTTCTCCAATTCACATCTTTTTATTCGTTCCATTCTCTGCTTCGTTCATTCTTTCGCGCATTCGCTCGCGAGTGTACACAAATGGTGATCCCGACGTCAACAAAATCGGCCACCACAGATTCATAAAACCGAATCAACAACATTAGTATATAGAAAGAATATTCTTGCATTTCCTAGCATTTTCGATCACGGTCGATAATTTAACTTGATCAAAGATAAGTCAGTTTTAGATTCCTCTCAATTTAGATGACATAAATACATGACTAATGCTTTATTATATACAGTTTTTATAGAGTCAAGTATCAATCATTACAGTGGTACTGTCTTCGCAATCGTCAAAACACACAATCAGAATAGGATGATATTGTTTATGTCTCTTCTGACAATGTGGTTCATGAATTTTAAAGTAGATTTCTATTGATGAACTTATCATATTCTTTGATACTACTTGTAAAGATAATTTCCAGCTTTACCAACATCTTATCACATATTTCTATGATAACGCAAGTTTAATCCAGATAGTTGGTGATGACTGTCGAGTTTTTCTTAGGCAATAGTACATAAACTTTATTTGAGGCATGATTACAAGTAGAACAATTAAGCAAATTTCAAACTCATCAAAATATCCAATTTTTCTTTGTTTAAAGTTCCCTTCAAATGTCTTTCATTCCAATTATTCTGTTTGTTCAAACGATTGCATGTTATCAAGCGCTCGATTTAATTTTTACTCAGTTAAATTTCATTTAAATTTATGTAAAAACATTTGTTATTATGTGATAAGCTTTTCATGAATGAAAATGAATACCAGAAGTTAACAAAAGTTAGATTTGTATTAAAATATTTATGATTATCATTTCAAGTGACAAGGCTTTTTTTGATGAACTATTGTCAATTTCGGCAAGAAAGTATGTATTTTAGTTATTTTCTTCTGGGAATTAGATGGATATTTACAGACCGCCAGAACTACATAACGTCAGTATACTCCAATGTTTTTATTGTCAAACAGTAAGTACTAGAGACGTAACATGTTGTCTTTTAGGAGAATATAGTCTCTTGAATTACTGAGGTAAATTAGTAAACTAGATAACGATAAATAGTATTAAAAATGAACGAAATAAATATTTCGAAGCATTGTAAACTTATAATGAGAGAAATTGAAAATTGTTATAAGGTATACCTTGTTACGGTGTTCAATAATGAATGTTCACTGATTCATATCTATTATTGGTGTGAACGGTTTCGGTACTTACTCATTTTAGGTTGGAAATCTTGTCCTGCCCTTTAGTCAATTCATCGATCTCCAGCATAGGTTGTAATTAGCAACAATTTCCATCGTTTGGACTTTCACTGTAAACCTTACAAAAAATGACAGCATCATATCATCAAAGTGTTAACAAGATTTATATAAAATTGACAATATACTTATATGTATTTAAGATTGTGTAAAAAACATAACAAAGGTTGACAGAATGGATCATTCTAGTACTCATTACTTATCTAAGTCAAACTGGATTGATCAGTTTACTAACTTCATTTTTGAAACAAACAATCACTGTTAAAACGGTCATGTAACAATGTTTTGGGGACATTAGATCCCCAGAACTCGCTTCATAAATGCCTTATTTTGAATTTCGTGTTTACCAACATAGGCTGACCAGTTGACCTTGAGATTTTAATTTCCCACCAGAAAATTCCTTGGCTGTGATTGGTTGCTGTGTATTTTAGTGTGCTATTTTTGTGTCTATCCCAAGGAAGTTTCTGTGATGTATAAATAAACGAGATTTGTGTGCTTGATTGCATTGTGCTTGCTGAGTGTTTGTAGAATATACTTTCTGCACTACATCAAGACTTCTGTTTTACGGTTTTCGGATCAAGGAAGCCTACCTGGACGCTGGTTCATTGTCTCGTTCGCGTTTATCGACTAAAGTGAACCCTTTAATAGCTTCAAGCATACCTAGTGACGAACCTAACACAATGTTACGAGGAACAACATTTATTTTGAAGTTATTCGTATAAACAGTTCGGTTTATGATGTAGTCCACATCTTAGTGATATTACATTATAGCAACGAAGTATCCTAATGAAATGTTATGCCTTTAAATAGGACATTAAATATATATATATTTATATATGTATATATATATATATAACTACTGATTGAAACGATATACAAATCACTCGAATTGCATTTGAATTAAATTCAATCAAAAGTGATAAATGACTGAATAATAATCATTAGTATTGACAACAATGATGAAAATAAACAGGTTACTTTTAACAATTATACCAAAATATATGTTCATGCAATGAGGTGCATTAACTTGAGCAAAGAAATATCACTTCTTAATCAGATCCTTTAATGTTAATCGAATTATATCGACCAGTTTGCAATGTGACCACTAGTCGTAATGATTCGAAATCACGAGCATTATATTGAATTGTTGTGTGGTTAGAGTAGTTAAACAGAATTCCTCTACTTGAATCTCATGCTATATAATACTTGTTAGTTAATGGTAACCGTGGCCATATTGTAACTTGATCGACGGAACCTGATCAGTATCAAAAGAATAGACAAACACAACACTGGTCACTACTCAGTAAGTAATCAGTCAGTATTAAAATTAAGCGTACTGATGGTTATTTATCCAAGGTTTCATGGAGTCAAGAATCTTATGTATAAGATTAATAACTCCTAGACCAGCGCGTTATTAGTTTTCAATCTGAAACTGATGTTTAGGGGAATAATTTTGTCATTCGTTATTTTATAAAGAAATACCTTATTCACCGATACTTTATTTACTTAATTGGTCAAATATGCATCATCCGATGCATGGGTAGTTGGGAAACAACGCAAAATCTATGAACTGTATCACTTTATAAATAAAACTAGAGAATGATATTTCATTGTTTGAATACTTTGATAAGTAATTAGTTGCTTAATTAATTGTTGGGGACGTTAGCTGTTTCAATTTTCATTCTAACTAGAAGAAACCTTAACTCATAGATTCTGATTGTTCAGCAATACAATTTATCAATAATCAAACGGGAAGTCATCTATTTGACATTTGCATATATTTATTTCAGAAAAATATATTCAATTTTTGACACATAATTCATAAAAACATCATCAAAATGTTTACCTATTTATGTCCAGTCAGTTTACAACAAAAAATCAAAGATGAAATCAACTAGATTATTCAATAACTTCTAGAAATTTTCTCAGCATCGCGCCATTGTGTTCTCAAATTTTGAAATCTGAAAATGATCAATCAATTTTCAATGCTCATTGTTAAAAATAAAAAAAGAAATGACAAACGAATCAAAAATTCGAATAAGAATGATCACCATTCACTAGTTTCTAGAAACGATCATTCATTTGTCAGAATAAAGCATCTTTTTTTTCAAAAATCTTGAATGCTTGAAGGAATGTTTTTTTTCTTAGAATGAGGTTAACGGAGAGAAAACGAGAAAATGAGAAAGCCAGAAAAGAACAGTCCGATTGTGATGTTGATGTTGTTTAAAGCCGCCATACATCATGTTATCGCTTTTAGCAACTATCTACATTAATTCAGCGTAAACAAATAGACATAATGAAAATAAATCACTTCTATTGGAAAATTTGTCCAATTTATCTGTGACTCTATTCATTATTAACAAAAAGTTATCATTTACTGTTATCATTATTCTCGCTTTTTAATTCTGTCATTGTGTTATGATTTATATGTTTATTTGTGCCATACAGCATTCATTGAATATATTGAAAAATAAAATAGATTCAATAAGTCTAACATGAATTGTCATAATGATTATGATGTTTAAGAAATGTCAATTGCATCATTTGAATGAGTTTACTGGAAATCAATTTTATTTTGACAGTTAACCACTGATATCTCAACTGATGTCAAATAGTTTGGAATTCTATGTTGTTGTCTTTTTTGATATTATTTGATTTTCCCTGAGGAAAGTATTTTTTGTTACAATGCCTTTCTTTGGCGCAAAATGAATTGGCTGTAAGTTGAGGAGGAAATTAGAAAAATGCCCTGAAGGCGGATAGTTTACACTTTAAAGGAATCATAAACTATGTCAAAAAGTAAGACCTTGATTGGAGAAAGGAAAAGAAGCGGGCTAAAGCGTACATAGGATCGGGAACCGGATGTCAGCATTGAGACAATGAGTAGAACTTGGAATTAGATATAAAGAAGAACTGAAGATAGAGTTGGTTGATGATCTCTGGTTGGTGGCCTTTTTTTCTTAAAACAAGTAACACAGCTGGGTAAAAAAGCAAATCAAATTGAACAGCACATCACATAACTTTCAGTGAATTTAACATCAAGTGAAAATAGTAGGAGTCGATGGAGATTGTTGTGTTGTATAATTTATTTCACGAATTAACATCATTTCGACAACAATTTACAACCAAAAGACAGCAGACAGCTGTTTCGCTCTAGCCTGGGATGTATCAATAATTCTCAATCATGAATCCTTCAACTATTTAACCGAACACTTAAAGGTCTTGTTGTGAGCAATTAACTGATAGATGACTAAGCCGGAAACCAACAGTTTACATGTCCAACTTCGATCAATTCGTAACGTTTTGTTAACATCTTATTATTCTATTGGTGGGTAACTGGCTTTCAGCTTGCATAAATGGACTCCAATCATCAAAACATTTCAGTACAAATTTCAGAATCACCATTCAAGATTGGTCATTTGTGAACATATGATTATGATAAATGTAAGGAAATTGTGTCAACTGTTGATTATTGAATCCTAGACAAATAACCATTAAAAATCATGATATATTGAAGTTGTTGGTTCCAATCCTCAGCGATATATTGTTTGAAATATTGCATAAAAAACCATATTCATAGTTATTGAGTCGTATGGATATATCAAAACCATAATTATCTATTCACAGGCACACACACATCTCATTCACAATATCATTCATAGTCCAACAACATAATTTAGGCTAAATAATAATGGTACAATGATCAGATAAATTCTACGAATGAAGAGAGAAGTTGATTATGATCATGTTACAATCAAAACAAAGTAACAGAATTATAAATGAAGTTATATATTCCTATTCAATAAACTATACTTCATTTGTAGAAAAAAAATCAAATTGAATGAGATGATATTGAGTAAATCTTTTTAATTTGAGAAAAATTTGTAATGACTAAGAGAGGTGCTTATCGCTGAAGGAACATGAATAGATTTTTGAGAATGTTATTGATAAAAACTGTTCTTGTGAATTTAAAAAAAATAACTACCGGATTCGGCACCTTAATATCGTAATCAATGAAGATGATTTCATTTACGTTTGTTTTTTTCTATTTGTCACGAATTCAAGTCAGTCGTGTGTTGGAATATAACTGTCGGGGACATTAGATCCCCAAAACCCGCTTCATAATTGCTTTATTTTGGATTTCAAGTTTGCCAGCATGGGCTGATCAGCTGACCTCGAGATTTCATTTCCCACCAGGAACATCCTGGGCTGTGACTGGCTGCTGTGTATTTCAGTGTGCTATTTTTGTGACTGTACCAAGGACGTCTCTATGGAGGACAAATAAACGCAATTGGAGTGCTTGATTGTATTGTGATTGCTGGGTGTTGTAGAATATACTTTCTACGCTTATCAAGACTTCTGTTTTACCGTTTTCGGATCAAGGTAGCCTACCTGGACGCTGGTTCATTGTCTCGTTAGCATTTATCGACCAAGGTGAACCCGTAATAGTTTCAAGCATACCTAGTGACGAAACCAACAATAACAACTAACAGAATAATATCAAATACCTATTCCCCTAGTTTAAATAATTATAAATTTCGAATTTTTTTACATTGATCTAAGCTATTTACTTTGAAATTCATCATCAAACTGATTTAATGGTGATTTATCTCTGATTGGTGTTGCACTTAATATTCAGTCAGCTACCACTGAATCACTGTTTCTCCAAATTTTTCTGTTCCGTATATTTCCAGCTAACATATTACCATCGATCTTCCTAAATCAACGAAATTAACGAAAATTCTCTTTTAAATACTCAATGAGAAACTAGAAATATACGATTTATCTCCATGATCAGTGAAAAACAATTATAAAAAACAATTATCAAAAAACTTTTATTGTTCCTTTATGAAGATGAATTATGAAAGCTTTATCACTTTTACCTAAGACAGGTGGATACGAATCAGTTACAACTCGTTCGAATACATATTTATCAATTCATCACTTGAACCAAATAATGTGAATAAATTTTGAACTACTGAAATACTAATTAAGTAGGTAAACATCAAAGTCAGAATTTTTAATGCAAATGTCAAGATAGTTCTTTCGTATGTGGCGGAAGCTTGGAGAGCTATCGAAGCCATCATTCAGAAGATACAGGTGTTTACTAACAGTCGTCCAAGCAAGATACTGAGGATCCGCTGTAAAACACTATCTTCAATGGTCTACTTTAGGTGAGAACAAGCCAGACTCTAGCTAAGGAATTAAATCAGGGAGAAGCGCTGGAGTTGGATAGGACACACTGATGTACGCACTCAGCTGCGTAGTATACCTAAATGAATTTCGCAAGTGAGTATTATAATTAATTAAGATGCTGGTACGATACTTGTTGTTTTGATGGATTGATTACTATTATTAGTGATAATGTGTAGGTCAAATTTGATATCATGCGTGCTAGTGTTATCCCTCCTATTAAAATTATTCCACTGAATTATCAGTCACCATATACAAAGATGTTATTAGGCAGACGGATGTTTCTGCAGGAATCATGCTTGACTGAGATTTTGAATTAGCCTGCTTTCATCAACAGGCAGTGCCAACATTCTTGAGAGAACTGATACTCTCCGTGACATTTGAACCAGTGTCACCCAACTTCTAAGTAATGAAATACTACCACTGAACTGTTCTGGCTGAACTATAGAATCCGAACAGTGATTAAAGATTAGATAAATAAGAAATTAGAATAACCACCTTCTCCCGGGGCACGTGTTGATTAGGAAATCGAAAGGAAGAAAAGTGAATGTCCGGCACTTCAATCGGGTTGATTGGTACAGAGGATCAACCAAGAAGATTTGATAAACCCTGATTCTAAACCAACAGTGCTCATAAACTCCGGGATCCTGACAAAACGAATGGCATTTGAATCTATTGTTGACCATCGGTCACCATGAAACTGCGTCTCTTGAAATTGATCCACCGCGTTATAGACCAGGTCTCTTGGTCACAGACACGAAACGTGAAAGTGGTCGCTTCTGAATTGGGATCAAAATCCGTGCCACAAAAATTTTGTTATTTACTCGATAAATATAACACATGCATGGCAGATGTATCAGTTATTGGTAATTGGTTGCGAGCATTGGTTACTCACTCATGAAAACCTAGATGGATTAAGTTTTTCAGAAAAATATTCAGTCAGCTACCACTGAACCACTGTTTCTCTAAATTTTTCTGTTCGGCAAGCTAATCAGTTTTTGCCCGTGAGAATATATAATTATTCATTCATGAGTTAATAAATTTTGAACTACTGAAATACTAATTAAGTAGGTAAACTATTAAACCCTTTATTTTTGCTGGTGGCTTTTTCGGTATGAGAATAACAACTCGTAATGGATACAAAGAAATGCTTTGGTTAGAAGGATCCTGTAGAGTTTCATTATATATTATTACGTAACACCGCATATACAGTTTTACATAGATAGATTTATTTTAACCGGTAATAAAATCTCTCAATAAGTAGATTTATGAGCTCTCAATATTATTATTCAGTGGAGCTGTAAATACGTTTAGAAAATATAAATCATTGATCAAACTGTTGAACTGCAACTCACTTGTGATTAATCGTTTCTACATATACATCATATTCGCTCACAACTCAAAAGATAGTAAGGTTTTTTCGTACTGATCGACATTTGGTTTTATTCTATTTCATTGACATCATGAATCGGTTATTGTCGAACCACCATTCGAAATCTGGAAGCACTGAACGGTCGTTTCGTCCTAGTATGGGACTCATCACCAGTGCTCACTCAAGACCCTGCAAGCTGGAATCTAACCCAGAACGCCCAACCTTTAGATTATTAAGTTGTCACCTAATGATGTTAATGTCTAACTTTAATCAATCCAACGTATTGCACAACCTCACCCATTGTCTTTGATAGGTTTCACACCCGACACGGATGAACTCCATTGATCACGGGTTCTCAATAGAACTCAGAGAATGTCCTCACGCAACTAGTCACAAGTGAGCATTTTTACCATATACTTATGGAGATTGTTAAGTTCATTCAAATCATAGATTGACTCTTGTTAGACTCATTCAGAATAAATACATATTGAATTTTCTTAATCATACAAGATAAGCTGTGTCACAAACTAAATAAGACAAAATCATAAACACAAGCTTCTTCAATAAGTTGTAATTGTTGATATATATATATATATATATATATATATATATATATATTTGATTAATTTATCAAAACTAATTAAGACCATTTCTCATCAGAACATTTGTCTAACTAAATATTGATTTTTTTTCACATTCGTATACTGTGTTTTTTTTAAGCAGCATATTTTACTGAAATGGGATATTTTCTCCATAGTCATTTTTTTTTGCAACATCTGTCTCGATTGTACTTAAAGTCGATATTACAATTTAAAAAAAAAAGAACGTTCAGATGAGTCTACATGTCTTATTTACATAATCACATTCTAAACTACATAGTCAGTCGACGGTATGTGATAGTTTTCTTATTAAAAAAAATCACACCAGGTGTTATTCGTAAGGTTTTCAGTAGAAGCATTTGTCTAGCTCAATTGCCTTAGGAATAATAGTCAGTCAGTGTTTTGAACTTGTGTGAGAATCAATGCCTTCCTTACTACAAACCGATCTCATTAAAACGGTGTTGTTACTTATGATATTGGAAATGTTTATTTAAATTGAATGAAAAATCTAAAAATTCAGAGTTATTCACAATTACAAATTACATAAAAAGATAAATATGTTTAGTTTTAATGTTTCAAATATTTAAAATGACAGTATGCATTATTTAAAGTTGTGTGTACAAATTACTACTTCCACTAAGTGGAACATTGATTTTACTTCCAATATAAACAACAGTTATAGTATCTCAGCATTCATTCATTGTACTTGAATAATTAGTCATTTGAATTATTCGATAATTGTGTATCGACCATAATTTTGTATTTGTAATGATTCGATCACAGTATGTATCGATTATTGTATATTTGATTGTGTGTGGATGCTTACTCGCTTATCACACGTCTAGTCTACTATTGTTTGACTATAAATACTTAGTCATTGCTTCAGCTCATGGAGAGTTGGCTCGCTCACTCGCCTTCTCCAATTCGTTTCGTTTTGCTCGTACGCTTCCCACTCAGTGACATCAAAACATTAATAAATCCCAGTATATATATGTATATATATATATATATATATATATATATATACAAATTCATTTATATTGGCAGTTTGAATCTTTCCGTCGTTACGTAAAACTGCGGTTGATCAGTTTCCTCTGGCATACATTCATGTTGTGCGTATTGCCTCAATATAGCCATTAGGTCATATACATGATAACTATAGATGGATAGAAGGTTACAATGGAATCCAGAACACTCATTTCAGCCTATTTGTCCGTCTGGACTCAGTTGCTAAATGGATAACATGATGGAATTTGAAGCGAACAGTACAGGGTCCCAGTTCTAGGAGTAAACATAAACTCCAGGGTGCAGGTACATCCATCTGAAAGGTATCAAATAGAATGAAATGCACATCCTGGATTGTACTGCTAGCTACTATCCATCTCAACTGGTAATGCTTGTGAGATAAACGAACTGTAAAGTATGATTGTTTTTTTATTGAATATTTTAAACATAATTTAAGTCATAGTGTATGGATGTGTCGACTTGTAAAATTACGATTAATTCGGAAATGATGTTTTGTAGCATTAATTAACTTGTTGGATACTGAAATAATTTCAGATTTTTAAATAAAAGATTGTTATTTTTCTGTATGGTGAAACAATCAATGTTCAATTTGTTATATTTACCTAGTTGACAAAAAAAACAAATTATTATGAGTTTTTCTTCGACCAAGTAATAAAGTTTTTCTAATTTATGATTATGGTTATTGTGGGTTTTTTTATTTCAAATTGTTAGAGTAAATCATTGCCAATTATAGAAAAATTTTAAATGTCCATTTTGAAAGCTTATGAATTTATAGGAGTAATAATTTTGTTTTATGCTAGTGAATTCCACATCATGTATTATTCACTGACTCCTAGATTGGTTAGGAAAAGCGCGAAGGTTGTCATTAAATTACAAGCTTCTGGGTTACGAAAGCAAGCTGTTGATTCATTATGACCCTCTGGTTGAAGTCTGAAAGAGATTGTTGTAACCCGATGCCTTGAGACGTCGTCATGTGCATCTCAGACTATAAGCTGTCGGTTATCCTGCTGTAATTTTCTTTTAGTTTCTTTATTAAAATAAGAAGGACTTGAATCAAAATGATTTTTTTCTGGTTGTATCTGTTTAAAAATGGACGCCTCCACCCCCTCACCCTGAACTCCGAGATTAATTGAAATGGAGTCAGTCAAATGGTTATAACACTATGATATTGTTACGCATACACGTAAACACGTCACTTGATACGCTTGAACTATTACGAGTTTACCCTAGTCGGAAGACGAGAGCGAGGATCCGGCGACACGACCGGCTACACTAATCCGAGTGTCCCAAACCGCCATTGAGTTAAAAGAACAAAACTTGATATCAAGTAGAACATGTACTCTACAAGCATCCAGAAAGTACGAGGTCCGAGTCCAGAGGAGAATCAAGATCCCGGACTGGGGATCCGGGTCCGGGTCCTGGTCACAAAACGTTACAGATAATGCGTATTTATACAGTTAGGTCGAACAGGAAACAACATTGAAGTATGTGACATTGATAGTTAGGACGACCATAACATTGACCAGTAGGAATTGGCCAATAGAACTGGACTTACATCAATAATTCTCTTAGGATATTTGATGAACATCCTAACAGATATAAGGTTCCATCAAATGAATGCATCACTAGTACTTATAAAATCAATTTCAAAAAGTTATATCATAATCAGATAACAAGAAAACGAACATAGTTACTAATTTCTTGATCAAATATTCTATTTCAAGTAAAAATATTTCACAATTATCAATAAAATGGAAAGGAATGCTGTAACAATTCATGAAAAAATTACACACACGAAATGAAATTTTGCACGAGAATATTGCCAATTATTCTAAATTATCATCTATATATGCTTGAAAATCATCAATGAACTTCACAAAATGTTGAGTGTCATGGAATTTAGAATTTAAATAAAAATAAAAAAACCAAAAGATAAAATTATGTAAACAAAGCGAGAGTTTCATTTACAAAATAAAAAATATGCTTAGATCACAGATTTTTCATAAAATATATTCCTCATATAAATTTAACACATCTATTTATTTCAACATGTATACAGTTTGTATAATAAATAAAGGTTCATTGAAGTGTTCACCAACATATTACATTCCATTCTTGTTATTTGGTGTCTTCATGTTTCACGTATAAAGTTATTTTTTCTCGATCACCGGATTCCAACCAACCTCCTTCTCGTTTGTTACATAAATTGTTACACAGGTCACATGATCCAATGACACTTCACAACTAGTAAACAATAATAAATAGGGGACTTCTGAAGCTCAGGTATATTTATTTCTTAAAACTAGCTAATTCATCTAAATAATGAAGAAATTAAGCAGAAGAAAATTTGTTTAAATATTAGTGTATATATATAGCGTACAATTTAAATTCTTGAAGCACATAGTTAAAAAAACAGTTTATAAAAATTGTAAGTGATTATATTGTTTTCAGTTGAAATAATGAATTGATTTTAGCCGAAATCATCATTGAAACTGTGTTGATTTTGACTATGAAACTACGCCAGTCCCCCACAAATCCCCTTTTATTGATTTTTTGTCTTATCATATAAACAGAAATCTCCAAAACTAATGTAACAAACAAATCGATCTATGTTGGATGAAGAGTATTCTTTCAACATTATACTGTATAAAAAGGCACTGAATTTAGAATTATTTAAACAATAAAAAATATTTGATAAATATTAAGGTACACTAAAACACACTGCGAAAAGCACCAAGCTGCGTCACATGGAACCCTCAAGGTTAAAGGAAAAGAGGAAGGCCAAGGAACACATTACACCGAGAAATAGAGAAAGAAGAATGAACAAACACTGGAAAGAACTAGAAAGGGAAGCCCAGGACAGAGTTGGTTGGAGAAAACTGATGGGCGGCCTATGCTTCATTGGGGGTAACAGGCGTAACTAACTAACCAAGGCACACTAAAACTTATATTTGATTTCTACAAGTAATTATCGATATAATTTTTGATTTTCATTTGAATTCTTACTGATCACTAGTAGATTTGTAATGTCTTTCTAAGCGTAAACCATTATAAACATTACCAGATGAATGAGCGACTAGCAGAAGTAGCATAAAATTTCCTACAGATAGTTTAAATTTTTATAGATTTACATTAGGCACCATTGAAACATCAGAATGTTATCCTTCATTTCATGTGGCATTCATTCTAATGTGATTGAGTGATAGTTTGTGAGTCTGTTATATCGTCGATCGGGTTATCAATACAAAGCTAATTCATTAAATTGTATAAGGCAGTCTAATCTATGATTTAATAAGATCTTGTACACAGAAACTAGATGAAGCTGTCTAGTTATGAGTATTGAAATCGGTAACGTTTATTTAACAAGTAACTGAAAACTATTGAGAATACACCCAGCTTTAATTAATATAACACAGATACCTCTCTGAGAAAATTACACACATTCTATATTTCTATTGATTAAGATCTATTTTAATAATTATGAGAGAGAAATAATCTATGGGTGTCTTTATGGATTAGGATATTTATTGATCATATTACCGGGAACGTTGTACACTTAGATTTCTTTGGAATAATGATTCCCTTTAATTATTATTTTTATCAGAAATACTTTCTAAGTACCTAATAACACTTGAAAACATTAAATATAATAAAACTCTCTCTTTATGAATAACGTACTTTCTTAAAACTTTAGACAAAAGTGAATAACTTATTCACTTCCTAGTCTAAAAATAAAAGCATTTCAATATTTCCTACTTCAAACATAGCGTGAATAATCATGTCCAAGGTCTAGTGGTGTTGGGGACATTAAATCCCCAGAACTCACTTGATTTAATTTTGTGGATTTTATGCTTTCGAGCATGGGCTGAACAGTTGACCTTGAGATTAAATTTCCCACTCGGAAAATACTTGATTGTCATTGGCTGATAGATTATTTTAGCACGCTATTTTTGTGGCTCTCTCAAGGACGTTTCTAACATGTATAAATAAACTCGATTTGTGTGCTTGCCAAACCTCATATTTTCTGGGTGCTTGCAGAATAAATACACTTCCTACACCATATCAAGACTTCTTCCTCTACTTCGTGGGGCCTTAGGACGCTCAGATTAGAGTATCCTATCCTGTCACATGATCATTTGTCTTCACTCTCGTTTATCGAGTAAGGTGAAGTCGTAATAGTTTCAAGGATATTAATTGACGAGCATGACAACTGTAAACTTTCACATTAACACCAAACGATCTTTTGTAACTGGAGATGTTTATTTAAAAGAACAGTAAATCTTTTACACTTTCAGATTTTCATTTTATACTCTAAACCTTATATATATTTATAAATGTTATTGGATAAACAAAAAGTCATCATATCAAAAACTTACTTTCTCCAGGTACAAATGAGCCCAATTTTGTTAGCATTCTTTGAGTGTAAAGCTCTACATTTGGTATATCATATTGATGTCGTAATAATTGAAGATAATATAACTTCATATAATTACCAAGTGCTTCCAAATTTTGATTGTAGAAAAGATTTTGACAAGAATTTGACAAGAAATTATTTGCTGTTTGAAAAATATCGCTGTAAGGCTGATATATTTCGGAGATACCGGTATTATAATCGAATAATTTACAATTAACTGAAGCATTAGGAAGTAGTGTAGGATTTGAAATGGCAGACTGTCCATGTCTGAATAGATCTATTTGTTTCGTTGGTGATATGTCTAATGCATCATTTTTAATCCTATTTATAGCCTTGGGTACAAACTGTTTGCTCACTTCATTAGTGCAAGTATTTGCATATCCTAAATTACAAAGAACACATGGGGTAGGAGGTTGTTCACGTTTCCATTTTTCTTGAGGACTTTCAGTTGATCGATTACAGCGGTCATACTTTAGTGATCTTCTGTCCATTCTTTGAATATCAGGGATTAGTCTGTCGGTATATGTTGGTGATGAACTCTCATTTTCTGAGGACATGTTTTCGATATTCAGTAAAGATGAAATAGTGAACTGTTTTGAAATTGAATTGGATTTACTCTTAGAGTTTGACTTTATTCTTGATGGACATGTTGTTTGTTCGTCGAACCTTGAAGGACTAGTGAATTTCTCGTCCTTTCTTGATATAAAGTTTGTCTCCTCGTCTGGTGTCTTCTGATTGTTAGGAGAGTTGTTAAAAATTTCCGGATTTGAAATATGTACAGAGTTTCTCTTAGCTACCGGAGTATACAATTTAGATTCTGACGTTTTCGGAGATATCACACCGTCAGTTTCGTGATTTAAGAAATCTGTTATAAAAGTGGACATCATAAATGGTAGAGATCCTGGAATACTTTGATTCTGTTAAGGGAATAAATGAAAGCCGGAGCATTATTAGTCATCAGTTTACATAAAATAGCGGAAAACGTAACCCTAGATCAGTATAACCATTAAAAATTGAAACTCTAAACTGTTATTTAGTTTTAGTCTTTACCTTTGTGATGCTCAAATCAATGTTCATTGCATCTACAACTTAAGTATGTCAAAAACATAAAACAATGCTTCAGTTCACTTAAATAAACTCAATTCTAAAATAACACATTTTAATCGAGTAGCAGTTCAGTTGAGATGAATAATTGAATTCAAAACTGTAACATATTACTGAAAATTATAACGAATTAGAACGTGAGTATAAATATCGGTTTTCACGGTTATCAGTCTACATGATAAACAAATCAGTTTTTAATCTAAACAATGTCTTCTCTGCACTTCTACCTACAAAAGCTCTCTCTAAGCTATCCCCGATTCATTTTTCCGTAATGTTGATTCTGTTAAGCTTCCATTCCATTTCTTCAACTAACAGAATACGCAGTACCATTTTCTTAAAGATCTATTTCTATTATTCTGATGACTGTAAAGATCTGATAAGATTTCGGGTTAATCTTCGACTACTTATTCTCAGTTAGACTTCAGTTTATGGTAAATATGTACCTTAGATTTTAGTTAATTACTCCCAGTTCAGAATTTCGATCAGCGGAAAGAATCTTCGAATTTCTATCAATGATATTTGGAATTTTTAGTACTGAAAATCAGTCAGATCTTCTAAAGGCTCTATTTTAATTTTGTCGACTATGTATATTCAGCATCTGGAGGGAAGCACGGTATTCAGTGGACAGCTAGGACGCAGCTGGACGATCTTGACCTAGCAGATGACCTGGTTCTCCTATAGAACACGCAACAACAAATGCAAGAAAAGACGACCAGTGTAGCAGCAGTCTCTGCAGCAGCAGGTCTCAACATACATAAAGGGAAAAGCAAAATTCTCTGATGCAACACAACATGCACCAACCAAATTACTCTTGATGGAGATGCCTTGGAGGACACTAACACATTTACATATCTTGGCAGCATCATCGACAATCAAGGTGGATCGGATGCAGATGTGAGGGCGCGGATTGCCAAAGCAAGGGCTGCATTTCTACAATTGAAAAATATTTGGAACTCCAAACAACTTTCAACCAAAACCAAAATCAGCATTTTCAATGCAAATGTCAAGACAGTTCTACTGTATGGAGCGGAAACTTGGAGAACTACGAAAGCCATCATCCAGAAGATACAAGTGTTTATTAACAGTTGTCTTCGCAAAATGGTTCGGATTCGTTAGCCAGATACTATCAGCAACAACGTACTGAAATCTTCTAAGTGAGGAGGTAATTGAAGTGCGAATTTTAAAAATAAATTTTATTTATCCCTAATGCTGCATAGTTCAACTTTGAAAGTTGAACTATTTTCTTGTTTACATGTTAATATAGTATACAAAGTTGAGAAATAATTAATTTTTCAGTGCAAAAACTAGAATCTTATCTTTTCTCCAGTTAATCTCTGTACATCTACAAATCTGTTAACTGAAAACTTAATATGCTTATCACAAACTTCAATGAGCGAGAAATCAACCTCAAAATATTAATCAATGTGTACTTTTATGAAGATTACTCAGCACGATAAAATTCCAACAGCTAATTGAGGCTAATTTACTAATCACGGTAAATAATTTAGGGTATGTCAGTTTCCCTTAAGAATGAAATGGTATTGAAATAAAATTAATAACAGAAGATTGATATGTTTTTAACGATAATTCAAATAGAAATACTTGGCATTAACTTACTGAAGAACTTTGTATACTTTGTGAATGTATTGATCGATGGGGAGAATCCTCATATACATTTTCAGATGAGGAGTGTTTGACATGTGAAGTATTTCTATTCTCAGAACCAGTAGTTCCTACATCATTTGTAAGATTTATTTCTGTATTTACAGCAGAGACTAATTTTTGACTTGATCTGTTCCGGTGCTCATTTATCATTGTCTGTTTTTCTATAGAAGTCAACTGATAATTTTGATTTGATTTAATTGTTGAAATATCAAAATTATTATTTCTATTGTTGTGTCCAATGCTTCCAATATGACAATTCCTATTACTGTTTGTGCATAAATGTGAAGTTGATTTCAGACTGGTTGATAAACTTTCAGGATTATTAAACGGGGAAATTACCTCTGGAATGAATAATGAAGATATCGACGAAGTCGGTATGTTTGTTGGTGAAAAGGGGAAATTCATTGAAGTATAAGATTTTGAAAAATTATGAAAATCCTTCAAATCAGAAGGATAAGTACACGAGGAACATTTAGATATTGGAATAGTGGTAGAAAATTGTGACAAAGATGGAGGCACTGAACCAAGCTTTGACGGCATTACTTTTGAATCTGATGTTGCAATGTGAGGATATTCTAACGTATTACAATGATTTTTTGATGTATCTGTTAAAGATCTTTGTACAGGAAACCAGCTTTCCTCAAATCTTGATGGGTTATCACAATTTGTACTTATATTTGCTGGCAAACCTTTTAAATTTTCAGTAAAACTCCGACTTTGTTTAACTTCCTGTGAGCTTATGTATTTGTCAGGACAGAATTTCCGCGAATATCGTGAATTTATGTTCGTCGTTTGACATGGTCTACAACCTAAGGGTTTACCTTTTCTTGTTGATAGGTTCTGAAAATCTGAAGCTCCGTTAATTATGCCATTATTGTCTTTATTGATATTTTTTATACAGTTCATCACAGAATGCTGTTCAAATGGGTAGGTATTAGTATTAGTAAAGTTTCTAGTGGTAACTTCATTAGATACTTGCATGTTTAAAAGTTCGTTACAGTCTTTTGTAGGATTAGTTTGATGATGATAATCTGATTGTTGATGCAATTTATTTGGGACATCAGTAGAAGAATTATAGTTTGCCACTTCGAGCATATTGTACCGTTTGATTAATTGGTTAAATAACTTTTCCTTTTCAGAATCAGACATTCCTAATAATTCCACATGTCTTCGGACAGTATGACGTTTGATAGTATCTACTTTTCTTTGTGTCATCACTTTATGACAAACAAGACACATGACCTGAAAGAACAGATAAGCCAACCAGAACTTTTAATTTACTTTGTAACAATTTGACTACTTACAAATATTCTAGTAGTTTAAAAATAAACAGTAAGTTTAACACAAAAGTAAATTGTTTCACTTGAGCAAAAATCTAACTCACTTGTACAACTCAACTGTCAATCACTCACTTACGCTAACTCACTTAACATCAAATAAATGTAGAACAAAAATAGTATATTAAAAACATGTTTACCGAATAGCATTCACATCAAACTTAGTAAAATTAGTCGAACTCAGTTAATGAGTAAATAACCCGCAGATAAACAGTATGTATGCATATTATTGTAGGTACATAGCAGTGATGATAACACATGTAGTGTGTTTCTTTGAATTCTCATTCATAGATTAAAATGTAAGTTTTATTTACTTAGTAATTTATTGTGACAGCATTTTTTCTCTAATTCTTCGTGGGTGATAATTTCAATGGATCCATTAATTCATCAAAATCATCTGTCAATCATAAGGGTATTGCTTTTTTTAAAGCGTATCATGGTTAAGCAATGTTTACACCAAATGACATATTTAATCACTTGAATATTTCAATAATATGAGATTATGTTAAATAGGCGATAATTGTGTCAGTAAACAGAACAAAGTAGGTCATTCTTGTTGTTTACGTGTTACTAAAGAATCAAAGAAGAAATATTAACAATTATAATAATGTTAATGGTAGTAATATCAGTATTGAGTATTCAACAGTTGTGGTTATACAATTGAACAATGAACAATGGCGTTCCTAATTAAACAAATAAGCAATCTATTATCATGTTATTTTATCCATCTAAAGAAGTATAGTTCAGGTTTTTTACCTGATATCTTAACTACATTTTACTTGTTACCAGATAAAAGTATAGTGTAGTGTTAGAAGCTTGTGGTAGTGTTTTTTTCTCTGAGCTGGATGCTTTGGTTGTGAAGCTTTCATTGCTTTTCTGAACAACGACATCATCAGCAGCAGCACAAACTTCAGATAGAAGTGTTAGAAGTTACAAATTATTTATTTATTATTATCAGAACGATCTATATTTAACATTTTGCAGTTATTGTGAATAATGTCATTAGCTAGCTGTCAAGCTTTCTGACTGAAATGCTACAAAATCCTGTGAAGAATCAAGAGTATTGCCAAACTGAGAATTTATTATTTGACCTAGACTATTTTACTACATATTAGTTTGATATAAGTTGTTGACTAGATGGCATCAATTGTAAGTTTTAAAGTTGTTTCAAGTCAGTTGCAACGCACAATTAGAACATTCCTATAGTCTTGAGAGTATATTAATACTTCTAGTTAGTTACAACTAGAATAGTTCAGTAGTATAAAGAGGTTATGACCGTTGTGCTCGTCACTAGGTATGCTTGAAGCTATTACGGGTTCACCTTAGTCGATTAACGCGAACAAGACAGTGAATCAGCATCCAGGTAGGCTACTCTGATCCGTTGACCCAAAAGAACTAACGAGAAGTCTTGATAGAGCGTAGAAAGGATAGTCTACATACATTCAACAAGTACAATGAATCCGAACACACAAATCGCCTTTATTTATACACCATATAGACGTCTTTGGAAGAGTCACAAAAATAGCACACTAAAATAACACAATAACCAATGACAGCCAAGGATTTTCCTGGTGGGAACTGTGATCTCAAGGTCAACTGATCAGTCCATGAATAAAATCTAAAATAAAGGCATTTATCAAGCGGGATCTAACATCCCCAACAATGACTTCGAAATTAAGTGGCATAAATGTGAATCAGTTTTTCCACGAGTTTCTTCACACTTTCTAGACAACCGGCTCCATTTGCACAAGATTATTTGTAATACTTGTTTTTCTTATTGGATGTTAAGCTATTATTAAACTAAACTAAAGCACCAGTTTCATACATTACTTCCTTTTAAAAATAAAAAAAGGTTGTCTAAAATTCATTAATGTTTACTACTTTGTTCTATAGTCAAAGATCTTATAGTTAAATCATTAAAATCGATTTCTAGTCCATTCAATGTAAAATCACTGCAAATAACTATCATATATTTTTCAGTAACATTTCTATCCAGTATGAACATTTATTACCGAAGAAATAATCATTTCTCATTGATTTCATCTTTATCTATTATTTACAGATTACACTGTTGTCTGTTTCCAAGCCTAAAAAAACATCCACAACCATTTCGATCAATCGTCAATATCGACTTTGATTATGTCAACAACAAAAAAGGGAATAGTTATGATTTAAAACAAAAAAAACATATATTACCAATAATGACACTTTTATAGTCAACATTCAATACTTGATACATTGCATAATTTTTTTTAAATGTGCACATGTGTTTGTTTTAAGTTGTTTTCATCCCTGAATTCACATGGCAATGATTTAATATGAGATGATGACGAAAATTTAAATTTAAATTTTTAACTTATTTCAATGTTCATTCATTTCTTGCCTGTACTGTATTTTTTATCTTATTATTTTATTTTGATTGAAAATTCTGTTGTCTGGTGAATAATGATAAAAATAATAATAGAATCTTTCTTAAAGTGTTGCTTTAACTTCACTTCTCTCCTCACCTTTGCTTATCATATTCTACATTTTTTTTCTGTCTATGTCTAACATTTTGTTCTTCATTGTGTCATTGACAATTTTGAGAAGAAGAAGAAGATAAGTGAAACGACACAGCTTATTGTGATCATTGCTTTTATTGAGTAGTATAGTTTTAAGTTAGTAAATGCATTTTTAAGTTGTAGATTGACGTTGAATCAAGTGATTGTTTGTGTTGTTTAAGTTTAAAAGATGCGAAATGTTGTCATCAACATCCTCCTCATCATCATCGTCATTGTAATTGTCATTATGAGTCTGTGCATAGTTTAACTAACAAATACTCACGAGAATTATGGTTGATAATTATCAATTAGACATAAGCAAAAAACAAAACAAAAACTTTTCACACTGTCAACTGCATAAATCTGATGATGAGAATGCATTACAACCAAACCGATCAATACAAACCACAGTGGAATAATGGCTAAAGCTGTGATACTTCATGATGACGATAATATTTGCTAATAAAAAAAATGAAATTGCTAACATAAGGAATCTTTTGTTTTCTTCTCTTAGCCAGGAAAAAAAGAAAGAAGGCGGATATTTAACTTTGATTGCAAAATTCTAACTGATTTAAATTCAATTACTCCAATTAGAGGAAACATTAAAAGAAGAAAAACTCTAATCCCTAAAAATGTAATTTAATTGAAGAATTGATGTCAATTAACTTGTGAATAATTAATGCGTGTTACTGTGTTTATTTCTTCAATGTAATATTAATATGTTTGCTTGACAGTGTCAAGAAAAAAGCGTTAAAAAGAAAAAAGTGAAAAGCTTTTTTCCCGTTTTTTTGTGTACAATATACACTTTAATCGTAATCATGGTCGTTGAATGTAGGTAGATAAGGGCGAAAAACACGTATTTGAGCACCATATTGAATCGTAGATCTTATAAGCGCGAATAACAAACAATGTCCGATGGTTAGGCATTCGTGCACAATACCGAAGGTCCGAATCCTGCTACGTGGAGGAATCGTGGATTCACACTGCTGATGAGTCCCATACCAGGACGAAACGGCCGTCTTGCAGTGCTTCCAGGTTTCTAATGGTGATCTAACAATGAATTGATTGATGATTTCAAATGTGTAAAATCACAAACCTCCAAAACTCTGCCCCAAAAAGTTTACATAACCATAATTGTATTATACCGTTCACTGAACACTAACCGATAACTAACAGTCAAAAATATCCCAATTTATATTAGTATTAAAGTGATATAAATGTGTTCTTTCATTATTTTGTTCTTGTAAAAGTAATGAGTGGTGTTCCGTTGAAATCTAATTATCCGGGATAGAAATACCTATGAAAACTCATTGCTACTGTCGAATTAGGTCTAAGGGAAACATGTTTTTTTCTATCTGCTCCTCACAATATGAATCTATTTTGATGAATAATTTCAAAACTATTTTCATTCATCAACAGACAATGTGGCTTACATTTTCCTCTAAATGACATTAGAAAATCAATAAAAATACCGAAAATTGAAAACTTTATCAAGAAAAAAAGTAGTGGTGTTCTTTTTTTCCACAAAATTATTTGTTGTAGTGTTTAAATGAAATTCATTCTGAATCTCAAACGAACATGTCTTTCCTCGGATTTTATGCAACTATTTATTTAAGAAATCGGCTTTTATTACAACTATTCCGAAATTACAATTTACACTTAGTTTTGTTAATAAATATTAAATTCTATAATTAACCACGTCATTTGACTTGGTAACAAAATGAAAAAATAAATCACATCTAAAGTCGTAAATACAACTTAAATTTATCAAAAGAGTAATTTATAAGCGACTGAAAAATTGTTAAGGTCAGTAAAAACCCAATCAAGATCAAGGTCAGCAGGATAAGCTACAAGTCGTGCGGGAAGAAATTCGAATACTTCACTTCTACCTAAAGTTAGTATACTGATGAAGTTGTTTAGAAGAACAATGTAAGCTCCACAAACCGAAGCCTCCAATTCACAGAATCAACCGCCACTGTAATCATCCACCGGAGATATAAATTTTCTCGACCATCTCAAAATAATTAATTCCTTTTCATCCAAATTGATAGCTTTCCTGTTATTTTGTAAACATACAACTGAGTATCTGTGCCACTGACTGAAAAGTTTGATCGATCAAAAGAAAAGAACCTGATGGACAAATTATTCTAACAGTACCACGGACATTGGTCATAATTAAAAAATGTTAACATTTACAATCGACTATGTTCGTTAATAGGATAGATAGTTTGTGAAGGTAATTCACTATAACGATTTAAAGTAAATCGCTTTCAAATTACACAATTTCCTTTAACCTCGTATTGCTATTAAGTGACTGGTTTCGTTGAATTTTTCAGTTTTGTAGAAAACTCTTTGTAAGATCCATTTTTTGAAGGCTTTGATTGTAAAAATCCCTTCACGTATACATATGTAATTTGTCTTTATTGATTCCTTCAGTTGTACATTTTGCTAATCTGTTCGATTCCATTTGAGATGATAATATTTGTATTTTATTACAGTTTCTATTTCTCTTGTTATTTACTGAGTTTCTATGTTTCTTTCAGAACTGCATTCATGTTGTTAAAGCTGATACTTAGTCATAGAGACAGCCATATTGATTTGTTCCTCTTTTGATTGTGTTGCTTGCTTTGACTGGAATTGTGCATTTCGATTGTGAATTGAAGCACTCTTCCAGAATCGGAAACACTACGTGTTATAAAGCAACCAAATATTATCTTTCGAACGAATCTGATCTATCCAAGAGGGATAGAATAAATTTATTTGTTGCTGTTGATTTGAATAATTAAACAATTGTCGGTGGAATAACTGAGTGGTAGTATTTGTTTATGTGATGATGTACATTTATATTTCTGATGAATATTAGAACTGTCATTTACCCGATCACCGTGTTTTGGTTTCAACTGGGCAACAGCGTGTATCTAAATAACCTAGACAGTTATTCTCCTCAATCCAAACTTCAATTTGGATTCTACAGCCGTGACTGGTAAAAGTCATTCATGACTGAAGTCATACAATTACATAGTGGCAGGACTGGAAAGTCGCATACTAGTTTTGGACTTTTAAATTGGGAACACGACATTCAAGTCCATTGGTTTATAGGGCTGGGCTCATCGAAAAATAACTGAATATCTTGAGTTGGATCAGTGTGGCTTAAAATAGTACTTCAAAGTTTTTTTTATAATAGTTTTGCAATTTAAGCTTGTAGATATAGCTTATCATCTTAATTTGATGTATATTGAAGAATACTTATTTAGGTATTGGTAGTTTAAGCACTAGAATTTAAATTTCGTAAATTAAAAAACATTGGTCTTTATGTTAGTGTTGCTTCAAGTTATCACTATTGGTCTACATTAAAAATTGAAGTTGATATTCACCATTTTAATAAAAGTAGTTGTTGACACAGTTTTATAAGTCAGTGATTGTTGAACTTCTATAGTTTACAACAATGACTAACACTAGTTAGACAAGCACTGAAGAATCAGGAAACATTGAAAAACGACGTCGTCTTAGAATCAGACATACCAACACTGTTTATCTACAACTCTGTGGGGAATCCAACTCGATACCGATAGATATACGACTTTTAAACAACTGAGCTAGTAATCAATAAGGTACGTTCTTTAATGCATGTACAACATTGTTCGACCATCGTTCAGCACCACTGGTGCATTAACGCCAAACACTATACAAAACTAAACTCCATTAATTATTACACTTGATCAATAGAAGACTAACATAAGCGCTAATGATTGTCAGACTGACGATGCCATTATTAGTGGATAATCATGGTTGATTCTTTCTTCATCAGAATAGAATATCAATTAATTAAATTTTATGATTTGTAAATCATAAAAATATTTTCCCTACCAACATAATAATAAAATTCAACTTTGAACAATTTTTTTTTTTGGGAAATTTACAAATACAAAATTAGTTTTTCTAATCAGATGAATAACATGATTAAGTCATATTCACGTTTCAGTTGTAAACTGAATTATGAATTTACAAACTTCGCATAACTGCAATCAGTAAAATTATCTAAAACTTATGATGAAACCATGCATCGATCATTGTTAAGCAACTAGTAGAAACCTGATAGTACTGGACCGCCAGTTTGTCCTAATATAAGGTTCATCTACAGTACACATCCACGACCTCCACTCGTGGAAGTCGAAACCAAAACCTTCGGCTTCCAGCACGAATGCTTAATCTCTACACCGCTGAACCCGAACCCAACAGTGTTAGAATCTAGGGATTTCGCGCGACCTCACTCACTGTCTTTATTAGTTACTGCCAACACTGGACAGGGTTGAACTCCACTGGTCACGTCTTCTCATTAGAACTCCGAGAGATTCCTCACGAAACTAGTCAGTAATGAGCACATTTTATGATTTTTTTTGTCACAGAGTTATGGAAACTGGTGTTTATGATTATGTATTTTTTCAAAATGAAGAAAAATGCCAATCTATAGATAGGCACTAATGAGTAAACGGTAATAATTAGCTCGCAAAAATATCTCACCTCATAGAGACCGTATGGTATCACAAGCCATAAATGTTTCCATTCTTCACGAAATCGTCGTCTACGATCTTTTTCACGCCATGTCAAATATTTATAAGCTGCACGTGAATCATTGGTCTTTTTCGTCAAATTTTTATTGTCAATGCTGTTGGTATTAACTTGATAATCATTATCACTTGTATTGTTGACATGTGTTGACGTTGCATAATTCATTGTTGATGCATTGACTGTTTCATCATTACTGTTCACTGGAAGATCTTTGTTGATTTTCGAGTTTTTTCTCCTCATTAGTGAATTTGTCTTTTTGTCAGTGAGTAAACATATTTCTTTTGATCCATTCGTTGTGATTAGCTGATTATCATCGAGTTGATCATGATTACAACTAGTATTACTTTCGATAATCTGACAATGATTCAAATTATTCATGTTTTTAGTTTCTGTTTTGAATTGTTTTCCAGTACATTTCTTAGACAAATTTGAATTAGTTTTAGAATATTTACGTTTTAATAAACGTCCACCAGTAACTTCTGTATTCGTAGGAGAATTGGAAGCTGTTTTAAATGATGATGATGGGGTGCTGCCTTGATTGTTTTGAATAACTGAAGAATGAATATAATCTGACCGTAATTGATTCAATTTCAGGACAGAATCATTGAGATTATCGATCGATGAGTGCATTGAATAATCAAGTGGATCCCCATGCGTGTTACTGTGTGCATTCATATTAGGCGAATTGATTTTTCTCAATGATTGAAGTATATTTGAATGCTCATATAGGTAATCACGTGTTGGTGAACTAGACTGTTGTTGAAATGGAATAGAGCACCGATTATTTGTATTCAATGAATTTGATGTGAAATATCCTGTCATATAATTACTGCTTGTATCAGACACAATCGGATTATTACAACTAGATGTCCATGTATGAGTTGGTATTTTCAAATTTCGTGACTCATTAGATGATGATAATAATATTGGTGATAGTTTGTAAACATCGTGATTTGTGGACATCTTTTTTTTGTCAATTAATAAAATAAGATCTGTATAATTTGAGTAGTCTATGGGTTCTAAAAATAAAAAAGACATGTGGTAATGTTATCCATGATCGAATGTATTTTAGAAATCATGAGAAAACGATAGTCATTAAGTGAAAAGTTTTTAGCGATTTACTGATATATTACTTTCTCGTGTGTTATCAGATAGATAACTCATTCAATCCTCCTATCGCTACTTTTCGTCAGTCATTTCACCTGAGTGAATAGTCCAGTTAGTGGATGAGTGTTTTTTGTAATTCCCAGTTGTTAGTATATAGTGGCTAAAGTATCAATAGTTTCGTGACAGTCGGTATCCAACGTGTGCCTAGAATTCGTAATTTGCTCGTCCAGATAATCGCTAATAAATATCGCCTCAAAGTTTATGAATAATAAGCTGAACACGAAGTGTTAAATACGTTTATTTTGGCACACCACAAATGGATCAGCAGACCACAAGCACAGATAGAAGGGCTAGTACTCTAGTGAGCGAGTGAAATCGCGAATTAGCGAATTAATAAGATTAAAATGCACATATATATACATAGGAAAATGGCTGAGTCAGTGAAATATTTAAGAGGTTAACTAACATTAAAGAGAGTTGGGTGAATATGCGTGTATGTGGTAATCAATGTTCAGGCATGCCAGACAGTAATAAAAACCAATAGTATATATTAGTTGTTGCTATCCAAATACCTTGGTTAAGTAAGTTAATCGAAAGGCTTAACCAAATTAAATATAAGCGAACTTAAATGTATGTAGAGGGACACTACATGTATTCAGTCCTGTAATCAATCAATCAATCAATCTCTGTTGTTCTAAATGCATCCTTAACAGATTGCGTCAATGTAGCATTCTATTACAAGATCTTAGTTTAGTGCGCATATATATAACAAGCACCAGACTGCAAGAGGGCCTCTTTCAACACACAATGTTCAGATTTGTTTACTTTAGTCTGTGTCCTCTTAGACAATTATCAACCACAGCCGATAATTGTTACAACATCATACAAATCAGTCAAAATTAGATTATATTCACCATTGAATGATCTTAATGATCTTAATGATCTATCACTTTTCTTTTCAAAATTAATTTAATCAACTGACCTCTTAGATGAAGGAGGACAAAAAGTGGTCTACAAAATACTGGAATAGTGTATCATTTGTTATTTTTGCCTACTATTATATAGGGGATAAAATATTTTCAAATGTGTAAAAACACTAATCTCCATAACTCTAATTAAATATATCGTAAAATGTGCTCATTAGTGACTAACTTCGTGAGGCAATTCTCGAAGTTCTAGTGAGAAGACGTGACCAATGGAGTCCAATCCTGTCGGATGTAGGCAGCAACTAAAGAACAAAAATGGGTGAGGTCAGGCAAAATCCTTAGATGGATCAGAGTTAGACATTAACACCGTTGGATGCCGGTCCAGTGGTCCAATAGTTAGGCGTTCGCGCACAATACCGAAGGTCCTGCGACGTTCAGGAGTAGTGGATGCGCACTGCTGATGAGTCCCATAACAGGACCTGACGGCCGTCCAGTGTTTGTGGGTTTCTAATGCTGGTCTAACAATGATTGATTGATGATTTCAAAAATGTGTAAAAACAATAATCTCCATAACTCTAACTGAAGATCTACCGATATTAGGCTCGTCATTTTCATCATGTGATCCAAAGATAAACATTAACATCACAATCACCATCATCATCATCATTAGTTTGTCAAAATTATCTACTGTGAACACAGAAAAAGTCAAGACATTTAAATAATGAACATGTATGTTCATTTTATTTTATAGATTGAACATTGATAACGATACTTTGCATGAATCACATTCACTTGTTTTTTTTTTGTTTTTTTCTTTTAAATTTCATCTAACATGCATGTAGAAATATAAACAAACAACCTAGACAAAACATGATCATATTATCAAATGTCTTATTGATTCCTTTATTATTATTATCACACTAATCAACTCTGAGGTGTAAATGTGTGAAAATAAAATTGATGTTTCCTTTCCTTTGGTAACAAACAAGAAGGGCTAACACTAGAAGAAAGAAAAAATATTCCTAACAAGATATTGTCAAAAAGTTAAGGGTATTTGTTTTGTCCTTCTACATTAGATCATGTTTGTTTTATTCTTTTGATGTTTATGTTATTCTTGGGTAGATAGATAGATAGATAGATAGATGGTGAAGTGGGTGCTTTCTTCTTCATTTGCCGACAACTATTGTTGGTTTTATTCATTACATTAAAACTACTACCGGTCTTAGTGATAGATTGAAACATTATTGAGAGCAGGTCACATCAGTCAATCAATCAATCAATGTTCAAGCTTCAATAAATGTCATTTATCTGTCAATTGGTGATCAATTGATTTGCTTATATGACCTTTTATTGTTATGGTCTTATATTCATTAATTAATTAATTGCATGTTCATTGTATTTAAGTTTTTGAAGATGAAACCGAATATAACTAACGGTTAAAATGATCAGTTTTTTGTCGGTTTATTATTCATAATGAAAATAATAATCATATACTTAATTAAAGTGGTTAGGTATTAGGCATGAAAAAACACGCTTTGATCATTACGCTTGATAACATGAGAGTGAACCGATAAAAAGCTTAAAATACGGCTGACAATAATTAACTGTATGTGAATGCACAAGCTTTAAGGAAACTAAAATATATATTCAACTTGGTAAAGTGTTATATTTGAATTGCTGAACTAATCAGTCAACAACTAGTCGATTAAATATTCGTACTACACAATTTCATTAAGTCAAGTAATCATCAACTACTCACTACTATTGAGAGTTTTTACACATTGGAAATCATTAATCAATCATTGTTAGACCAGCATTAGAAACCCACAAACACTGGACGGCCGTCAAGTCCTGGTATGGGACTCATCAGCAGTGCGCATCCACAAATCATGCACGTCGCAGGATTCGAACCCGGGACCTTCGGATTGTGCACGAACGCCTAACCTCTGAACCACTAAGCCGGCATCCAACGGTGTTAATGTTTAACTCTGATTGATCTAGGGAGTTCGCACGACCTCACCTTTTTGTCTTTGGTAGTCACTGCCTACATCCGACAGCATTGAACTCCACTTGTCACGTCTTCTCAATAGAACCTCGAGAATTTCCTCACGAATCTAGTCACTAATGAACACATTTTACGATATATATTCAATTAGAGTTATACGGATTATTAATATTATAATAATACTATAATATTTCCTTATTATTAAAATCATGAATCAATCATTGATAGACCACCATTAGAAACCTGAAAGCACTGGACGGATGTTTTGTATTGAACTCATCGGTAGTGAGCAGCGACTCACTCTCACTCTTGGCAGAAATCGAACCTAGGTCCTTCAGTCTTGGAAACGCCTAACCTTTGGACTAAGATTTCCAATAGTGTTCTAACAGTGACTGATTCAGTCTTTTGATATTAAACAACAGTCTCCATAACTATATCGTGAAAAATATTTTCTTAGTTAAATAGAAAATTATTATTCCCATCTTAGTGTTTGATATGATCACAAACAATTTCTCTTTTAACATGAGAAATAAACTTTGTTTACCGAATGTGTTATTCAAGAGGTCATTTTATAGTGACACTAATAATAATGATAATAATAACAGTTAATGTCTACAATCATATTCAATCAAACTGATTATATATTTTATTAAAATAAGTGAAGAATACTAGAATGTGAATCACTCATTTATTGATTGTTAATTGATCAGTTCAAAGTTCAAACTATCGATTTCTTTCTTTTTTCTGATTCACAATCTGACAGATTACATTCGTGTTGTTATTTTAAACTCTCAGGTGATTTTACCAATTTATTTTTTCAATTAAAGTTATGAAGATAATTGTCTTTTTCTTTTTACACATTTGAAATCATCGACCAATGATTGTTAGACCACCATTAGAAACGTGGAAGTACTGGACGGTCTTTTCGTCCTGGTATAGGACTCATCACCAGTGCCCATTCACCCACGACTCCCGCATCTCTCAGGGTTCGAACCCGTGACCTTCAGTCTTGCGCGCGGACGCCTAACCTCTGGACCACCGGGTCGTATAATGTTTCCAGGTTTCTAATGGTGGTCTAACAATGATCTTGCAACTAAATGTTTATTAGTTGGCATATATCAGAGAGGTATTTTCGAAAGATTTTGAGGGAATAAGAATTGATTAGTTCAATAATTAAATCTCCTATAGATTAATTAAAATCACTCAGTAATAATCATTCGAAAAGTTAGATGATAACGTTTTCATTATATATACGTTAGTAAACTTTATTAACTATTCACTGCTTACAGCCAATGCAATACTATTGTGAGTATGATGAACCGTATGATGAAATAACTCTCCAATGGTTCTTAATACCTTTCAATCAGTGATAGATGGTAATTTCAAACGAAACAATTTCCTTTAATATTCATCTTATTTAATCAAAAGTTATTTATGGATTTTAAATAGTCTCAATCAACTAAGAATTATATTTTTCAGTTAGAGTCATGGAGATTGGTGTTTTTCGCATATTGAAATCACCGATCAGTCATTGTTAAACCACCATTAGAGACCTAGAAGCACTGGACGGCTGTTTCGTCCTAGTATAGGACTCATTAGCAGTGCTCATCCACGACTCCTGCACGTCGTAGGATTAGAACCCAAGACATTCAGCCTTACGCGCGAACGCCATTAAGTTGTTTTATTTAACTTTAAGTGAAATGCAATGCACTTCCATACCATATAATTTATTTAATAAAATAACGTTTTGATGAGTTAATTATCTCTACTGAACATATACCAAGTAATGTTAGTCAGTTAGCTAGTCACAAACAACGTAGAACCTAGCACGTATACAGCTCACAGTTCAAGTTATCGTACAACGAGATCAAATTACGAAGACAAGTCCTGAAGTACTATGAATAATAAAGGCACCAAGCGACAGATCAAGCTTAAAGAATATAATGCAAAAAGAATACTGGAATTCATGAAACTTCGAAATTAACGATCTAAAATAATATAACTAGTGAATGTATATCAATCATTATGACCAGTTTTGAACCATTTCACTTAAATTATTTTATAATATAATTTGAGAACAGTGATCAAATGTTAGAAGTAAATCATGATTTCATTGGATCAAATGTTAGATTTCCTTATAATATGTGTGTTTTTCAAAAGATCAAAGTTGATTTATTTATGTATAGGACAAAATTCTATGTTCAAGATTTATAGTTTTAGTTTTTAATAATTAGTAAGTTGATTTTTACAGTTTTCTTAAAACTTCATTTTATGAATAATGATTGTGTAAGTTTAGCGGCTACAAAAACTTTTGGAGATAATAATTTTCTGCTCAACTGGTGGAAATTTTGAAAAGTTTATACTGATAAATTTTTTTTTCAAATATACGCTAGATAAAGAAGAAAATTACTTCGTTTTCATTGGTAAATTGAAAGAAATACCTCAAAATGATTTTTTGTGCTAAATGACATCATCAACGGATAACAAAGGTGTTATGCTCTTCAACTATGATATGCTTGAAACTATTACGAGTTCACCTTAGTCGGTAAACGAGAGCGAAGACAAGTGTTCTAGTGACACGACAGGTTACTTTAATCCGAGCGTCCTAAGACCACGCTAAGTAGACAAAAAGTTTTGACAAGACTTAGAAAGTGTATTCTACAAGCACACAAATCGAGTTTATTTATATATCATAGAAGAGTCCTTGGAAGAGTCACAAAAATAACATATCAACCAATATCAGCCAAGGATGTAATCTTAAGGTCAACTGATCAGCCTATGCTTGGAGACAGAAAATCCAAAATCAGGACCTTTTTTTCCAAGTGAGTTCTGAGGATCTAAAGTCACCGACAAAACAAATCCACTTTGTAGTATTTCGTGTGAAATGTGAATCAACACCATTTTACAGTAGTACGTAATTTTATTTCTCCTAGTAAACTGTCATTTTTTGTTAAGAATCATTGATAATTAGACGAAACCAACTTGGAAATGTATTGATCATGAAATCTAAGTAGAGAGATGACATTTTCCAATTTTAAGAAAAAAATTAACTAGCACTCATAGAGCTATTTTACATCCCTTTCTTCATTGATTCAAAAAATTTTTTATGGTTTTATTTATCAATTTATTACTGTTTTTAATCAATAACTAACCGAATAAACATTTTACTATCAGCTAAAAGTCAATGAACTGATTGATAGTCAATTGGTGGGAAAAAATGTCTTGCAAGCAAGCATTAAACTGACAAGGTTTTAGCTGTTCAATTCCAATCGAAAATGTTCAGTCAACCTAGAATTGATAACTAGGCAATAATAACAGTTCAATTAATTTTACTGTATAACATAATTCATGGTACAATTTAAAAGATATATATTTTTTAAAATGTATTCAGATAGTATACATTGTCTCAAACTTCATGGATTTCCATAGTTTTAAAGAAAAATTACCAAAACTTTTTATTGAACTGATCTGTTTACTACAAACTACTTAAATAGTTAACAGCAACCAACTGCACTCCAAAATGTAATCACTGATAAAATCATCTATAACTCTACGAAATAAAACATCCGTCTTACTTTTTTTTGCCTACCATTCAAAATATATCATCGCCAACCAGAAAGTATTTCATCTAGAATAAAGGATCTATACAACTCTTTCAGACAGTCCTTCGTTTTTTTTTGTTAATTTCCATATTTAATGAGCTACAAACAAGTTTATGAATGGTGGTTGATATTTCAAACATTTAACTTTAATATTATAATTAAATTAACTGAATTTAGTATACTGAGAAATAAGTCTAGTCAATAGATCAATAATTAGGTAAGCCGTATGTAATAAGTTTACCCTTCTAAAGGTCCCCTAACTGACAAAAAACCCTTCATTTACCATAACATATTTATGGTGTCTGGTGTAGGCAGTAACTAACGAACACAAATGGGTGAGGTCAGAGTCAGACATTAATATGTTTGGATGCCGGTCAGTGGTCCAGAGGTTAGGCGTTCGCGTGCAAGATCTAAAGGTCCTGGGTTCGAATCCTGCGAAGAGCCGGTGCCGTCGATGCTCACTGCTGATAAGTCTCATAGCAGGACGAAACAGTCGTCCAGCACTTCTAGGTTTCTAATGCTGGTCTAACTTTGATTGATTCATGATTTCAAATGAATACAATTATACAAATAGTTTAAAAATAATAATAATAATTAGAAATTCGCTTACCCAAATATCGACTGGAGTTCTCGTTGACTTTCTTCTATCAAAAGTTAAAAAATTACCAATATGTAATAAAAGTTATTTATTAATTTATTTTAATGTAATAAAGTTTCGAAAATTAGTTGATTGGTTTCAAATTGGGAAATATGTATCTTGATTAGATTTTCTTTGTCAAAAAAGAGCAAAAATGAGTTGTTCCTCTAGATGTGTATGTTTTTATTGAAAGTGTTTATACAAAATAAATAAAGGGGGATTGAGAATGATTCTTTTTTTCTCGGTGTGCTTTATTCAGAGATGTAACTCTCACTTTTCTCTTCACTAACTAGCTAGTCTATTCAAGTGAGTACAATCCATTTCATTGCGATAATAGATATAAAATTTTTAATTATCATATCTATATCCCCATATAAACCATCATTCTTGTTCACAATAGTAAATATTGGTTAGAGGACAAGTGACTTGACTAAACCTATAAAAGCTAGAAGGGGAAGAGTTTCAACTAAATTGGCGTATCAAGAGCCATCACTAAAAGTTTGTTTATCACCCCTTATTATTTACAACTACTATATGTTCACAATCACACACCTATTCTCCCCACCCCCCATCATCCGCCTATTTACTATTTGGCTAAAGATGTTTCTCACTTTATATATCTAGATGTTCCTGTTGTCATTTAGTCCCTATATGTCTGACTTTTATACACACACACAAAGAGTTCTTCTAGACATACAAACATGTATGTCTGTAATTTGTTTGGCGTAAACAAATCGGCAAATACATAGTCCACTTTTGCATACATACATTTTGGTGCGGTCTATAATCAGGTTGGTTAATTACTGACAGCCAAGCGCCGATTCTCTATCCCCACATCTATTCTTCGATCGTGAAGAAAATATCATCCTAAGAAAATAAATCTTCGGAACACTTAGGGGACAGGAGATATACACGACTTATTTGCAATTTTATTGTCATCTGGATTCAGAAGAGCTTAAACACTGTAAGACGTTAGATCGTGAGAACATCTCTCAATTAAAATATTGTAGTCATAGTCATGTCATATCAATGTTGAACAAGCTTAAACATTCTCAATTGCTGCTTCAAAATGCCTATTTCTTTTTTCTTCAATCTATGAAAATGAATGTTAAAAAAAATAACCTAGTCGCCAGACTGTCTGAATATCGAGACATTGTGTTCACAATGGAATCAGTGTCTACTGCGTCTCCTATAGAGCGCATACACATTTGAAGATTTGATTGGATAGTACACAAACTACCAATAAAAATTCAACTAACAAAACTGATACACAAATAAGGAAGTGCACTGCACCTAAAATCAAACCAAAACAAAACCAACACACACACACACATACACTGTTCAATAATCAATTTATCAAACTAAACGAACAGGTACCTACCTGTCTGCCTGCCTATCTCTGTCAGACTAGACAACTCGGCGCCATAGTTGAATGATTCCAATGATTGGTTCAATGTTTTGATGTTTTAATGTTCTCCCAGACCATTCGGTGTTGTTAGTTTTTTGTAAATTTTTGTTCAACAATGTGTATGAAAGCTGGGACAATAGGGAACTGTTGATTGATTCATGATAATTTAAAATAAAAATGTCATTTTGAAAGTGATTAGTTTTGTTTGTAAGAAAAAAAAACAAATAAATGGATACATACCACAGAAATGATGCACCTAGTTTTTCTTTTTTTAAACTGGGGAAAGAAAGTAATTCATCTGAGATGTAAGACCAAGTTCTGTAAATGGAAAAAAAGATTTTTTAAATTAATATAAGGTATGTAATACTAATAATAGTAATAATAATAATAATATTATTTCAACTTGTTTTTTAAAATGTTTTTTTAAGAAAATAAAAAGAAGACTATTTTTTTGAAATTAAAGTCTTCATTTTAGCAATCGATTTTAAACATTTGCGACCTAGATGCCTCGAATAACTTTGTATAAATCATTTGTGGTTCGTTGATTTACAGAATTTAATATGTACATATAAGATTTGTAAATGATTCATTAAATCCACTTGCCCAATGATTTTTTTATATAAACAGTGGATTTAATTTTTAAAAATGCAAATTCAATTGGATTAAGCATATAAGGGGTAAAAATACATAAGCCTTTACTCCTTTTTCATCAAAAAAATTTTTTGGTAATATTGGAGACATGGATTTTTGCATACACATATATCAAGGATAAAAATGCAATTCTTAAAAATTGATTTTTGATTACATTAAAAACATGATTGAACTTATCGAAGTTCACCGAACCACAAAAAGGTTTGAGCAAAAAGAACTTCATTGCCTGTTTAATGCGGATATCAAACTTACTTACATTAGTTCCATGTGTTGACGGAACCATGTGGCACTTTCTGGTTTTTCTCTTGTATATAGATCTTCACAAAGATCTTTTCAAATACAAATTAAAGGATGATTCATCAATAAAAACTTTTGTATTAAGGAGTCTTCGATATTCACTTAAATATTGCTCATATATCTGTCGTTTCATATTACTTGATTCTGAGTTGGCATATTAATCTATGTTTAAGGACATTTTAAGGATTATAAAAATTTTTTTAAAAATCTCTGTGAATATTTTAAAAAAACGAGTTGAAATACTGTAGAATAATTTACAGATTAAATTTGATTATAATTTCATCAATAATAACTAATCAGATGGATCAATAATCAATGGATCAATCAACACTTGATTGACATAAATAAATCTGTACCAAAGATTAAATCAAAATGTCATTGGTTACTTTACAGTAATCAATCAATATTAACCTGTAACTCAAATATCTGAGATAACTTCTTTGAAGTGGACACAATGGAGCTACTTCAAATCACAGCAATGGTATTTATTCCTATAAGCGTGATTAGATTTACTTCTGACAAGTTCACACTAACATACAAGCAGTATTTAAAGCTTTTTATTGACCATAAATAACTGCCTTATATAAAAAAAATGTACGAAATCACTATAGTATAAATTGCCGACTACTGACACATATTCGATGTCAGTATTAATAATTTGTATTTCGGGCTTGTGGAGATTGTTGAATTACTTTAGAATCGTGAGTCAATCACGATTAAGACCGAGGTTCCTTGGGTTCGATTCCTGTGAGTAGATGGAGTTGTGTGCACGCACTGCTGATGAGTTGCATACGAGAATGAGATGACGATTTAGTTCTCCCAGGTTTCTCATGATATCGATAAACACTGATTGATTCAGGATTTCAAAATATTTTAATAATAATAAAACTCACTAAACACACAGATTATTCTTAAAATACAAATGCATACTTGATAGTGTTAATATTGTTAAAATGAATCATTATTATAATGTATTATATATGTCCACGTTTCACATTAACACTACTTTCAATAAAATACATTTTTGATATACACAAGACTTACTATAGTTTGCAAAAAATTTTTTCACACGAACTTATATGAACACTGAAAACTGAACAATTTTACAAATGATTTTCCATTTACTACAAGTTAGATTTGTTTTTCTTCTACCTAATTCATCATTTTAAACTGACCGACGTCATTACGAATTTAATTTCACTACAAATTTATTTGATTTTATTTATTTAATCAAAAGAAAAAAATAATATGTAATAATTGTTTATTGATATTTTTTTGCTGTATTCATCATGTTCATTCATGTACTTAATAACCACAACGTTAGGTAAGGTCATTTTGATAATAAAATAAATGAGTAAATACAGCATAATTATGTGAACTACTACTACTACTACTACTACTACTACTACTAATAATAATAATAATAATAATAGTAATAATAATAAAGACAAAACCAATAGTTTTCTTTTACTATCAATGACAAAAATGAATCATACTGTTTCATTAAAATCTTTACAAAGCTATCTAATTAAAAGTTTCATTAAAATTGTAACTATGTACACTGTAATAATAATAATAATAATAATAATAATAATAATAATAATAATGGTAATAATAGAAATCGATTATTTGTTTTAATGATATAATGACCAAATATCAAAAAATATTGTTAGAAATTATTTTTCCATCATTCCAATTGGAATAAATATATGACGAATTAAATAATTTTCTAAACATTTATTCAGTCATGCGGCTTTCAGTAGTTCTTAGTTCGAAATCAATGAAATATTGTTCAAAAGCTTTGTGGAATAATGAAATAGTATTAAGTAATTATAACTTTGTAAAGTCTAAAAGATTTTGTTTTAACCTCTTTTAAATAATCTACCATAACAAGTATGCAACGATTGACGAAACACACCAGATTCATAGAGTTTTTCTTATGTTTAAATGTTTTACAGTGACTGTTCTGGTTAGCGGTTTTTTAGCGAGTTAGTTTTTTGGTGGGATGGGGTCGCCAACCCCACGCCCGACTATTCTAATTCATTCGGGCTTAGGACCGACAGCAGCCCCAAAGGGTCTACAGGCGGAGGGAACGAACCAGATTCCAGTGGAGGAGGAAATCAGGAAGAAGCTCTGGAAGTGGATAGGACACACATACTACGAAAAGCACCGAACTACGTCAACAGACAAGCCCTAACATGGAACCATCAAAGTAAAAGGAAAAGAAGAAGACCAAAGAACACATTACGTCGAGAAGTAGAGAAAGATGTGAGAAGAATGAACGAAAGCAGGAAAGAACTAGTAAGGGAAACCCAGGACAGAGTTGGTTGGAGAAAACTGGTGGGCAGCCTATGCTCCATTGGGGGTAACAGGCGTAAGTAAGTAAGTAAGTTTTACACCGACAGTGTAATCTGATGATTACACTGAAATTATTAATAGAAATCAACTAACCGATCATCTTTTTTTACCTTATCTATTTTTTCATTGAATGATATTTTAATCAATGGATATAAATTTACTGAAACTAAATTTAGTGAAATTTTCAAATCCAGTTAACTATTTATTATCATATTAGCAAAATTATAATCGAAATCCAGGTTAACGATTTAAACAGTTGAATAGTTGATTTTATCACTATTTATAAAAGGAAAATAAATGTAATAAAAGTTTACAATATATGATAATGATGCTTTTAAATATAACAACTGAAAAATGAAATAAAAGCGTATATTTTTATATTAATTGGTTGATATTTACGATTGTTTCCTCAATTAGAGTGGGGGAGATCAGTGATTTTACACTTTGAAATGTTCAGCCAATCACTGTTAGACCAGGATTACAAACTTGGGAGCACTGGACGGCCATTTCGGCCTTGTATGGGCTTCATCAGCAGTGCGCATCCCAGACTTCTGCACCTCTCAGGATTCGAACGCAGGACCTTCGGTCTCACGCGCGAAAGCCTAACCTCCTGACGATTGTGACTGATTGGCCTCTTTTAAGGATAATGTGCATTCTTTGTAGATTGTTACAATCATTCATATACGCAGACGAATGGTGGATAATAGTAGAATCCAATACGCTAAGACCTGTCAGTTGGATACACCTGAATACCATACCCGACGATTCTTTTATGATGAAAATATTTGAAATTGTACATAAACAGCATTTCAAAAAGTAATGTTTTAAGAAAGTTGAAATGTATATAGTTTTATCACTTTGGAACAGTGATAACCAGTGGAGTTCAAAGCTGTCGGTTGTGAGACCGCTGCACACAGAAGATATCAGGTGAGAATGCACAATACCTCGGTTTGATTGAAATTCGTCTGACACCGTTGGATTCTGGCTCAGTGGCTTAGAGGTTCAGCGTCCATGCGCGGGACTGAAGGTCCCTTGTTCGATTCCCTTGTGTAGGAGTTGTGAATGTGCACTGCTGATGAGTCCCATACTAGGACAGAACGGCCGTCCAGTGTTTCCAAGTTTTTTTATCGTGGTCAAACAATGATCTATTCATCGATTCAATGAAACTCACCAACCTTCACAACTCTATAGTCGAAATTTTAATAATCGAACTTACTTATTTACACCTGTCACCTCCAGTGGAGCATAGGCCGCCATTATGATCGAAACTGATTGATATTTATTCAATAAAAGTGCACCACAGAGTATTGAGAGGTATTTTTGCACTTATCGATGAATGAGTTTATTGATTACAGATATAATGGATAGATTCATACATGAATATAAAAGTTTTTTTCACCTTAATTATTGAGTATGACTCATTCCAAATTCAACTGTTATTAATAGTACATATTACATTTTGATAAATGAATAATCGTAATAATACCTAATAAAAAAAATACAACTAACCTATTGTCAATGTTTATTTGTTGATATTAAAATTAATTGGTAATAACATTAGTTTCTTTCTTAATATCTTGGTGAATAATCCTTATCAAATTGACATTTTTAAGGTACATTACTCAAAATAATGAAGTCGGGTGTTTGAAATTTTATGATTTTACAAGGAATATTTTCTTTCAGTGACCACCTAGGTGAACAGATAATAAGATGTAAGATATATATATTTTTTGTAATATAAAGTGTTTAGAAAATTTAAGAAACAGTTTTAATCAATAAATATAATTGAAATAAATAGGTGGATCGTAACAACGTGTCGAAATTTGTTTGTTAAAGGGTTCAGTGATAACTCCTATCATGATCTGACATCATATGGGGAAATTCAGCTTATTAATTCTACTGTGCTTATGAATGAATAGCTTAGTGAAGCAATATTCAAAGTTTTATTGATAAACAGTCGTTTGACAAATCGACCAAATGGTGACTGAGCTAATCTTTCTGATGATTAAAAAGTGATAATCGCATTGAATGCTAAAAACAATTGTATGATTTGATGACAAGTTCAACTGAGTGATAATAATAATATACCCGGGATCATATGTGACAAAAATCGAATGTTGAAATTATTTGTCAAAAACTTCTTTAAAATAACCAATCATACATTAGCATCGTCAGGAAATTCAGAGAAATAATTTTATAACTAGATGTCAGATGGTTGCAGAGGTTCAGTCAGATCATTTTCATTGAATTGTTGTTAGGTATTGATATTTGTTTGTAAGATCTATGAGTAATTTTAAACGAACAAGTTTCTTGTTAGGCTTAAACCCATGTCATTTAGTTTCAAAGTCTAAAAAACTGTGACTGTTCTTGTTGACAGTGACTTCATATAAATCCGAAATACACCAATTCATTACTAAATAGTAATACATATCATTCTTTAGCAATTTAATCAGCAATGGAAATCACAACTTGTATTTCGTTCCGTTTGGGACTCATCAGCTACTTACTTATGTTGATGTTTACAGTCGAACTTGAACTCAGCAACTGTCAGCTGACATGCTTAGTTCAGAAGATTATCAAACTATAATGAAGTATTGGTAAGGGTTTGTTCTCAAATGAAAACCACATTAATTTATGATCTGGTCAGGAAACTTAGCTTTGATGCAAGGTTAAGAGGGTAAGTAAAACAAACACTAATTGCTTGAACAAATAGAAATCGAATCAAATAACTTACAAAAGTCACCTATCAATCCGAAATTGATTCTTAATACTATTTATACTAATTTTTAAATGTCAGCTGAAGAGCTTATTATACAGATCATACCAAAGGTAACTTCAGTATTGATAACTTCTTCATATAGCAGTTAGATTAATTCCTGAGATCGTGGAGAAAATTTGTAGCTCAGGTGGATGATTGTGGTGGTGTTTCGTTCTATGAGCTTGATGTTTTGGTTGTGGAGCTTTCATTGTTCTGTTGAACAACATCATCATTCATTAGCAGTTTAATCAGCTATGGAAATCACAACTCGCGTTTTGTTCTACTTGGACTCATCATCTGCATCCTGATGTTGATGTTTCAAGTCGAACTGAAACTCAGTAGCTTTCACCTCAAATGGCAATACGTTATCAACTGACAGGCTGAGTTCAGAAGATTACTAAACTATATGGAAGCATTGGTAAGGTTTTGTACATTCCACTTGTTGATATTCTATAACTTGTGATTATATCTAGACAAACTACCCACGAATCATGCATGAAAACCGACTCTGGTTGTTCTCAGCACAATAGCAGGAAAACAAAACATTTTTACTGCCAGGAATACCGCTTTCATCTAGTTCATATTATGATATGATCATCAACATAAGTAACTGGACAATGAGCATGCTGTTTTGAACCGGGTTAGAATTCTATGAAGAACATTTGTTCTCTCATGTTTATAGATGCACCTAAATAATAAGTGCCAGGTAATATTAAACCTAGGCAGTCGTAATTTCATAAAATACCTTATGATAAGGTTGTAATTGCAAATGAAATTCACATCATTTTATGATCTGTTCAGGAAATTTAACCTAGATGTTTGTTTATATGCAAGAAGTAAGAGGGTTAATAAAACAAACACTGAATGCTTGAGCAAATAGAAATCGAATCAAATAACTTACAAAAGTCACCTATAAAGCCAAAATTGATTCTTAACACTATTCACACTAATTTTTAAATGTCAGCTGTATACAGTAAAGAGCTTATGATATAAATCATACCAAACGTAACTTCAGTATTCATAACTTCTTAATGCTGTAGTTAGATTTATTCCTGAGATGATGGAAAAAATGTGTAGCTCTGGTGGATGATTGTGGTGGTGTTTCATTCTCTGAGCTGGATATTTTGGTTGTGAAGCTTTCATTGTTCTTCTGAACAACATCATCAGCACGAACTTGAAATAGATGAAGTGAAGCATTCGAATTTCTCCACGATTGACCTGTAGCTTGTTCTGCTAACCTCGATCTTGATTGGTGGCTGTTGACATAAAACCATTTTCACTTCTATCTGAAGTCTGCGCTGATGATGTTGTCCAGAAGAACGATGAAAGCTCCACAACCAAAACATCCAGCTTCGATTTCTTTCTTTCCCAATAGAGTAATACGACGCAACTATACACATTAATACACCGAGTAAATATACAACTTTCTAATTTAGTTAACTATTTCTTATTTTAATTACAATTTTTTTCTTCTTACAAAAAAACAAAATACTTGTCATCTAGATAAATTGTGTTTGTTGAACTAAAACAGTAATGTATCAAGTGAAGATATTTCTTAAACTATAAAAAACTACACTTTCTTCATAGAAAGAAAATAAAATTAATCAACAGTCGCAATTTACACTTGAGTATTATTATTTTTCATTAATTTATTTTCGCACAAACAAAAGACTGTTTATTCTAAACGAGATGAATATTGTCTGCATTTTAATGCGTTCACATTGTGCTATTCATTATTTTAGTTATTTAAAAGTGGGGTAGAAAACTCAAGTTTACCAACTGTAAACTTATGAAAGTACACAAACAAACAAACAAACAATGTAACTGTTTTATAAGAGAAAAACAGAACTAACTGTAGTACAAATTAATTACATTGATAAATCATGACAAACCGGGAATTCAGCGTTCATCTAAAATACTGAAATTATCCTATCTTCTTGTTTTGTCAGTAAATGATATATATATATATATATATATATATATATATATATATATATATATATACATATATATATATAAATCGAATTGCCATTCCATTTTAAAAAGAAAAAAACTATATCGAACTATTTAAGTCTAATCGTTAGTTGTTCAGTAAAACAATAAACAATTGAAAATTGAATTAATTTTTATGGGTTATTTATATAAACAGACAAACAACAAACAAACTATCAAGGGGATTGATTTAAGAAATGCACATATTTTTTTGTTGTCTAAGGTAAATAATCATAATCATAATAATACTGATTAATTGATATCAATATAAAAGCAATGTATGTTTGTCGTTTGAAGAAAGTCCAGTTGCAATGGATAATTTATTAGTCTACGTGAAACTATTTCGATAATATGAATAATAATAATTAATAAGAGTAATAGTAATAATAGTGATTATAGTCTTTATTTTTATGTTATCGTCGGCATACAGTTGTTCATTTACATTATTATTTCTATTTTTAACAAACTCGTATTCTTAATAAAATCACTGGTAGACTGCCATTAGAAATTTGGAAGTATCGGACGGCCATGTTGTTCTAGTATGTGACTCATCACTAGCGTGTATCGTGAAAATGTGTTCACTGGTGATTTGTTTTGTGAGGAAATTCTTGGAGTCCTAATGAGAAGACTTGATCAGAGGAATTTAAGCGTTTCCGGTGTAGGCAGTTACTAACTGAAGAAAATAGGTGAGGTTGCGTGATACCTTAGATTGATCAAAGTTCGTGCTCGAGGCTGATGATTCTAGGATCGATTTCTTCTAGAGGAGGTAGTGGATGCCAACTGATGATGAGTCCTATATTAGGACGAAATGGCCATCCACTGTTTTAAAGTTTATAATGGTACTCTAACAATGATTGATTTGTGATTTCAATAATAATAATAAACAACAATCTCCATAACTCTATAATGAAAAGCCTGTAATGTATATGGACAGATTATAATGACAGACAATGAATAATTCATCTTAAATATAACGACAATCAATAGCACTTTCAACAAATAAAAAACTGAAGTGATTTGTATCGTATTGAAAAGATTAATTTCAAATAGGAATTTATGTTATTGTCAGAAAAGTGAATATTCCTCCTCATAACTGCAATTATCCACGACGATTCATGCAATTCAATAAACTTCATTTGTTTTCGAATTTCACATCATGATTTCAATTAATTGCTTATGTGATGTATTATTTGTTCTTGACCAAAGTTTATTTTTCCACTCTTCATCAATAAACTCTGTGACATAAATGGAATCATATAAATATAACCAATTTTGTTCTACTACCAATCGATCTAAACTGCCAATATATGAATTTCTGTGTATTGACTACTTTGTTCTTCTAAGTGATGTTTAGGATTGCAAGTGATTAGTGTCTTTTGGCATATGTTCACCCTATGCGGAATGCCTCAATATTGTCACTAAGACGAAACGGATGCAGCTTAACATTTGACGCTCTTTTCATACTATTTGAAATTTATAAACTAAAAATATATCTTCATTTCAGAGTTGATGTTCACTTGATTCCAGCTCCAGAGTGAGTGTCCAATTTAAGATGCACATGTATCCGGCTGAAGAGTCTAAAGTAGGATGAATAAATTTCATGTCATAAATTTCACTGTTGGTCACCGTCCATTTCTGCTTAAAAATGTCAGGAGACGATCTTCATCTTTCATGACTGATATTTATGACAGATTAAAGTCAGTTGGAGTACAACTGAAAACCGGGGCTTACTGGAAAATTGTTTTCACCTGGTATGGGACTTGATAATCCACACTCACGACCTTGCTGAGACTCAAACCTAGGAACTTCATTATTCATAGTAAGCATACAACCACTGGATAACTTGTTTAACGTCTATTGATACGCATTGCCAACTTTAGGCAGTGACGTATAAGCCATATCATTTGTTCAAAGACACATCCATTGGGGATAATATGCAGAGGTAAATTATATTAAAGGCAGTAATGAAGATATAAAAAGAATCCCCATGTGTAAAGACTATAGGTAAGCCGATCTAAAGTAAATAATTCGGTTGTGTTTGTGTGTAACGTTCTAGAATTTCAACCAGTAGATTACAGATCCCAGTCCAGGATAATCAGCTTATTTTTGAGGAGCTGACTAGTATTACTAGTCTTCATGCAAATGGTATAGCTAAAGTTAGATTCCATGACTTTGAGCCTGGTGAATGAGTTATATCATCATTACCGCACGCACTACAATCATATCACTTGTTTTAGATTGGTTAGCTTTGTATCCCTGGAGTTTGTAGTCCCATAAGTAAAATAACTCTTCTGCTCACTGTGTCATGGTTTTCCTGGTAAATCTCCGTATATATATTCTACTTCTACTACCATTGTAACTGTTACCAACATACTGGATAATTTTCGCTTACTTCATGTTAAACGTACAATATTCTCTGTAATAAATGAAGACCAAATATATTCAGTGAATGGTTCATTATTACGTCAGATATATGTATATATCAATTAAAGTTTCATCCGTATATGTCCCTTCTGTAATTACGCATTAAAATCATCAATCGATCATTATTATATCAGCATTACAAACCTAGAAGCACTTGAAAACCGTTTCTTCCTGGTATGGGACTCATCAGCAGTGTGCAACTGCGACTCCTGCCTCTCACAGGACCGAACGTCTATCCAGTGCTTCCAGGTTTCTAATGATGGCCTAACAATGATCAGTTGACGATTTCACTGTGTAAAAACACTTGATCCTTATAACTCTAATTGAAAATCTTTCTGTAATTGTTGATATATGCGAGTGAGTTGAATGAAATTGTTATTTTTTTTCCGACAAATTCAAATCATGTATCTGTCAAATTACCGACACTACAATTCCTCAACAATAATATGGTTTTTTTTTTTTATTAAATGCATATAGACAGATGCACGTGAAATCAGCATCAAGTATTGATTTAAACGATAGCATACATAAAGCTTCTGTTGATTTTTCTGTCAAATAAGTGATAATATAAATGAGATTGGAATGTATTTGTTGAAATTAAAAATAGGAACAATATGGTATTTTCATTCGTTTCTTAATCAATTCAAATGAATAAATACAAATTAGAGCGAAAATTCAATGAATTTTATCAATCAATTATGTTAATTTAGGTGATTTATTGACATTATTTTATTTTTAAAATACGTTTTACATGAGAACCATTGAAAATCAGGAAGCACCTGATAAATTTTTAAGATTCTTTATCATCATCATCGGTTATTCACAGTTACAAAGGAATCAATGAATTTCGACTGTTCAGCTCAATGGCATCTTTGCTGGTTGCGAGGGATTAGTATCAGGGGTTCAATCATAAAATGTTATGTGTGTGTGCATTGATGACAACCAATAAGCTGTTTCACATCGACGAATCGACCGAAATCTGTTCATAATAAATCTGAAATAAATATTCAATCTAAATTACAGTCATTTCGTACATATGAATAAGATAGTATTAGAATGATCTGGATTCAGTTAGGTTTCATCAACAGTGTCTAATATCCAAAATTATATACTCTTGATCAATACATCTGACAGACTTGTTCGAGTTGAAGACCGGTGTCAAGCAAGGTTGCTTATTCTCACCCTTTCTCTTTCTCCTGGCGATTGACTGGATCATGAAGACGTCAACATCTGGAGGGAAGCACGGTATCCGATGGACAGCTAGGTGCAGCTGGACGATCTGGACTTCGCAGATGACCTGGCTCTTCTATCGCACACGCAACAACAAATGCAAGAGAAGACGACCAGTGTGGCAGCAGCCTCAGTAGCAGTAGATCTCAATATACATAAAGGAAAAAGCAAAATTTTCCAATAAAACACAACATCCGTCAGACAAATCACTCTTGATGGAGATACCTTGGAGGACGTCAAGAACTTTAGATATCTGGGCAGCGTCATCGACAAGAAAGGTGGACCCGATGCAGATGTAAAGGCACGGATCGGCAAAGCAAGGACTGCATTTCTACAAATGAAGAACACCTGGTACTCAAAACAACTGTCAACAAACACCGAAATCAGAATTTACAATACAAATGTCAAGACAGTTCTACTGTATGGAGCGGAGACTTGGAGAACTACGAAGGCCATCATCCACGTTTTGGTTGTGAAGAAACAGATCAAAAGAAAGATACAATCAACACAAAGGTGCAAACAACGACAGACTTAAGGCTAACAACAACCGATCATCCATTAAAATTCGTACTCAGACCATCATTAGAAACTTGGAAGCAGCAGACGGCCGTTTTGTTCTAGTATGAAACTTATCAACAGTGTTCATCTATGACTCCCGCTACTCACGAGAATCGAACTCAGGACCTTCAGTCTCGTGCATGAACGTTTAATCTGTAGAGCGCTGAAGCCGGGATCCAATGATTTTAATGTCTGACTTTGATTAATCCAGCGTATTGCACATTGTCACCCATTATCTTTTGTGGTTAGCTGTCTCACAACCAAATGAAGTCGAATCCAATGCTTCTCATCATCTACAAAAACAGCATAAAGTTAATGAAATGAATAAAAATACATATTTGACATTTTAATTGATATTCATTATAGGGTTATGAAGATTGTTATTTCTCATTGAAACCAATTACTGTTAGATCATTAAAGTACAATAATCTTCATAACTTTCCTATGAATATTATGAAAATGGACTCACTAGTGACCAGTTTCGTGAGGAAATTCCTAGTGAGAAGCCCTAAACAGTGAAGTTCAGACATGTCAGGTGTAGACAATAGCTACGGATGACATTAGGTGAGGTTGGGCAAGACCTTAGACTGACCAAAGTCATTCACTAACACTGTTTGATGCCGGCTCAATAGTCCAGAGGTTAAGCATTTGCTCGTAAGACTGGGGGGTTCACGGTTCAAGCCCTGTGTGTAAAGGCAGTCGTGAATGCTCACTGACGACTACCAGGACGAAACGGCCATCTAGTCCTGTCAGGTTTCTAATGTTGGTCTAACAATAATTGATTCATGATTTGAAATAACACATAAATCTAATCATAAAAACAAAGATATTAGTCAACTCTATAAATTAATCAATTTCTCATAGACACTGATTAACTAGTTGAAGTTGAATAGACAAAAAATACTTTTTTTCAAGTGTGAAAAATTTAACAGCTACAAATGAGAAAACAATCTGCTTAATATTACTAGACCACATTCCTGATAACATTTATTTTACCTCTAGATACTATATATGAACCATTTTACCGACGACAAATAAAATCTATATACAGAAAAAAAATAGATATTTAATTAAACTTTAGCATGAAAAAGCGGTAATTCACATATAAAATAGTTTATTAGTATTTTTTTGGAAATGATAATTATCCCTTCAGGGGTTTAGTTACTATAATCAATAAATGAAATTAAATTATGTTAATTTTTTTTATTGTAAGGGATATTTATTTTCCAATAAAATTTATATGGGATCATATATACATATACATATGCATAGATAGATAGAAATTATTAGATAGTTTCAAACAAGTTTATAGATATATTCTAATATAAATAAACTTATTTTTATGAGTTTATTATTATTTTTTTAATGCAAAATAATCAATAAAATAAGCTTTTCATTAATAAATAGATTCTATGCGTAAATACTAACTCACGGTAGTCATTTTGGAAACATATGTTGTATATGACCTGTAGTTAATCGAAATTGTTTATTACTGAAGAGTCTCCACCAATCAATGCGGAAGAGAAATAATAATAATAACTGTCTACATTTTATTTTGTTATTCTATGATTAGCTGAATGCGTTTGTTGAACATTGAAAAAATTAAACTTCCATCAAACCAATTCGAAAATAAATTACCTATTAAAATATTGATAATTGAACAAGTTTCAACATGACTACTTTTCAAGTAAATACAGACAACTTAAGGGGAACTAAATAAGTTATCAGTTATTTCATTTCATACTGAATGTTTTTAACTTCGATTTATAAGGACTGAAGTAGGTATGTTGGGAAATAATTGAAATTATGAACTGATTTTACTTATAAAATTATTTAAAAAGTAAATATTACTGGAGAGTTATTACATTATCCGATGAAATTCCCTAAAAGTAATGTATGGTCGTTTGAATCATAAAATAAGTCACAACAGCTGTTCTCTAATATTCTCTGGCTAGTAAATGAATTTCTAGTTTAAGTTAGTATAAACTCTAAACTAACATGAAAGTGCAACGTTTTTACAATCCTAATATTCCAGAATAAAATATTATTTCACTGAAACTAGGAACCGATCAATGTTAGACCACCATTAGAAACTTGAATTTACTGGACGACCGTTTCGTCCTTCCATGAGACTCATCATCCCCCATGCAGGAATGTGATCTTGAATCTTCAGTCTCACGCGCAAATTCTTAATCTCTAGGCCACTAATCCGGCAGCCAACTGTATTAATGTTGAAATTCGGTCAATCCACAATACTGCGCGGTCTCTCCCATTATCTTTAGCTGCCTCACATACAACAGGGTTTTACTTCATATTATTTTCCAAAAAAGGTTTTTAAACATTGATCAAACTGTCAAAATAATTTTCTGTCATAAGTAATCCAATAATCTATTCAAACATTTCTATCAGTATGCAAGAGTAACTTGATGATTTGATTATCACAAGCAGAATGAAATTCATCCTACTGTTAGAAAGATTAATTTGTTGTCGGTTTGTTGGAAGGCATTCAGCAGGAAACTTTCATTCTAGGTTTGGTATTAATTGGCATTCGTGAGCAGGGCGTAAGTTTAATCTTTGAAGAACCGGTGTGAGTGAACTTTACAGTCTAAGATGTAATTGGCCTCATTCATACTTTTAGTTAATTATGATTGAAAATTCTATTCAAAAGTTTTAACTCATGAATATCAAAAATCAGATGGTGAACCGGATTGAAACTATAACTTATAATCACACTAAAGCACCGTCATGATACATAAGGAAAATGTAAAATAAGGAATACAGTGCTGCTGAACTTTTGTAGGTAGATTTGTACCATGTTATAACGCCGTATCAACTCAGTACAACAATTACTCTTAATTTTATACCATAAGCAGTAAATATGCAAGATATCACAATTGCACTACAGTTTAACCTTATTTCTTAATTTCAGTACATGTCTATAGGTAGTCTTCAATTCATGATGATTATTTCTGTTATAGATAATGATAAATCAAGGAAAAGACCTCAATCAAGATTTGGTTAGAATAAAACACGAATTTCGTAAATAGTATGATTGTAATTTATGGAACCCGAAATTCATCATTATCAGCAACGAATTCAATGACAACATGAGAGTTAGTATGTTGGAACTGCTATACAGTCTAAGCTGAAAACTTCTGACATTTCCCTAGTGTTAACCAAAAAATATACTGTAAATGTTAGAAATTTACGCAGAGATTACTACTTTGTGTTTATTATAATTATCATCAGTACTATTGCAACAATGTTGTACACGGAAACCCAGTTGAGGACATCAACAATATAATAAAGCGAATATTACAGAGTTGTTAGGCATATTTACAAAACCTTCCCGTGAAATTGTCATTGCAAACTAATCATTATTTGTTTCAGATTTCAGTGTTCTTTCATTTAGATTGTTCAAACTTCAGTTCACTTTACGTTACCTACAAATCGCCTTCTGTTTCATTCTTTCCTTCTCGATCTTTTGCTGTCAGACGTTTGATTTCCATTTGATATCATATACTACTTATGTGAACATAAGTAGCGTACACCACAACAATACTTAGATGAAACTGTGCAACTATAGAAAGGAGATTTGTTTTTTTCTTTTAGTTATAGATAATGTAGAATCACCTATCTAAAAGAGGTCATTTGAAAGAGATCAACACTGGAATATGTAAACAAAGTACCGATTCTATCCAGGTTTCAATGACCAGAAGTATTCAATTGATAGTAGTAGAAAACAATCAAATTGTGTTTTGTAATGTTATATATCACGTGATAATTTATCCCACCTGATAATTAAAATATGAAAAACGGGATATTGATAAAAATAGTTTTTATTTTTGCCTAACACAAGTTACTGCTCCATAGTTTTATATAGAACTTGATTATCCTGTTATTTAGTGTGAATTGAATTCCTATGCATTACACTTCAATATTCTGCTTAGTAATTGGTTTTTCACACCAGCAATCATTAACTATGGAGAAATAATTATGTTGAGGCAAACTGAAAACAAAACTAAATGACATTACGGTTACAGTAGTAACTTGTCCACTTGTCAATTTCAATGAAGAAATTATTTCCCTCCATTGTGTTTTTTTTTTTTTGGCTAACTAACTTGTTGACCAACTAATCCACAGTAGTGTTCACAATGACATGTTCGAATAATAATAACAATAGTACTATATTTTCAACAACATAATTTTTGCCTCTGTTTACTAGTGTGTTACTATTTCTGTGTTCTGTCAAATTTTGTAAAAAAATTATTATTACTCATACACATCTGTGTCAGAAAGTAAAATTCAACAAGTCAATGAATTTATTTTGTCATTTCACCAATTACAAATTATTACGATTATTATTATTATTATTATTATTATTATTATTATTATTGAGGAAATGTATGACATTGTGGACAGAAAAATTCCCATCATAATTCACTTTCATACTTGGCTTAAAATAAACTATTTCTATCATAAAATATTGTTGTTGATGCGTATCATACGAGATTTGATCAGTTTATTTTAATGCTAATCGTACACAACATTTTATAATGATTACTTGGAAATGATCAGTTGGCTGGAAGTATTATTGTAGTGAATGAGAACACAGGTGGGGCAGCCAAATTGTATTTAACGAAAATTACAGAGTTACTCAGTAAAATCGGAAAACCATATCGTAAATCGTTCATTTGCAAAAGATCAGTTCATCCTATGGAACTGGACTGTTCCTGTTGCCAAACATCAATCCATTGTCACTATTCATGCGTTTCATACAAATTCCATTGTGTTCTAACTCTTCCTTTCTTGATCTTCCCCCCCATATTATGCTACCAGACTTTACGTTGACACTCACGTTATATACTACTTATAAGTAGTTCGCACCACAGCACCACAGTATGAATATAGGTGAATTCAAAGCTAAATTTAGTGTAGTATCTTTATTCAACAAATACAACAATTATATCGTAACTTCGCCATCATAGATCAATAGTTAATAGTCAAATTATCTGAAGTTTGTGCTGATGATGCTGTTCAGAATAACAATGAAAGTTCCACAACCAAAACATCCAGCTCAGAGAACCAAACACCACGACAAATTAAACAGTATCATCTTTTCCTGTTGATAAACATTGATAAATGTGTTCATTTCAATTATTGGTTAATTTTATTAAAGGGTTTTGGAGATGGTCAGATTTAAATGAAATCATGCATTGAAGAGAGCGGGGGTTGTGGATGCACCCTACTGATGATCCCCATACTAGGACGATAAGGTCGTCCAGTGTTTCCAGTTTTCTAATGGTACTTTAACATTGGTCGATTCATTAATGAATAACTCAAAAATAGAGGTTTTCGATTTTTCAGAGATTCTGTTTATTGAATAAAACACAAACAATGATATTCGTTAGAAAATATGTGTAAGATTTTAATTATCATTAAGGTAGCGAAATAAAAAGTCTCATCAAATTGCAAAGCATTTCTGGCACTCGCAGCGTTCGAATCCAAATCCTTCGGTCTTTCGCGTGAACCATTAACCTCTAGACCACTAGAGCAGATACTTCACGGTGTTAACGTCTAACTCTGATCAATCTATGGATTATTCGTGACCTTATCCATTGTATCCCGTTGTTACTGCCTACACCTGACAGGGTTTAACTCCGCTGGTTACGTCTTCTTACTAGAACTCCGGGAACTTCACGAAACTAGTCACTAATAAAACTCAGATCTTCATAATTCTCTCATGCAAAGTGTTTCCGTAATAATAATTTTCAAGATTATTCAGGTTAACATTTCGAAAGCTGTCCTTCTGTTTATCTTACATTGTACATTGAACAAAGGATAAACGTAAAACATATAAGAATCTAAATTAGTAACTAAGCATTATCATGCTTGTTGTATTATATTGAATTCAATGAAAAAAAATTTAACAGTCTTATGAAAAGAACATAAATATTTAAAATTTTTTCATGACTTTCCTTTTCAAAATTGTTTTTTAAATAAAAAACGCTGTGATCAGAATATTCGACTTATGTAAATAAAATGACCAATTATTTTTATGCGTTTTTTTTATCAGGTTATTTCTTCTCTTTGGATAGATAAACTGTGTCTAGACAAAATGATTTCAGACTAGAGGATTTCTTTATCGTCTGAATAGATGAAGAATAGACTATGGTTTTTGTGATGCAACGAGACGGAACAAATCAAATCAATTTTGGTTTGAAATATCCTTCAGGTTTGTTTTTGCAGACGTTGGAAAGTAAATTTTTTCTTTGGAATCATACGAATACAAACATTGTCATAGATTTGTTTATCCATCGATTAAGCTGACACTTCTATGTGGTTGAAGCAATAAAGGAGCATAAACTGATGAATCTATAAATTGAAGGTTGACAGTAACATACTGAGTGTTAACTGACTTGTTAAGTATATTAGGTGGGACTTATTGTGGCAGTCGAAATAATGAACTATTGATCAGGTTCGATCTATTAATTATATTTTAGAGACCTCATATACTATGACATGAAATTCACTACATCAGTCATTCCAAATATTTCTCAATATTTTCATTTCAGTTATGGATAGGTCTTTTCATTCTGAACTTTTGTTTGTTCTCTCCTAAATCTATCTGCTCTGTATATAAGTAGCGTTTGTACCATCTTTATAATACAGTTAGTACAGTCTTTTTGTTAATTTCTAATCAGTGCGCTGATGTAAAGTATGGGTTCTTTTATTAAAACACACATTCGCATCAGCTCCCAGTTTTTATTTTTATTTTCACGCTAACTGCATAGTATAATTGTTAATTCTATAAGTTATTTTCCTTCAAAACTATCCATGTTTTATTAGCAGAAGTGGATAGTGGCTACTAGTGAAATTTAGGACTCATGTTTCGTTCAATTTGGGGATCGGTAGCTGGAGAGTGATCAACTTTAGTTATTAATATCAGTGGGGAAGATTCAAACAACCACTACAAGTGAATTAAATTTCACCCATTTGTGCACAATCTAGCGGATTCTTGAACTCTGTGGTCAAGTAGATAATGATGCTATAGCGTTTGAACCTTAGGTACTGGGTTTGATTCCAGGAGTGAATATCAACTCTAGAGATGCAGGTAATTTAACCTTAAGGCAATATCGAGCCAATCCGCCAAGGATGCACATATACCAAAGAGATTGAACAACAGTAGTTCTAATCATCAATCAGGAGACTCCAGCGACCAATACAAATGAATTATCCATGTTTTGTTGACTTATATTTATTACTATTAACCTTTTATAATTATAATGTGATCTGGAAAGGTTTTACATTTGAAGAACTGTGTGTCACTGAAAATATACTTCAAAAATTTTCATAACACTGCTTCGAGTAAATTTCACAGCTTTAGACTGCACAGTTAAATTTTAAGTACACCCGTCTTGGTAAACTAGCCTTAATCGAGTTAACACTATACGTAAGCTGGACTACCAACATTGAAGTACTCGGCTGGATGTTAATTTGCTTTCTAGTTGATCATGCAACTCTAATCACGCAGACCGATAGATTGTGCAAAATAAAGGAAGGATTTCTACAATTGAAGAACATCTGGAACTCAAAACAACTATCATTCATCACTAACAGAATTTTAAATGCAAACGTTAAGACAGCTCTATTCTTCAAAGTTGAAACTTGGAAAACTACTACAACCACATGATAAAAAAACACTAGTAAACAGTTTCCTACACAACATACTCCATGTCCGATGCTCAGATACTCCAAATGGCACTATCAGCAACAGCCTAATGTAGCAGAGAATAAACCAGCTCCCAAGTCAGAAGGAAATTAGAAAAACGATTTTGGTGGTTGAAAGAGAACAAACGTTGGAGAAATCACCAACTTTGTGTCACACGGTAAGCCAAAAATTGGAATCTCTAATGGAAACATAAACGAGAAAGACTGAAGGACACAAATTCCCTAGAAATTGTAAGCAGATATTAAACTGATGAACAGCACTTTGGAATAACTTGGAAGAAAGTCTCAGGACAGTATTGGTCGAACAATCGTGTTTGATGACCTATGTTCCACAAGGGGTAATAGTTTTAAATAAAGTAATATCTAGAATACAATCACTTCCATGGTTCATGAATTCTACTGACTACATGAATTTTATTTCTATACAAATTAAATCAAGAATACTATTAAAATAACCATCAAATATTTGTTTATCCTATCAACAGAATTAATTTTGTGTAAAAGAAACAATGACTACTCGATTATTTGATACAATTTTTTTCAGATAATTTTAAAATATGCTCTCAAACATACAGAAATAGTTACACTATTCAACACCAATGTATACCAATAAATTATTTTCAAATAATATGTATGTGAATATTCTGTTTATGGTTTTTGTCATTGTAAAACAAAACCAGTAAAGTGAGATTATTAATTGTCAAATCTATCTCTCTCTCTTGTCATTTATATATATATATATATATATATATATATATATATATATGCATATCACTCATTATCTATTTCAGTATTCGACTTCTTGACACAATAAGAAAGTAAATTTCATCAACAATTGAAGTAGGCGAGTATTATTTATTTATTTATTTTTGTTTAAAACCCTAAAGAATGGAAACACAATTTTCACAACAAATACCCATCGTCCAGAAATAAAAACAACCTAAATTACAAACTACTTTCATAACAAACACAAATATAAATCAATTTAATAAATGATGAAATGACGTTTGATTTTTTTTTTGGGAAAAAATAAACAAATAAATAAACTTTTTATGAAACTTTTCACCTAAAAAAATTGAAAAAAGAAACTGATCATATTATTATTATTATGATTATGTTTTAGTGTTCTTTACCACCGAACAAACATTAGTCAATAATTAGTTAAACGAGTTGTATTTTTTTTTGTTCTCTTCTGTTTGACACTTTAACACTACAAATCAAATCATTATCCATTTAAAAAGCAATAAAAGACAGTAAAACAAAACAAAGAAATTAAGATGACAAAATAATTTTTATTGTTTGTTTGTTGAATTTCAATTTAAAATGAAATTTGAATGTGTGCGAATTCGAAAAGAGAAAGAAAAAAAAACAGAATTGAAATGAACTGATTTCCTAAAATAAGTCAACATATCATAGATGTCTTCGGAGCATTGCTCGTATATCCTGGGACAACCATATAAGCAATGCTGTTGTTAGGAAACGAGTTCTAGGTAAGGATGGCCAATCAATAGATGAAGTAGTGAAACTTCATCAGTTGAGATGGTTGAAACATGTGTTACGTTTACCTAACCATCGACTGCCTCGTCGAGCTATGTTTTGTGGTGTAGGAGTAGGTTGGAAGAAAACTAGGGACGGCCAAACCAAAACATAGCACAAATGCATGAAGTTACTGACAAGTGGACTAAATCATGTTGGTAGATGTAGGCAACCTGGTTGGGGTCCGTGAGACGAAAGTCACCGATGGTTAGAGACCTTGAACGACATGTCTTAGAATCGACTGCAATGGCGCAGGTGCACCCTCTCTTTGTGTGCTTTCTAATTCTAACCTTCTGGATTCCTCATAATATCTATCTTTCTCCTTCTAAATTTATGTTACTGAATTATACTTTTCGAATCATATCTTCGTTCCCTAATCTTCTCCACTGCTGCTAATAATTCTACTATTGCTATCACTCTTGGATTTGAACTGACAGTGGCGTCTCTGTGCTGATGTGGTATGACAAACTGAACTGATGTACTTACATACGAAGTTCTGCGTTGTATCTGTCTGTCTGTCTGTCTGTCTGAATTTATGCGAATTTTAAAAGAGAAAGAAAAAAAACGAAATTGAAATGAATTGATTTCAAATATAAGTCAACATATCATGGTTTCAATTGAAGTGTGAATGATTAGATTCACTAGATGAATACACTGTCAACTTCGTTTTTACAATAATATCGCAATGAAATATGATGATTTTTTCATCATTGAAAAGAAAAATAAGCGAATTAGTTATTTTGAATGATTGCATCTTACTAGAATTTGTGTTTCACATAAGATCGATTTGGAAATATGCTCGAAGAGACATGCTATATGTTAGTGAATATTCTAATGGATCATTTTGCATTGTTTGATAATGTATGTGCGATATTGAGCGCTTTTAGCCATTTATTGAATGAGTACTAGGAATAGAATTATCATTTCAAGCTTTACTTTTCACTTCTTTTAATTATTTTTATATCAGGCAATTTGAGATATACGCTATAGTGGCATGTTCAGAGAAGAAATATATCGATAGCTACTCAGTTACTTACTTACACCTGTTACCTCCTATTCGAGAATAGGTCGCCCACCAGTTTTATCCAACCAACTCTATCCTGGGCTTCGCTTTCTAGTTCTGTCCAATTTTTGTTCATTCTTCTCATCTTGCATTGTTTGATATGTATGTGCGACATTTTAGTCGTTTATCTATACTGATTTGCAGACTGAGTGATATGAGTATGGTTTTTTTCATTTCATTTACTCTTTACACCAGACTAGTTAAGATATACGCTACAGTGGCATGTTCATAGAAGACTACATATCAGATAGCTTTAGATAACTGAAATGACATCCCTGATGAAAATTTTCCTCTAATATGCAGAACATTCATTAAATCAATGGATACATGTTCTTCAATACTACACATTACCACTTCTATTGAATACTGAAAAAGTAATGGTTGCCCTCGTTTAAAAAAAGCGTTCACTTTGAAATTTTACTTCTTACTGGTGAACATCATTTAGCTTTGAGATTGAATTCGTTTTAAATTATATATAAATTTTATCGAAAAATAGCTTGGAAAACTAGTTCATCATATCATTTATAGATGATTCATTGGAAAAAACCATATAAAATTTAGTATTTGTTAGTTTAATTAAAGGGGTAAAAAATGCTACCTTTGAAAAACGGACGGAAATAAATAATTGTGTAAATATAAAAATTAGAATTTTGGCATCTTACTATGAACGAATTATTTTCTCATACTTTACAAACATTGATTTTTGATGGAATTCTATTAGTGCTCTCAAACTATACCCGACATCCAGTTGAAGAGATTCTTAATAAATGAACATTTTCTATAATATTTAAACAATTTTAAAATATTTAACTGCGTTCAAGTTACAGAGAATGTTGTTTATTACTAAAATCATGAATCAATCAATGTTAGACCAACATTCGAAATCTGGAAGTACTGGATGGCCGATTCGTCCTGGTATGAGAATCATCAGTAGTGAGTATCCATAAGTCTAATTGAAAAAATTCTACAATCAGCTGACTGGTGACCAGCTTCGTGAGGAAATTCTCGGAGTTCTAGTGAGAAAACGTAACTAGTAGAGCTCAGCTCTGCTAATGATTCTTATACCGGGACGAAACGGCCTTTCAGAGCGTCCAGCTTTCTAATGGTGGTCTAACTATGATTGATTGATGATTTCAACGTATAAAAGATCTTAGTGTTGTTGATATTATTTGTAACAACTTTTACTGCTGCTATTCAAAATAACTAATCATAAATAGGTTTTACTGTTATTGTCAACATAAATATTATTTGACAATTTCTTCAATGAGAATCATATTTCACGATTAATGATGGAGACCTGTGATGAATAGTAACTATGTATTAAAGTAGGAATATAGATTGATTGAAATAGTCAAGTTTGTTTAATTTTTATAAGACAGCTAAAGCTTAAAATTAGGTTTATTTTTGAAATTTTAAAATGAATACTTTTAAGAGAAATCATTCAACTTTAAATCAATTATTCATTTGAAATTATATGCAATCACTGAAAAATAAATAACTGTACACAACTGATGAAAACTCTCACTGATTTACACTAAATCAGTTAAACATGTATTTATATACATTGATCACTTCGTTATGATGGTAATAGTTGAGAAAAAAAATTCCATAAAATAAAATGTCATCACAAAATGTTTATTAATTTTTGATAGATTAATGTGAGAAAATTTTTATGAATCAGTATAGTTTAAAGGATTCATTGGTAAGTAAAGTGTAATGTAACATACATACATCTATTGACAATTATCACGTAATCACTAGTGACCAGCCTCGAAAGGAAATTTCCGAAATTCAAATGAGAAGTTGTGACCAGTGGAGATGATGTTCTGTGTATGGAAGGGAAAACTGAACGATCATCACTCACTTTAGTCCATTGATTGACAATAAACTTGTACACCACTGAAGTGTGGCTTAGTCACCTAGAGCTTAAATGTTCAAACGTGAGACCGGAGATTCTGGGTCCGATTACTGGTTATAAGATCACTGCTGATACTCACTTGTGAGGTGTCTTACACTAGGACAAAACGGCAGTCCTATGCTTCCAAGGAGGATGATATAGTTCAAAGTTGAGTCTATAGAAAAGAAATGTGGAATAGTGTTGATCTGAATTTTAACAGTATTTCGTTTGATTAGTTACTAAAAGGCACAAATCGAAATACTGTTTCACAGAATGGAAATGATGACACTACGAACTGATCATAAGCGGAAATACTGTTCACAACTGATGAAAACCCTCACTGATTTACACTAAATCAGTTAAACATGTATTTATATACATTGATCAATTTGTTATTTCATCAAATAAAAATGTCATCACAAAATGTTTATTAATTTTTGATAGATTAATGTGAGAAAACTTTAATGAATCAGTATACTATATCAGATTCATTGATAAGTAAAATGTAATGTCACATACATTATACATGGATAAACTAAGATTGTACAATGTTGTTTAGATCGACCATTTGGTATAAGTTAATTAGAAGGTCTAAACATTCTGTTTCAACATCGTCATAATTGTGCTCTCGTTCTTTATTTCTGCAGTTCATTAACCAAACAAGGTTAATGCAGAATGAAGAAAGCTGAACGTTGCGTGTATACGAAAAAAAAAATATTTGTGTCTTGATTGGCAAAGGTAATTTCGGTAATTAATATATATTCTCCTCGTATTCATTGATCTTGGAAGTATTGTACTAACAAATGTAGTTGTTATGTTCGTCACTAGGCACGCTTGAACCTATTACGAGTTCACCTTAGTCGATAAACGCGAACGAGACAATTACCAGCGTCCAGGTAGGCTACTTTGAATACCAAACTGCAAAACAGAAGACTTGGTAGGCGTAGAAAGTATATTCTACAACATCCAGCAATCACAATACAATCAAGCACACAACTCTCGTTTATTTATACATCAGAGAAACGTCCTTGAGACAGTTACGAAAATAGCACAATAAAATACACAGCCATGGATTTTCCTAGTGGGAAATGAAATCTCAAAGTCAACTGATCAGCCCATGCTCGCAAACATGAAATCCAAAATAAAGCATTTATCAAGCGAGTTTTGGGGATTTAACATCCCCAACAATAGTTGATACTGTGTCAGTGAAATCAAAGCTAAGACATGAAAAAGCAGTTAGTTACAAATTTTTTTAAGGATTGTCGAGTTGTTCAAGCATACTGAGTATAAAATCCTTAGCAACTCGAATGGATCATAAGTTTCCGAGCTATCTCAATCATCTAAATTTACATTTCTTTCCATGTTTTTTTGAATTTCACGGGTTTTTGTCGGTGTTTGACTTTAATTCACAATGGAATTTTTTTAGTTGAATGATCGACTTACGCACATGAATAACGATTTCATTAAGAAAACATGGTAACTTGCATTACAATGTGAATTAGTTTGGTGCTTTACTTGTCGAATTGCATTTTTTCTTGTCTTGAAGAAGTGATCTGCTAATTTAGTTTCATTTTCAATCAATTCTACTAAGATGGTTCAGGAAAGTAAGAAGATTAAAATAACTTCTATATACAATTGAATGCATCTTACAGAAACAGGCTAACAACCTGATCTTCTAAGAATGAGCTTTTCTTTCAGGACTCATAGAATGAGTTTCCCTAACGACAGGGTTTCTTTATGTGTATAACTCGAATTCACTCATATATGTTACTGATGTGTATATATAACCGTGTTTATCATAGAAACTAACTAAGTACTCTGCAATGGAAATAGATATGGATTTCTTATATAAACTAAAATCGTATTCTGATCAATAGTAGGTCATTATTGACTTATTCTAGACTGATCACATTATAGCACATGACAGAATTTCATATGTTGAGTAAGTGTGTTTGATTAATACAAATATGCGTGAAGAATTCCTCATTGTAATAAATCATGATTTGAAGAGAATAGGCTAAATATGCACAAAATAGTTTACGAGCTAGAAAAAAATACTTAACTCATCGTTGTATTATCATACATTCTGAGTAGTGAATCAAAATTATCATAGTAATTTATTTGGTTCTTTAAAAAGGATAATTATTATTCACAACTAACTAGAAATTAGAAATCTGCAAAACCTACGTTCATTCTATAGCTTTAGCCTTTGGTTGGTTTGCTTTTAGCCAGAAGGTACCTTGTGCGCTGTTGGGGAGTGCGAGGAGCAGCATATGAGATTATCTGAAAGAAGAAAGTAACAGAGAAAAAGATGAGCCGACGACTAGAATGCACTTACATGCAATATAGGAATAATTAGACAGCAACCAGATATAAAACCAGCTTGAGATTAAGACAAACTGATAAACGAAACTAGGAGTTGATAGAGTACGGTTTTCAATGCGTTACAATTCACACTTTTAAATTAACCTAAAAATCTATGTTAGTCAAATGAAAAAAATTGTTATTCACTAAAAAAAAACACCTGAATACATGCGCAACGAATATTGAATAGAATTTGAGTAATCATTCATTACACGGGTAAACCAGTTAGTGGTTTACAATGATTAAATATTTAGATAGGCCTAGATATATATGAATATATATTGGGTGTTTAGAGTTAGACAAGAGGTTCTGGATCTGTGTCTGACTTTATATAGTAAGTCATCAGTAAGACATACATGTAATCGTTAGGTAGTTAATGTTCGATGTGAGATTTGATTACATGTCACTTACCTCCACAAAGATATGTAATAATAGAGGTATTTGGGTCATATATGACCTCTTACAAAACTGAGATATTTACAATGAATTGGTAAGTGTATAGTGACCGATGCCTCGTTTTCTTTTAGCATTTTTTTGACTCTGTCGAATCATTTAGACAAGTGGCAACATTACAACTGGATAGATAGGAATCGATCAGTATCTAAAAGACTAAATCAACATGACACTGGTCACTATTCAGTTATTAGTCAGTTACTATATAACATCAAAGATAATGATAATCATAAAATAATTAGTTTGCATCACCCTGAAACTACTCCCACAGAACGAATGATATATATATATATATATATATATATATATATATATATATATATATATATATATATATATAACCGAATAACTCGCAAGTTTTTGGACTACATTCATAAATTCGAACATATAATATAAGCACATTTAGTGAATGCCTAAGACTGAACCGACTGACTGTCAGTATGCGGTAGTGGAGATAGTTGTTTTTCATTAAAATCATGGAATGGTTTGAACTAAAATATCACTGAAAATCTGTAACCATTGGAAGGACGTTTCGTCATAGTACGGGACTCTTTGAGACCCTTACGCAGGATCGAACCAGCGACCCTCAGTCTTGCGTGAGAACAATTTATCTCCAGATCACTGAGCCAGCATTCAACGTTGTCAGTGTCTAATTTCATCTAATCCGTGTCTAAATTAGATTATTTCATGATTTCAATGAATTCTAACAATTTTCACAATTCCATATTGATAATTATGTGTTCATTAGTGACTAGCTTCCAGAGGAAATTTCCGAAGTTCTACCAAGAAATCTTGAGCAGAAGAGCTATACCATGTCGAGTATGAGGTGGTTATCCAACGAAGACATTGGAAGATGTCTGCTTAATTAATTATTTTGCGAATGTTGAAACATGGGTAGTATTATTTTAATTGACAGTTATATTGACAGAGTTAAAGAGTGAATATTTGTGACTTACTAAAAACAGATATTACTGAAAGATTATTAAAAAATCAGTGATCTGTTGTGAACATATAGAAACTATTAGATTTGAGATTGAATATTGGAATACATATGGATAGATATAAGTACAGATTAACTTTAAAGTATTTCTAATAAATATTATTCAATATTCACTGATCAATCCAGCTAACTCTTATCACAATCAGTAATATAAATTACAAGTTTATTTTTATCGAATTATAAAACATAAGAAAAGTAAGAGAGATTACATACTAATTTCTTCTGGTAGTCATGTCAGGGATCGTTTTTATCCTATGATAGATATTATTCAGCTGTGTAAAGCTTGTTCTTATAAGGTTCAGCTGAAAATATGTTTCCAAATCAATTGTTCATTATTCTTTGAAAATTTATTACATTAACCAGCATGAAGTAACTACTGATTTCACAATCCTTGTAATCTATCTGTCAGACATAGTTTTGTATACTGCTCGGCCTGCACTAAAAGCTAGTCATCTTATCATGTAATTTAAACCAAAGTAGATGAATGAAATGACACTCAGAAACAATAGGACTAAAGTGTTTAGGTATCTTTGACATAAAGTTACCGATCTATCCTTATTAAACCACGAAAAAACTACTTTGGTTAATTTGATTTCTCTCGCTTAATGAATTATTATTATTATTACTATTATAATTATTATTAAAAATAGTGCATTTTGTTAACAGGTGATTACAATTCAAATCCTCAAAAAAAAATATTTAAACAAACTTTTTTTCTGTTAAACAAATTTTTAGAATTATTCCAATTTCTTTTTATGAAAATTTGATTCAAATTGAATGTTCTTTTGTAACTTTTAAACAAGCACCTGTTTAATTAAATGTCTGAAGTTTTGCAAAGTAGTAGTGTCTTCAGTGAATTTGTCTCTTTTGTGCATGATATTTCATGAAAAAGCACTACAGTGCATGTTGTATTGTTAAAATGCAATAGATCTATATATATATATATATATATATATATATATATATATATATATATATATATATATATATATATATATATATATATATATATATGAATAGGATCTTTTACTATTGTGAAAGCCACACAGGTGTTATTCTCATGGGTGTGAGTTTTCAGACGTGTTGATTTTCAAGTTTGATTTCTTAAAAAAAATATGAAAAGCTATTTAACTTTACTTGTTTATTTATTTATTCAGTCGGATAGCCATATGTGTTTATACACGTAACTTTCAATAAGAGGTACACTTCTTATGGAATGTCAATAAAATCTGTTTATAATTAAAACTTTCTTTTTTAGTTCACTAATAATTATAAACTGTAATTTATAAGTTACATTTTTAATATACAGCAGCAGATTCACATATGTTTTATTTTTTCATGCAAATAATATATATTTTCATAGTGAAAATCACAAACTGATCTAAGTTAGGTCATTGTTAGAAACCTGTAGAAAATGGACGACTGTTTCGTTCTACAATTGGAGTTTTCAACAGTGTGCATAAAATGACATCCGCAATCGAGAATCGAATCTAGAACCTTCAGTCTGGCAAGCGAACTCTTAACCTTTAAACCACTAGAGCGGCATTCATCTGTGTTGAATGGTGTTTTGCAAACTTCATCTATTGCCTGTGGCGGATAACTGTTTCATAACTGGTACGAGGTGAACTTGACTACGTACGCCTCTTCATACTACTGTTTTTAGCCTAATTTAACAATAAATCTGCCTAATATTGACTGATAACTACATATAATGATTGATTTTAAATGTTGCCGTATGCTAGGTTTTACTTCAACCCAAGCTCGAGTATTCAGAGACTTAATAGCTTCGTTGATTGATTATATGTTCATTAGGGACTAGCTACATGGTGTATTGCTGGAGTTCTAGCGAGAAGTTGTGAGCAATGAAGTTCAATCTGTTTAGTAGGAGATATTTATCTGCCTTAAGCAATCGATGAAGGTTGCGCAACATCACAGGTTGATTAAAGTGAGACATTATCATCGACAGATGCCGACTCAGTAATGTAGAAAGCGTTTGTGCATGAAAATGAAGATCCTGGGTTGGGTTATCAAGTGAGGGTTCTAAGATGCTCACTGGTAAGGAGTGCCATACTAGGACAAAACTGCTGTCTACTTTTTCCAGATTTATAATAATGGTCAGGCTTAAATCAGTTTGTGACTACTAACCAACATTGCATTTAACTAATGTTAGTATTTTACATTTACATAAAGTTCTACTGTTTGGTTGAATTGTTTATTTAAAGATTGTTTAATGAACAAATTGCCGTTTATCAAAATCAATCACTAAGATGCTGACCAATCGAAAATATGCAATGACGCGATGCAATTAGGTGACAGATTCAAAAGAAACCGATTCATTGACTTAAGCCCGCCAAATGACCTATGGGTAAAGACAAGATCACGAACCAGAAGAATGGATCAGTTATGCAATATGTTTGTAATCTCATAATGACCACGAAAATAACAAGATGAACTGTTATAAACTATGCAACGATGTCCCTCTGTAGGTCATTCACTCTTTAATAAACTAATGCCTAATCATTCAGTCCAGTTGCTGCCCATCAACATATCGCAACAATCAAATTTCCTTTTAGGCTAGAAAATGTGTGAAAATATGTGGAAAATCTAAATTGTATGATGTAATCAGATTTGTGAATTCTTCACATTCTTTATTTATTCATTAGTAGGTTTATTGATACAAATTAAACAAAACCAAACATTGTACATTTATCAACAGTTTGTCATCTGTAAATAATAATAATAATAATAATAATAATAATAATAATAATAATCCGAAATGAACAATCTCATCACACAAAACAGAAACCACTTTCATAAACACTAGTTTATCATTGTAGAACATCAATTGTTTGGGGCAAATTTTGCTTGACTATTCAGTGAGATATTCTTGTTCATACCCACCGCATTAAATCTGATGTTTGTATTTGATAAAAGCATATATACACAACAGTCATTCGCTCTACATTTTTTTCCCACAACTATGTACAGGTTACACAGTAATGTCTTCCATAAACATGCATATATTTATTTAAATCATTGTATTTTATGTGTATTGACAATCAATGATTGTTTCAATTTGAAATGGGTAACATAAACTGAATACCCAAAGAAATTAGATTGAATTAGGATAAAGGAATGTTTCTTGTATTCACTTGTGTTTAATTTAAAAATGATGTACTTGAATTAATTCACAACTAAAATGACTAGAGAATTTTATACATTTGAAAAAATAATGATAGTCTTTCATACTGACAATTGAAAATCGTTATTTATTCAATTTTATCATGGCTTATTAAAACAAAATTAATATTGTAAATTAAAAACATGACGGTTTTGAAATTATTAAAAAAAAGAGAACAAGTTAATTTTCTCACAAAAATATTTTCGCATTATAGATATTCCTAATATTATTTCATTTGTCATTCATTGGTGGTCTACAGACTAAACCAGATAAACCACAAATGAAATTATACTGAACAAAGTGGATATCCGCTTCACATATGCATAAATGAGTAAAGATTATGTTTTCTCATTGATGTTAGTGAACTAAGACCACTATAGATATGAAACCGGTTGAGTATTTTTTGTCTGCGCTTGAATGGTCCTTGAAAGTGGAGTTGCCATCAACGGGTACGCCAACATAAACCCGATCTGTGGAAGAGGTCAGCTGAGAAAGACAGCGAAATTTGAGAACGAGAACAAATGAAGCCAGCAAATTTATAATTAACTGATCGCCGAGAAGTGATTAATGCTAAGTATGTCAGCTACTTCTTAGTGTTAATCTAATTCTCTCGATCAAGTTTATAAACTCCAAACAACATGAAACCAAGGTTTTCTCTCAACTAACTAACTAACAACAAAGTTTATGAAGGCGGCTAATCACAGACTACGCTATAAAAAGGAACTGATACAAAAAAATACTTCAGGAATATTTGAAAATTTCACTTCAGATGAAGTGAGCGCTTAATATGTTTTCTGGAGTGATAATGAAAACTATACTATAAAACTGTTTATTTCAGTGAACATAGTATCACTAAAACTAACTACACATTTGTCAAAGAGTAATATATTTCATTTAAAAACGATTTCATATAACTTAATGTAAGAAATAATTATCGCATTTGAATACATTCATGTCTGTCTAACTGTTTAACTGCTACAAAATAATTTGATATATGAGACCCGTATGTTTTATTGTTGAATAAATAAGTATACAGGATTCTATTGATCCAAGATATAAAATAAGAAATGTAGATGTTGAGGAACCCAAAATATCCATCAGAAAATTCTAAATAGTCCCCAAAACGGTGGAAAACGTTTCATCCAACCAGCATTGAATAGAATCTACTCAGAAGCATCTGGAAAATGTACTGTCACATGCCACGGTTCTGACTGACTATTTGGCCGTACCACTACTTCTCTTAGTATAGTTCTCGAACGTTCCAAAAGCCCAGGTTCATGAATAACTCTATGAATACTCTCAAAATCTGTAGATTAATCAGAGTTAGACATTAACACCTTTGGATGCCGGCTCAGTGCTGTGGAGATTAGGCGTTCACACGCAAGACCGAAGGTCCTGGATTCAAATCCTGCGAGGTACATGAGTCGTGGATGTGCACTGCTGATGAACCCCATACCAGGATGAAACGGCCGTCCAGTTCTGCCAGGTTTCTAACGGTGGTCTAACAATGATTGCTTGATGATTTCAATGTGCAAAAAACACTAGTCTCCATAACTCTGATTGAAAAATACTTATTTGTTAAAAAGGTTTACTTAATAGATAGAATCCTTTCAATTTACATATTATCTATGCATAAAGACAATGAAGTAACTTTCTTGTGAAGTTGAATGGTATAAAATGTAATAGCGAATCAGATATTTTCCAGCTAATGACTAAAAGAAACAAAGGCGTCCGCAAAATATGATTTGATATAAGAATCTCTTGAGTTGAAATCCAGCAGTACTAATTTTGAACTCCATAGGAGTACTAAGGGCGAATTTTATTTCAACTATCTCATTCATTCTTCTGTGACATGAAAATAAGGATATTTATGTGTCCAATATGATAGCCACATTTCATCAAAGTCTATCTCTGTACTTTCACAAATCCGCTTAGTAGTAGATGTATGCAAGTCAGACAGTAGAATTCAAAACGAAAATTCATTGTTTACTTTGAGTACAACAATTGTGTCACTAGTATTATAGTGACTGTAAAATTTGTTATCGAATTGTTTGGACAAAATATAGACTGAAATAAAACCCACGTGACGTAAATCAAGGTCATCTGTACTAATATATGGTGGAACTTTTATCAAACATTACAACGCTTATAAACCGCTAATGTACACAATACATGACAAGTAGCCTAAATTTGGGTCAACTATGTTTGACTATCAATTACATAAACCTCCAAATAGGTATAGATCATATTTTGACATGAGAAGAATACGAATACCAGAAAGAACTTCATCAGGTATATTCGCTTTAGACTTTTAGAACTATTTTTTTAACAAACGAGAAGATCAAAGACAATAAATCAAATTACCATAGGGGATTAGTAGCGACTGCCGAATCGCATAGTTTATATCTTGTTTCAGACTTTCCCGTATTCTAATGTGTGTCTAACTACGATCAAGTTGTTTAACCGAAACTGAAAAAAAGTCAGCTTATTATCATAAAACCGATAATCGTTTTGCTTAAAAATCAATAAACGAAATTAATTGATCGGATTATCGATATTATCCAATAAAAAAACCTGGTTATATAGATTATATAAAATAGACATATTCATTGTGATAATTTGAATACTTTTTTAAGATAACTTAGTACTTTAACTAATTTTTGAGCAGAATCGAAATAAACAATCCAATATTTATACCTAGGAATATGTGAAATACTCGGAAACAAAGCTAAGAAATTAAACTGAACAGTTTTCACGATATTGTTTTGAAGACAGTCAGTCAGTTAGTCAAAGTAGTCATATGTTCTGGAGCTTGAAATACAATGTCAGCACAAATGAGATGAAATTATCAAGTGAACAAGCAGAAGTGTTGAAATCACAGTCGTATCTGTGATTACAGTCTGTTATAACGAATACTGCTAACTGCATCATTACTGAATTATACCTGAAGGAAAAGGAATATTTTACAAGCAACTTTTGTTTACTTTATTGTTATGCTCGTTACTTGATATGCTTGAAACTGTTACGAGTTCACCTAAGTCGATAAACGAGAACGAAACGATGAACCAGTGACACGATAGGCTACTTTGATACGTTGCCCCAACTAACTGAAGAAAAAGTCTTGATATGGCGTATAATGTGTATTTTACAAACACCCAGCAAACTCATTGATCTCAAGCACAAAAATCGCGTTTATTTATATATCCTAGAAACGTCTTTGGGAGAGTCATAAAAATAGCACACTAAATCAACACAGTAACCAATCACAGCCAAGGATTTTCCTGGTGGTAAATGTGATCTCAAGGTCAGCTGATCAGCCCATGAATAAAATCCAAAATAAAGACATTTACCAAGCGATTTCTGGGCATCTAACGTCCCCAACATTTATGCATATACTTCTTTAACTAACCAGATCAATTCTTGTAACGAATGGTTACAAAGTTAAGAAAATTTCGGAATTAAGTTTGGCATTTTCGATGTATTTATTGAAATATTACTGCATGAATATCCGATTTCCACACAACGTTGTTCATCTCTATGTGTTGATCTAGTTTATACAAAGATGATTTATTTGCCGTGGATCAATTCTTATGTCTATCTATGTGGATCAGTCTTACGGAGTACGTGTAATGAAGATGAATTTTCTAATGATAATAATAATGGTGATCACTTATAGCTTCACAGTATTTATGGATGACAAGTATGCAGACTTTTAATTACTTTTTATTTTCACTGAATAATAATAATAATTATTATATGAAAAATTGAATAATTTAATAGCAGTGTTCACTAGTGACAAATGGAGTTCAACACCGTCGAGTGTAGGCAGTAACTACCAAAGACAAATGGGTGAGGTCGCGCAAAGTCCATAGATCAATCAGAGTTAGATATTAAGAGCGCTGGATGTCGGCCCAGTGGTCCTATGGTTATTAGTTCACGCACAGTACCGAAGGTCCTGGGTTCGAATTCTTCGAGGTGCATGAGTCGTGGATGCGCACTGCTGATGAGTCCCATACCAGTACGAAACAGCCGTTCAGTGCTTGTGGGTTTCTAATGGTGGTCTAACAATGATTGATTGATGATTTCAAGTGTGTAAAAACACAAACCGACAAAACTCTGCCTGAAAATTTAATTGCTGTATCTTTTTGAAGGTCAAAATAGAAATCATGCATTTCTGATAAGTTGAATACAAAAAATAAAGTGAATATTGAATTTAGGTGTGAACATTTTGCCATCTACTACTACTCCGACTACTACTACTGCTAGTACTAATACTACCACTAGCTGATGTCACTCATCTTTTAAACGGTTAATTATTTTAAAAATTGAGTTTTTGAAAGACTTTCGCACTCTATCTCTCTCTCCCTCGCTTCTTTTAATCTGTTTTACATTTTATTTGTAGAATTGAACAACACGTTTTGTTTTACTAGACAAATAGCTTATTAAATACAAATTAACACTGGTAATATGTCAGTCAGTCAATCAGTCATTCCATTTTACAACTCATCAGTCATTTAGACAAACTCTCTCTCTCTCTCTGTGTATCTCTATTTTTCCATGTTCGCTCTACAAATCATTTCTCGGCAATATAGATAGATGAACACAGACCACACATGTGAAAAAGTATTTTGCTAATTTACACTTTGTTCAATTCATTAAGTTTATTTATATGTCACCTATTCAATTTTTTTTTCTATCAACAAATTAGAATAGATAAAAATCATTGTACAAATAAGGTCTAGACATTAGTGCTTTATTTTTCAAAAAAAAATAATGCACAACTGTTTAATATCTATCATAATATTGTGTGTGCAGTGTACACAACATTACGATTATTATTATTATTATTATTATTAGTAGTAGTAGTAGTAGTAGTATACTAGTTGTTGTTATATACACGTATTTTCATCCGTCAGTAAACGATTATAGTTTGTAGCTGTTATGCTTTCTTCTTTAGATAATTAAGAAAGCAGTTCATGGGAAGTGAGAGAATAGAATTAAGAAGCTGTGAATATAGGCTAGCTGCTTAGATAAATTAATATATTATTATTATTATTATATTATTATGATTAATATTATTATTATTAACCAGGTGATAGTTGTAGACAAGATTGATTCTATGTTTGATGATGAATATAACCTGTCAGTTTTCAATTTCCTTTCATATACGCACACACAGTGGAGATTGAATGCAAAACGGTAAATACTTCTATCATCAAACAAACACACAATTTTTTTATTGAACCTAAGAAAACGCGAATGATGATTATTAATACAATGTCAACACATAGAGCTGTTACAATGAAGTGTGAATAAGTAGTATCTTTATTTAATTTAAAGTAATATAAATTAGATGTTTACCATCTGCATTTAAGAATATTCATTTCTCTTCTCTTATTTCATATACCTAAACGTACCTTTTAATTTGTTCATCAATGTCAATTCCTACTTACAAATATATGTACCGCACATAGTAGATATATATCTGTCTGAAACAACAGTTTTCTATGTGTGTATGTATGTAGTGTGCCTGTAAATTTATAGGCAAACACATTAACTAATCATGTGTGTTTAACTGACATGTTGATTAACAACATCCAAGAATGAGTTATATTAATGATGAGGATAATGAGGAAGTGATGAATACAACATGCAACATAACATGCACCAACCAAATCACTCCTGATGGAGATTCCTTGGAGGACGTTAACACCTTTACATATCCGGGCAGCATCATCGACGAGAAAGGTGGATCCGATGCAGATGTGAGAGCGTGGATTGGCAAAGCAAGGGCTACATTTCTACAGTTGAAAAATATCTGGAACTGCGAACAACTTTCAAACAAAACCAAAATCAGGATTTTCAATTCAAATCTAAAGACAGTTCTACTGTCTACTGGAGCGGAAACTTGGAGAACTACGAAAGGCATCATCCAGGAGATACAAGTGTTTATTAACAGTTGTCTACGCAAAATACTTCGTATACGTTGGCCAGACACTATCAGCAACAACGTACTGTTGGAGAGAACAAACCAGATTCGAGTGGAGGAGGAAATCAGGAAGAAGCGGTGGAGGTGGATAGGTTACACAATGCGGAAAGCACCTAACTGCGTCACAAGACAAGCCCTCACATGGAACCTTCAAGGTCAAAGGAAAATAGGAAGGCCAAGGAACACATTACGCAGAGAAATAGAGAAAGATATGAGAAGAATGAACAAAAAATGTACAGAACTAGAAAGGGCGGCCCAGGACAGAGTTGGTTGGAGAAAACTGGTGGGTGGCCTATGCTCTATTGGGGGTAACAGGCGTAAGTAAGTAAGTAAGATGAATACTATGATAAGAATGATCAACACATAATATGAATTTACATATTCAGAATGTTTTGGAAACTGCCTATTGTTAATCATCACAAAAATAAAACTGTAATGAACGAAGACGTAAAGATCAGATGGAGTAATGTTGTATCCAGGACGAGAAAGTTCGCTAACAAACTGTATACACCTTATCTTCTTCCACATATCTTCTAAACTTCAAAACATACTTTAATAACGCTGTAAATTCGCATCCGACACTGCTCTCCAGAAGGAACTTTCGAGCCATATTCCCCATGTGTACTACTTGTAATCCACGTTGTGAGTAATATCCGTCACAGTACTGTCGCTTAATAAGTAGAGCAGGAAAGAATATGTTTATAAATATTATAATTTACATGTGGGTAATAATTGGTCAACGGGTGTAACTGCTTCAATATATTTCATACTCAATAAGACATCGCTTATTTAATGTCTAGAGCACTGAAAAGAATTGACTGAAGATTGTTTAAAATATGAATGGAGTTCATATTTCAGAATTTTTTGGTTTTTAATACATTTGATGAATCTGACCAGAAAAAAAGTTCATTTATTTTATTGTAACATTTAATAAAACAAGCATCCAGTTCATTCAGCCTTTAATAGTTCTTTACGATTACGAAATTCTCAAATATCAAAATTATAAGTTTATCTTGTTTTTTTTTGTACAAATTAACCAGATAGAATGAATAGTAGCAGTTCAACAGGAATAAAGCTTTATATATATATATATATATATATATCGACAAGAAAACTCAATGTGGGAGACCTAGTGAGTCAATCAGATCATACAACATGGCTCCCTCTAAATCACATTAGACAGAATCTGAGTAGGAAAAACAAACCTCAGCTTTGTTTTTGTTATTATTATCAGAAAGAAGAAAACGATCAATGCACATCAATGGTTATTCTGGAAACCCACGGCTTAAGGACCATAAAGAAAATCCTACCGAACAAAAAAGGAAAGGATCATAATGAATGTCATCCAGCATTAGGCACCAACCAACGATAACAGAAAAGATGATAAGAAACAGTTCTATGAGAGGCTGTAGTCCATCTTATGGAAATATCCAAGAAAGTAACTGACTGTCATGATAGAAAAGGTTGGAATGGACAGAACCGGATATGACAGTTATCATTGGACGACATGGACTGAGGGAAAATTACGAAAGTGAAATAGTTGCAAATCTACATGTCTTCAACAAAATTGATAGAGGTAGTACCAGATTCTTACACAAATACATGCACATCGCTTCATGAATTTCACAGGACCACACTACAGAGACCTAAACCGATCACATCGACATCAATAAAAGGATCAGAAGGTCTGTGAAAGAGGTAAGGATAAAGAAGATAGTTTATGTAGCTTCAGATCGTCCCTTTGTGCAGACCAAGTTTAAAATAGATCCAACTAAGTGAGGGATAATTGGAGAAACAGCACTATGAAAGTTTAGTACAGTCTTCGTTTCAAATGCTAGCAGACTTAGTGAGTTCAACAAGTGAGCAACAAGTTCCAAGTCTTACAAGATTTACTAGATGAAAAGGAAAGCACTATGTAGCTCTACTAAAAAGCGATTAACAAAGTAATAATTTCGATATTACAGGAAACATTGGGCCCCAAAAGACACTAGCATCAACAATGCATCTCTGAAGACAACTCAAGGAAGTTCAAAGAAGCACTAATTGTGTTTACTATGCAGTATATTTAATATAAGGCTTGTTGTGTACAGCTGGACCATTAGTCACCTGAAAATTAAATTCTCAAAATACCAAAGTGGCTAGCAAATTCACTGAATTACATATAATCTAGTGGTATTTTCTTATAAACTAATCATCGTTAAATTTATGTATTCTAAGAAAAATTATGATTTTGAGAAATGACCAACTTGGAACAATTTTCGTAAAACAGCATAACACATCATTAGTAAAGCATAAATAGTCGATTGAGAAATACGATTAATCAAGTTTAAAGAGAATGATCTTAGAACAGAATGGTTTGTGGTAATCATGTTCAATATTTAAACTTTTCTGTTATGAGCATCAGTTAAACAAACAACAATGAATTCATTGGCCAGTAATGTTTTCCCAGTAATTTTTGTATTATATCCAGCTTAATTTTGAAATATATGAAATTCTGTTTTGCCTCAGACTGATGTGATCATCTATTGCATTTTGACAAGTAAACTATGTGCGTACAAATGACAAGAGAAACATTAGGTTACTGATGTGGAATGAAGACCGCATGTTATCAAGTTTCGAATTTTTTTTTTGAAACAAACGATAACCATTTTTGAAAAGCTAACTTTAACCAGTTATTATATTCAATGAACAGAGTTTTAACATGAAATATCTATTGAAGGAAACTGTATTCAAAAGAAACATATTTTATTCTTTGGTTCAATAGAATAATAAGTGTTTAGTGGCAAATATGATATTATGAAGCGATTTACACGAAAAAATATTCTTCGAGTACATTTTGGGCAAGATATTACTATTCTACTTAAAGAATGTAGTTCCTTAACATTATGAATATTAAGACATTCAGATCTAATTTTCCAACTTGAATATAGAATAAAACTGCGTTGCTTGCATTGCCATCAAAGAATATTCAATTAAACTGTCTGAAATAGTTAATTTGCATAAAGCATTGTTAAATATAGTCTAAATTGTCTCCCTATATTTATTTCGAGATTGAAAATTGAGCAGTAACTAGTGTCTTTTTTATTTCATCTTTTAGTATACATCGAGTTCTAAGTGGTTCAGCAGTGTGCCAAACGAATCTCCTGATTAAAATTCCTCACCTGTTAGCAAAACACAACAGCTAATCTTCATGGAATGAACATAGCTTGTAAGATTCAAATTTATTTCAAGCGATTATCGTTTTAAATTCAGTTGAGTACAGTTAAACATATCTATGAATCAGTCATTGTTAGACCGCCATTAGAAACCTGGAAGCACTAGACGGCCGTTTCGTCCTGGTATGGGACTCCTCATCAGTGCACATCGTGGATGGTGGTCTAACACTGATCGATTCATGGTTTCGAAAATATCTGCCGTAATCACATATTCATTATTGTTTGATTGGAACGATTAAGCCATAAACGCTATGAACATACTTGACAATACTTGTTTTATGTATATAATTTCAAATAAATAATGTTGCTCATTTCATAAATAATCTTAATAATTCTCTTTTGCATGCTTCTTTTTATGATAGACACATGAATCTACGCACAAGTTTATGAACCGAATATTCTTCTTCTTATTATTATTACTATTATTTATAAAAATGCTAATAAATGTCAATTCATGAATTTTTATGAATTGACATTGGACAAAAACAAAAAAATGACTATTACAAATTAGAAATTATTTCTAAAATGATTTCGAATGCATTGCATTATTCCATTGATACTTTCGCCCATCTCTTATTATCTATCCTTTTGCAACTATACATTTGTATGTATCACCTGCGTTTACTTCCTTTCCCAATCATCTGCCCTCGCCCTCACTCACTCACTTCCACCATTGACAAGGTGCATAGATTCTTCTTCTTCATCTTTTCTTAATTTATTATTTCACTTGCCCAATATTATTCATTTATTGTTTTATGATTGTTATTATTATTACTATTATTATTATCATTATTTTTATCGTGTTTTTTTCCTTCTCTTTTCTCCTTTTTTTATATCCTTGGCTGTTGTTATTCTCTTCCGTTTTTTCTTTTCTGAAAGTTTTATTACTTTATTTATTTCTTTTAAGAATAAAACCTTGATTATTTGAAAAAAAAACAAAAGAAATGTGTATGCATTGATGGACTTACTACATTCAAACAATTGATGATGTGAATAAATGAATGACCGCTTTGACTGTGTAACGCATCATGAAACACACAACCATCTACAATACAATGTTCAACATAAATATACATTTTACTATGTTCGAAATCATGCATAACAGTTGTATGGTTTGCAATATAAGTAATACATATATATATATATATATATATATATATATATATATATAGAGAGAGAGAGAGAGATAGATAGATAGATAGATAGATAGATAGATAGATAGATAGATAGATAGATAGATAGATAGATAGATAGATAGATAGATAGATAGATAGATAGATAGATAGATAGATAGATAGATAGATAGATAGATAGATATTAACCTTAGTTATTTAGTGTGTAATTGTGAAATTATTCGAAATGAAAAAGGCATCTCTTTTCACATTGTCTCATGTCTATAGAATAACTATGTTGTTGTTGCGAAATGTTTCAACGTTTTAACGACATCTAACTATGATTATGATGAAAACTGTTTGACTTTTTTTTACTGCCTATTGCTATAACTTCTTTTATTATTTAGTTCTGTTGTGTAGAAATCTTGTTAAAAACCTACTCAGCTTCATTTAATTACCATCAGTGTAATGAAACTAACTAATTGACAGTAAAAAAAAACAGAAAGCTTTATTTATTGAGATGATAATAAAGACTAATTTATTCAAGCATCTTTTTTTTCGTTCGAAACGATTTTGTAACAGTAATAAAATGTTATAAAACTATTGGATTTCCTTAAAATATTTAAGTATAAATCTATCTTGCATCAGAATACAAGCCCTCACTTGAAAATCTCAATGCTGAGAAAAGAGAGGAAAACCAAAGAACTCATTACTCTGAGAAATAGAGACAGACATGATAGGAATGAACAGCATTTGGTTAGAACTGGAAAAGAAGTTCCAGGACACAGTAGGCTGGAGAATGTTGATCGGTGGCCTATGCTGCATTGGGGGTAACAGACATAAGCAAGTTAGTAATATATCTATTTTTATCGCAAGGTTCTTTAAGTGGGATGAGGTTGTTAACACTATGACAAATTCTCTTACTTCACTTGAGATTTGGACCGGTGACAATCTTAGAGGGGTTGCCGATAGAGTTTTGTCAATTCATCTGAGTTATCCTGAAAAGCTTGGAGTGTTTTTGCATAAAACCCAAAGTTGATGTTTTGAATTGCTCAAAATGTCACTAAGGATGTTTGCACATCTGTATGTATCCCAAACCAATCCAACTACAGATTTACTTCCTAAATGGCTTTATTCTGGCTTCAATTTACGTTATCACTAACATCACACAACGGATCGTGTAAAAAAATGATTAGGTGAGTACATTTTCAACAGATTTTTGAACTTATCAATTAACTTCCTCCCGTTGGGAAATCTTAATATTATTTAAACGTTCATTGTCAGTGTTCGATAAGTACATAATGTAATGTAATGTATGTAATCGGCTGCTATAAGTGATAGTTCTTCTATATACATAAAATTTAATGCAGAATCAGTTTTCAGCGAATATCAACGCACCTTGAATCGATAATTATATTATTTTGCTCCAAACGATGGGGCAAAACACACAGAGAGTATGTTGGTTCAATATTATAATTTCTATTCTTAAAGTAGGTATCGAAATAAGTTAGCAACTCAATCACATTTTATATTGATAATAATAATCCATATGATTATGTCTAATGTGTTTAAAATCTCCTGGATTTTGTATCGAACATCTATATCGTATAAATCCACTACTTGTGAAAAATTCGCCTTCGAAAAGTCTATGGAACTGTCTAGAAGCGGACAAAATATGGTTTCCATAGAGTATACTCTAGTTTCGCTTAAGTCGCCAAAGAGGCGAACTAGATGTTATGCGAATGCATCTACATTTAAGATCGTCTTGAATGATGAATCATTAATAATAATAATGATAATAATAGTAATAATAACAATAATAATAATAGTATTTTTCTGGTGGTGTTTTATACCTTTAGCCGAATAGTTCAGTCGTATTGATTTCATTACCTTTATAAAGATGGTATTTGTTATCCGAACTCCGCTTGGAGACCTTCTGGGGTTACTACCGGTCCCAAAGCCGGGGTTAGTGACTCCATCCCGTAGAAATCCGACTTATTAACCAGATAAAAATAACTCGCTGGTCGGTGGCCTATGCTGTATTAGGGTAGGGGTAGCAGGCATAAGTAAGTTAGTAATGAAGCTCTGATAATGTTGTTCAGAGAAGTAAAAATGACTTTGAAATTACATCATTCAACTCAAATAGCACAGTGCCATGAAAAGTATCCATCTGATCTATACATCTTTGATTAATTGATTAAATCAATACTACTAGTTAGTATTGAAAAAATAATGAATCAAACACCAGTTATCTGAAAATCTTTACAAAACAGTAACACAATATTTGAAAATGTAACAATTGAATGAAAACGCTCAATGAAAGGTGCCCGTTAACCTATTTGAAATTGATTGACTGATTTAATCATCTTACCAGATATTTTCCATAGTTTTCTCATTAAGCCACCTATGACAGTGAATAATGTTTTTTAGAAACCGTAGACCAGTCTATTATGTTCTAGTTTGTTATACAACTAATTAAGGTTAAATTTTCCTTCCTTTTAAAGATTTGTATTTCATTCCTTTTGTCTCCAAAAATCTGTTACCATGTCAGCATTAACTCGTTTATCACTTCATAAAACAGTATAAAATGAGAAGTAAATATGGTATTTTATCTTATGCAATAATGATTAAGTCATACAAAAGGATACAAACGTACTTTAATCACTTTTTATTTGTTTCAAACACTACAATACAATTTATTCATCCTTCTTTTAAAATGTATTCATTTTCAATAGATTTTACTGTTTGACGTTTCCAGTAATTAATTATAATCTACCGATTTTTTTTCTGTTAAATAAATAAAGTCGATTCCAAACGAATCTTATGTCAAGAAATTAAACAACACACTCTCGGTAGTAATAATAATAACAATTCAAACACTAATTGAATTTACTTTAGAAAATAAAAGAAAAACATCTTATTGACAAAATAGCTATCTATACATGTCAGCCTATCAACATATTCCCTATAAAATAAATATGTGAAACACAGCTGTTAATATCTATTACAAATTGATGTACACCAGTTGGCATTGTATTGATACAAATAAGGAATTATCATAGATACAGATATGGTTTAGTAATTAAACGAAAAATAATTTCTATCTCATATCTATACACAACAAAAACAATCCATGGTATTCAATTATTAACACTTTATTCGAATACCTTTATTCAGAGGATAGTACAATTTTAAAAGATACATTATATTTAAACACAACGGATTACCAAATACAATTGTTTTTCTCTTTGTAAATAAACACAGGTTTACAGTGAAACGATAGTTATACAAATCAATACCATGATGTTGGCATGATGAAGCGATATTGGTAGGAAGTTCTAGACCTACCATTCAACATTGATCAACAGAGAGGATCTTTAGTACATTCTAGGCAACCATAAAACAACAAGTAGAGTTCGTTATAAATGTGTAGTACCTGTAAGATCCATTTTTGAAGGGTTTGTTAGTGAAAATCCCTCCATATATACATTTTGTAATATGTCCTTATTGATCATTCCTTCAGTTATACATTTCTTAATCTGTTCGATTCTATTTTGAGATGATAATATTTGTGTTTTATTATGGTTTCTATTTCTTTTGCCTCAACTAATTTTCCACGTTTCTTTCTGAACTGCATTATGTTGTTTACGCTGATACTTAGTCATGACGATAGCCATATTGATTTGTTCCTCTTTTGATTGGATCGCTTGTACGGACTAGAATTGTGCATTTTGATTGTGAATTGGAGCACACTTCCAGAATAAGAAACACTCTGTTTTATGAAGCAACCAAATATTATCTGTCGAAGGAATCTGATCTATCGAGGAGGGATAGAATAACATTTATTTGTTGCTGTTGATTTGATGACCTGAACAATTGTTGGTGGAATAACTGATTGGTCATATTTGTTTAGGTAATGATGTATTTATTTATATTTATGATGAATATTAGAACCGTTTTTTTACCCAAAACAATTGTTTTGATTTCAACTGGGCAATAGCGCGTATCTAACCTACCTAGACAGTTATTCCTGAGTCCAAACCTCAATTTGGATCCTACAGTACCGTCCAGATTACAGTGAAATAAAACTATGTCAAACCATACTTGCAACGTATCATGCCGTCGTTATACGAAGATTACTTTTTCTTAAACTGTCTAAAACAATGTAAATATTTTAGAAAGTCATTTAAAAACTCAAGTAATTCTATTTTAAATCATCAAGAAACATAAATCATTCACTTACTCGAGAGATACTAACATCCATATCGTTCTGATTATCTCTAACTTTTTTTTCATAAATCTAATTTATTCATGTAACAATCACAATGATTATCAGTAAATAAATTAGGATTCAAATGTTCAATATCCAATTTATAAACGACACTTATTATAACAAAAATAAAATTAATTTTATCATTTTCTACTTTTGACAACTAAAGTCAATAAAAAATACTTTATGTCAAATTTGCACATCATTAAACTCGAGAAAATGACAAAGAAAATATTTAAAAACAAATAAATTCCTACGTAAGATTTTATCATATATATGCAAAACCTGAAACACAAAAAAAAACTGTAAAATCAATCTGTGTTGCTTGATAACCATAATTGGCAGTTCATTTCAGTTAAATATTGAATTAGATAATTTCAGAAAAAAAAACAAATACAAAATAATGTTCGCTGTTTTTAATAGTTGTAATTTTTATCGTGAAATAATAATCTATTGATGTTATAACTCAAAAATTCAATGTTCAATTTTTGAGAGGTGTATCATTTTTTTTTCGTTGGAATTTGTTGTTCTTTATTTTTTTCGTTTTGTAGTGTATAAATTTATAGATAATGGATAAAGAAAATTCTGAGAAGGATAAGATTTGACATTTCATGAATTTTGTATCATTCATATTATTATTAATGAGTATTTTAACTTTTCTATTCAAAATTCTGAATATTTTGGATAATTTGTCAGTAGCAAAATATTTGTTCTATTGATAACTTGGTACATTTAATTAGCTAGTTGATTATCAAATATATATAAAGAGGACACTGGTAAAATTAAAGTGTTGTTTCCCTTTAGATGGAAATTTTTGAAATACATACTTTTTATTCCCAGTTGACGGACGATGTGTGATAATCAAGTTTTCTTGATCAAAAACAATTATTTGGCTAGCATGCAAACACTTAAGTGAAATTCAATATTGCATTCTTTCTGATTACAGTTACATTGTGATTAAGGTAATGAAATATGATGTTCAACCGATACTGATGTAGTAGAAATGATTCTAGACAATTAATTGGCTGTGTACAAGTATGTAAAAGATTTCGTTTACCATTGGAGTCTTCAGGCTTTACTTTAATGTACATGAATATTTATATTACAGTGTCAAACTGTTAGGTCCGTCGTTAGGTACGCTTGAAAATATTACGGGTTCACTTCAATCGATGAACACGAACGAGACAATTAACTGGAGTCCAGGTAGACTACCCTGATCTGCTGATTAATGAAAAGTCTTGATAAAGTGTAGAAGGTATATTCTACAAACACCCAGCAAGCACAGTGCAATCAAGCACACAAATCTCGTTTAATTATACATCATAGAAACGTCCTTGAGAGGGTCACAAAATAGTACACTAAAAAGACACAGTAACCAATCACAGCCAAGGATTTTCCTGGTGAGAAATGTGATCTCAAGGTCAACGGATCAGCACATGAATAAAATCCAAAATAAAGATATTTATCAAGCGAGTTCTGAGGATCTAACATCCCCAACACAAACTAATCACGGTAATTTATAACTCAGTAATCAAAATCGGATAAATGACATAACTACATATTATAGGTGAGAGTACAAGTTGATAGTTGAAAACTGGTGTAGTGATGGGGGTAAGAACAATTAAATCCAGTAACTAAAGTTTTTTTAAATCAATAATCGATCAACATTAGACCTCCAGTAGAAACCTGGAAGTACTGGGTGGTCGTTTCGTCCTGGTATAGAACTCATCAGCAGCCCACATCCATCGCTGCCGCAGGCGTAAATCACACCTGGGACCTTCGATTTTGCACACGAACGCTTAACCTCTAAACCGATGAATATCCAATGGTGGTTATGTCTAAATTCGATCAATCCACGGTCTTGAGAAACCTCATCCACTGTCTTCGGTGAGCATCGCTTCATAACCGAACACTTTTAAACTCCACCGGTTACAACTTCTCACTAGAACTTGGTGAAACTTCCTCATGGATCTAGTCACCAGTGACTGAGAGTCGTGGGTGCTCACTGCTGATGAGTCTCATAACAAGATGGACTGGCAATCCACTGCTGATGGTCTAAAATGATTTCAAAATTAACTCAACAATTTCTACAATCCTAAAACAAAGGTTTTTGTCAAAAGTTCATTTGAGGAAGTAGCAGGTCAATCGTGGATAAATAGATTTAAGATAATAACCATAAAACATTAATCGCATTACGTAATATGAGGTGTATAAGTAATTACATAGTTAGGAATATAAACGGAAAGAGGTTAAAAAAAAATGGCATACAAATAAAGGATTTGAAACAAGCAGACCAAAAATGATCTGTTCAATTTATATCATCGACTAAAGGTCATAGCTTATTGACAGTATACTGACAGAGAATGACTAACGAAGATTTGGTGATCTGCACTTAATACCCTAGTTTAAATATTCATAAGAAATTCATGACACCCTTAAACTGTTCTTGACCGGAGATGACCGAACAGGCGATTTTATTATTCTCTTTTTTTGACATCCTGTATTTCAATGCCAATGTTCACCTCTTTCCGTTAATATTCTTCACTAAGTAAATATCTGTTCGGGTGTAGACAGTAACTACCAGACACTGTGTATGAGGTTGCGCAACTCCGTGAATCGATCAAGTTAGACATTAACACCGTTAGATACCGGCTCAGTGCTCCGATAGTTAGGCGTTCGCGCACAATACCGAAGGTCCTGGATTCGAATCCTGCGGGGAGCAGGAGTCGTGGATGCGCACTGCTGAGGAGTCCCATACCAGGACAAAATGGCCGTCTTTCAGTGCTTCAAGGTTTCTAATGGTGGTCTAACATTGAACGATTCATGGTTTCAAAAATGTGAAAATATCTATACACCCCATACTACATAATTCTAATAAGGTTTTTTAATGATTATTTTAAGTCTATTTATCCACGTCTGACCTACCGCTTCCAATATTGAATAATTGACAAAAACTGTCAACAGTACCACCAACTATCAACTTTTACTTTTACTTAATACATGTGGTTATGTGATTTGTGATTATTGACTTATTAATCACTTTGATTTCCACATAAATATTCATTTATATTATTGTAAATTTTGATGATTATCTAATGGGAAACAAGACTGTTCACTTATAGATGTTTTAATTTTCACAGTAGGAATATTTGTTATTTTAAATTCATATGTGTAAAGCTTTTGAATACTAAAACTAGACTATGAATAATATTTTCAAAGTGTAAGCATGTACTATTGATACATTTCGACAGTTTCCCAAACTGACTTTACAATTAGTACAAATTTATTATTAAATAATAATTACAGATAAGTTACTGTAAGAATTACGGAATCGCCCATTGTACAGTAGTATATATTACAGGGAAACCACAGAAATATGTAGTAAATTTAGTTACTCAGGTCAAGGATGAATGTTAGTGTAGTCAATATTTGAATGCACAATTCAAGTATGTTATACTCGTCTCTAGGTATGCTTAAAACTATTACGGATTCACCTTAGTTGAATAACATGAACAAAACAATGAATCAGCGTCCATATAGGCTACTGTGATCCGATTGTCCCAAGTGTATCAGCAAGAAGTCTTTATATAGCGTAGAAAGTGTATTCTACAAATACCCAGCCAGCACACAATCAATCCAAGCACACGAATTGCGTTTATTTATGCACCATAGAGACGTTCTTGCGAGAGTCATAAAAATAGCACACAAAAATGACACAGTAACCAATCACAGCCAAGGATTTTCCTGGTGGGAAATGTGATCTCAAGGTCAGCTGATCGGTCTATGAAATAAAACCAAAGTTAAGGCCTTTATTGAGTTCTGGGGATCTAACATTCCCAACAAAGTAAATGATGAAATGTAGTATCTCGATATTGATGGTGTTGGGATTTATAAACTAAGTAGTTTAAATATGAATCACAAAATGCTTTACTTAACAACGTTAATAGAATAAGCTAACTGACTGCTAAAGACCTTAAGTAGCGGGTTTCTAGAACTTCTTCATATCTACGTAAACAACATTTTCCGTCTCATGAGCTTTGATTTTGGTAAAAATGTTTAGTAATAATTTTCAGTAATTCATTTTATCTATTATTTGTCAGTTTTCAATGGCTAAACAAGTTGCCAACATATTTTCTGTATTCTTCATAGAATATTAAATTTAGAAACAAAAAAAATCGAACTTAAAATTATGATTACTTATTAACTTACAAAACTTACCGCTCACAAACAAGCATTCTCCAACTTAATCTACCCTGGGCCTTCCTTCCTAGTTCTATCAAATTGTTGTTCATTCTTATAATGCCTGTCCTTATATTTTGGAGTAATGTGTTCTTTGGTCTTCCTTTTTTCATTAGGCCCTGAGGATTCCAAGTAAAAGGCTTGTGTTGTGACGCAGTTAGGTGCTTTTCTCAGCTTGTGTCATATTCAATTCTAGCGCTCCTTCCTGATTTCTTCCTCAGTCAGAATCTGGTTTGTTCTCTCTCACAGAAGGTTGTTGCTGATTGTGCCAGATCAACGGATCCACCGTATCTTGAGTTGACAACTGTTAACAAATACTTGAACCTTTCAGATAATAGCTTTCGTGTTTCTCCAAGTTTCCGCCACATCCAGTAGAACTATCTTGAAATTTGTATTGAAAACTGTGAATTTGGTGTTTTTTGATAGTTGTTTCGACTAGTAGATGTTCTTCAATTGTAGGAATATTGCTCTTGCTTATCCAATCCGCGCATTCATATGTGCAACCGATCCACCTTGCTCATCAATGATACTGTCCAGATTTGTGCATTTTTGTACATCTTCCAAAGCTTCTCTATCAAGTGTGATTTCAAATCAAGTTACTGGTTTATTAAAAAATATTCCATGTTGTTTATTGTTTAAACAAATATTCAATTGCATAAGTTTATACAACTTCAATGAATCATAACACTGTAATTGTAGTTCTCATTTAACTTGAACAAAAACTACCTTGGAGCTTGACATTATGTGTAATGTCATAGTTTACTGACTGTTCCCTAAAAAAAATACAATTAGATGGAGAAAGAGAGAGAGAGAGAGTTTAGAATGCTATGGATCCTTGTTCATTTGTTACATATAACTAAAATGAAAAAAGGTGTATGTAATGCATAAATAAATGTTATCTAAAAAGAAAATCAACATTTACTGAAAATGTACTTTTGTTGCAGACAACTGAAACTCAACTACTATTTTCTCAACTATGATAAATTCACCAAGTACTAAATGACAAAAGAATTAAGCATGAAATCGGTAACACTATTTTTTTTGTTTTTAAAACAATTTACATTTCAATAAGATTTCGACAGATTTACAGGTAGGTCTGCTCAATAAGTGTTTGTATACATCAAAAAAACTAAATTAAAAGCTGAAAAGATACCACAACTTGTTTATCAAGAATATACTTTGAATGATTACAAACTTGATTAAACTGTGTGTTGTAGTGAAACAAAAAAAACAACAGCAGAACAAAAACTTTCAATGAGCACTATGAAACACTGTTTTTAGTGGTCGCACGGTGAGTAGTATGAGTAGTATGCAAAAAAGCCGCTGACCACACACACTTGAAGTGTTTTCACATTTCATACCGTTCATACATACATACACGTGTAGAAGAACATGAATAATACATAAAACAATAAAAAATATAATGATAATTCTTCTTCTTCTCCTTTTAAGTGATTGATTAACATTCATCATCTTTATAATCGGTGAAATGTGAAAGGCAATCATAGTAAGAAAAAAAAGTGATAAGTTTAATTGACACATTGAACATAAACACTTGTTAATGTGATTGTGCGCAATTTTTTTATTAAAATGCATTTCAAAAATAAAATTATCAAATAAACGAAATCTAATTGTGTCAATCTAGGGTGGCATTAGAAAAAGGATGATACATTTCATTCATTAAAACGAGAACAATTGATATATATATATATATATATATATATATGTACACTTATAAATTTAGACAGGGGTGCATGAGTAGTGAGCTACGAAATTTTTTAGTATAGAATTTAAAACAATAATAGGTTGATGCCAAATGGATCGATCAAAGTTAGACCACCATTAGAAACCTGGAAGCACTGGACAACCATTTCGTCCTGTTATGGGACTCATCAGCAGTGCGCATCCACGACTCCTACACCTCACAGGATTCGAGCCTAGGACCTTCGGTCTTGCGCACGAACACATAAACTCTGGACCACTGAGCCGTTATCTATCCGTGGTAATGTCTAACTTCGATCGATTCACGGGATTGCGCAACCTCATACACTGTCTTTGGTAGTTACTGTCTACATGCAAACAGGTTGAACTTCACTGGTGATGACTTCTCACAATAACTCGGAGAAGATTCCTCACGGAGCTGGTAAATAGAGAGCACAGGCGATCGCATTACGGGGTTGTGAAGATTATTAACTTATATATTTGAAACATGAATCGTGGATGTGCACTGCTGATGAGTCCCATACCTGGACTAAACGGTCGTCCAGTGCTTCCAGGTTTCTAATGGTGATCTAACTTTGACCGATTCATGATTGGCTGAGCAGAATTCTATAATTTTAATTTCCATATTGGTAGGATATCGGTATTTTTCCGATAGAATATAGATCATTTCATGAAAATATAATCATCAAACGTTATAGACTTGTTTCATATATATATAAGAGATCACACTATGAAAACTGGAGTAATTGTTGAAAGAATCATCATTTCATCAGTGAAATAAAATGGAGCTACTTTATGACACCGAACATGAATTTTCCTTCTCTTCCAACAGTAATATATCTTCGAGAAAGAAATTGTACTTGAGCTGACGCTGTGAAAAATTATCCCTAAATATGTGTTCAAGTTGGAAACTGAGTTCACGTAAGCATGTATGACTTATACTGTACTTATATGATAGTTGTGGGTCAGCCAACCTGTCTGCAGCACATGCACAAATGCTGCGTTTTACACATCACAAAGTTTCACATGTTTACCATCAAGCGGTTTTTTTGCCCAAAAAGGTATATACATGTCGACTAGATTCCAAATAGAATTGTTAATTGATTCAACAGTCAAGGCATTAACAACTAACAGATCAATATTAACAACACTGAAACTAGTTTTATATCCTAATACTCACGATTACAAGAAAAAAACACATCATAGACAATTCTTCAGTTTTTTGAATTCTCACACTACGAAATCATATCTGTTTCACAGGCACATCAAGACAGATAAATTACGTGCAGTAGGTAATTCATTTTTTGTGAATTTGCACACATAGAAATTAATTTTCAATAAGCAAACACTTAACAGTCAATTTCGGTTATTCAAAAACAAATTACATTTCCTCTGTACAATAAAAAAAGTCTGATGCAACACATGTCATCTCAACCATTTACAAATTTTAGATTGAAAAAACCAAAATTAGTTTTGTCTTCTGTTTTCTTCTTTCCTGTTTCTCAAATTTTCTTTTTTTTTCACAACTAAAATATTTTCAATTTCAATTGATACAAATCTCTTGCTGTATAACTTATCAGTCAATTTTAAGTGTGAGTTTCAACTAATTACAACAGGAACAAATAAAAAAGCAGCAGCATCATTATAGTTATAATATAGTCAATGATGTCAAACTAATGTGATATTGTGAAATGTTTCATAGACACACACACACACACAAATAGAAAACACTTTTGGTAACAATTAATCATTCAGGTAAAGGTCATTTTCACAAGAACACATTTATCATCCACTTTTCGAGTGATGATAATTAATTGCACACACAAAGAACCAATGAGATTGTATTATTTATTATTTATTGTCTAAGATGTAGTCTGCATGAAACGAAACTGCCCACCGAATGTCAATGCTTTTTTTTCTCAAAAATAAAATCAAACAACTCGTTTGATAATAAATAACATTAACACCGTTAGATACTGGCTCAGTGGTCCGATGATTAGGCGTTCGCCTACAATACCGAAGGTCCTGGGTTCGAATCCTGTGGGGTGCAGGAGTCGTGGATGCGCACTGCTGATGAGTCCCATACCAAAACGAAACGGCCATCCAGTGTTTCTAGCTTTCGAATGATGATCTAACATTGTTCGATTCATGGTTTTAAAAATGTGTAACTTAACAATCTTCACAACCCCGTAATGCTAACAAATAAAACTAGAGTAAGAGCGGTTTTATTTTGATTCGAGCCTCTAAAGATGACCACTGAAAAATCTTTGCAAAATAATCCAAGAGTAATGAATTTTTTGGGGGGAGGGGCTTTTGAAACTTTTAATGGCTAACTGTGTTGTCAGAGTGTGACTTACTTTTTTAAAATGTTTTGCGTATTACATCTGTATCTGTGTATCTGTGTCATTTCGCCGAATTCCACACATATAAAAATGACACATTTTGAAATGATGTAGGACCTAGTCGTGTCGACAAGGCCGCATGATTTCTTATTGTCTCAACAAATAGTTATCATTACTATCATTATCATTAATAATAGATTTGTTCAGTATAACATGCTTAATCCATCCATAAAATAGATAGGATTCGAACCCAAAACCTTCGGTCTTGCGAACGAACGCCTAACCATCGGACCACTGAGCCGGTATCTAATGTCTAACTTCAATCGATTCACGGAGTTGCACAGCCTCATGCACTGTCTTCTGTAGTTACTGTCTACACCCGAACATGCTAAATTGTTGGTCCTAATCCATTCCAACTACTTAACTATTAGTAATTAACTATTATTATTACAACTTCTGTGTTATTCTGCACTTTAAGTGGTATCAAGTAGACGGTTATCCTTTTGCCTTAGCACCATTCACGAATTGATCATTATTATTATTATTACTATTATTATTATTGTTATTATTATTACTATTATTATTATCGTTTCATAACATGATACAACTTCAAGTTTATTTTATTATTATTATTATTATTATATCAGGAAGAAGCGGTGGAAGTGGATAGGACACACACTACGAAAAGCACCGAACTGCGTCACAAGACAAGCCCTTACATGGAATCCTCAGGGGAAAAGGTAAAGAAGAAGGCCAAGGAACATATTACGCCGAGAAATAGAGAAAGATATGAGAGGAATGAGCACACATTGGACAGAACTGGAGAGGAAAGCCCAGGACACAGTTGGTTGGAGGAAACTGGTGGGCGACTTATGCTCCATCGGGGGTAACAGGCGTAAGTAAGTAAGTAAGTAAGTTGCGCATTAATTAAATTTACATTCCCAGTTTAACTACTACACTGACTTTAATGTTTGCGTTGTTCTAATTCAGCGGAAATATGCATTTAAAGTGTAGTTTACATTCTTCTGAGACATCCAAGTTTTGTAAGAGAATTTCATATACTTTTAGGTGGATTAGGTGTATACAATACACTGCCAGTGTTTCTGCTTAATTTTTATACTGCCGTTAACGAATAACAAAGCGATTTCTAGTCTGATATTTTTCAATCACAAATTATTTTTGTCATAAGATAATTTTGTATTCTGAACTGTCAATTAACTGTATACAAACATTGTATGAATTCGTTTATCTAGAAACAACATGTTTTTATTCGACAGAAAATCTAGTCGTCTAGTTTAATAATAACTACAAATAATACTCCTGTCAGTCACGTAAACTCAAAATAAAAAAAAACTGTCGGTGTACAAAAAAAGATTACAAACAGTTTTCGTTGTAAACATGATACAAAAGACTGATTTTTAATTAACCATTACTCTTAGATTCCTTTGCCTTGTGAGAATCTAATTATGATTAGAATCTTTAACATAACATATTGTGAAATGCATGGTGCACAAGTATCATTAACAGAAATAAATAAAACAGTTAATTGAATGAATAAAATGAACAGACATGACCTTTTTAAAAAAACCTCAACAGCAGTAGGTTTCAAGATATACATGGGGAAAAGCAAGATTCACCGATATAACACAGCATGCACCAACCAAATCACACTTGACGAAAAAGCTTTGGAAGATATATAAAAATTTACATATCTGGACAGCATCATTGATAAGCAAGGGATACATATGTGAATTGGAAAAGCAAGCGCAGCATTCCTACAGTTGAAGAACATCTAGAACTCAAAATAATTACTGACAAACAACAAAGTCACCACTTTCAATACAAATTTCAAGATAACTCTACTGTATATGGCGGAAACTTGGCGAACCACGAAAGCTACCTTTCAAAAATTACAAGCATTTATAAACAGTTGTCTACGGAAGATATTGCAGATCAGCTGATCAGACACCATCAACAACAGTCTATGGTGGTAAAGAACAAACCAGATTCTAGCAGAGGAAGTAATCAGAAAGTGAACAGGATGCAGGTCGATGAAAGCACACAACTGCTTCACAAAATAAGCCCTCACTTGGAACCCTCAAGGTCAAAGGAAAGGAGGAAGACCAAGAAACACACAAGAAACGGAGACAGACATGAGAACAATTAACAGCAGTTGGTTAGGGCTGGAAAGTACGCTCAGGTCATTGTAGGTCAACTAGTCGGCGGGAGTAACAACCATGAGTATGTGAGAAAGACTTTTTGAAAAATATCATTTTTATCCATATATATGTTTTTAATAAATATATATGGGTTCGATTCATGCGAGTAGCAGGAGTCGGGGATGATCACTGTCGGCGAATTCCATACTTGAACAAAAAGGCCATCTAGTACTTCTAGGTTTCTAATCGTAATCTTACATTGCTCGATTCATGATTCCAAAACCTTACAGACAACTAGAGGATTTAAGAAATTGTATATTTTACTCAATTGCATTTCGTGAATAAAAGTAAAAAAGATTTTTTTGCATCAAAATTTACCAGCTACGGATTAATTACACAAATAAATATCCAGTTGTATTATCTATAAAACTGCTATTTAGTGAAAAAAGTATTTACATCAACTATTAGGGTTGATTGTTCCCAGCTTCTCGAAAACCATATTTTCATTCAAATTGTCAAGAACTATTTGCAAGCTAAGCTAAAAATGATCTACACTTTTTTTTAAAAAAAATCGAAACCATAGGTCAACATTGTTGTGGTTCTAATTTTTTATTGAAAATAAAACTTAGTTTCTACGGTCATTCTTATAAGTGCTTTTGCGTATTTAAGTGATCGTTTTTTTTCTTAAAAAAATATTTCGATACAGTTTTCTTTTCCGTTTGTTTGTTTATTTGTTTTTATTAGTGATAATATGATCACGATACACAACAAGTTGATGCATGTTGTTTATGAAGCACTAGAATGAGAGAGATGCGGATGAGGGAGGGCACAGCGGTTAATATTTACTTAATGTGTACATATATATATATATGAATATGATTGAACTACAAACAAAAACCTACCTGATGTAGATAAAAGAAATCGATTAGTCATAAAAAAATGTAAACTTTTTTTCTTTAATGGACACCTTGTACAACTGTGAAATACATACACACACACACACACACGCACACATGCATATGAAAATACACATTGACATGAAAACTGTCTATTCACAATTGGATTGATGGTTAAACAGAATAAAACTGATTTTTTTTTTAAATATATACACATTCATCCAAGTGATATACAGTAAACACTACACAAACATAGTACCCTATCAACATGAGTAAATAAACATAGATGAAAGTTTTTGAAACAAAATGAAACAAAACGAAACACAAAAAAATTAGAGATTATCTTCATTGTAGAAATAGTGAACAGTACTGTTGTTTTTAAGTGCAATATTATTCTTTTTTATTTCTGTATTTTTTTGAAAAAAATTGATTATTTAAAACAAATATTTGTTTTTTTGTGTAATTCATTGAAAAAAAAATGTTGAACTTATGTTTAGTTAACTTGTAATTTAGTTTTAATATATACGTTTCGAAAAAAATCTATTTTAAAAATTGAACAAATATTAGAACTCAAAAAGTGAAGAGTATATACATGAAATGGTAAAATCAATAACTTGTATTCACATTTCAATAGATTTGTCAAAGGATTATTAAAGTAATACAAACCGAAATTCGGTGTACACAAATCGGCACCTGAAATCGATCAGCGTTTTGTAGCTCTAAATTATCATATAGAACTAATGCTAAAGTATTTATCCACTAGCAGGCTAAAAGTTCACTGACACATACAGATCTTTCAATCAGAGTTATGACCAGTAATTGTTAGACCACTATTAGAAACCTATAAGTTCTGAAAGACGGCCGCTTCGTCCTGGCATGGGACCCATCAGCAGTGCGCATCCACGACTCCTGCGCCTCGCAGGATTTGAACCTAGGACCTTCGGTTTCGTGAGTGGACGTCTAACCTCAAGACCACTGGGCCGGCGTCCAACGGTGTTAATGTCTAACTCTGATTGATCTAGGGATTTTGCGCGACGACACCCGGATTTGACAAAAATAATGTGAGTTATTGAACCACTACGATATTTATACGATGTTATAATATATTAGTCTACTTAATAGGCTTAAGATTACTTTGTTGTATCAAAGTTTTTTAAGAAGCAAATATTTTAAATCTGTGTTGTGTTAAAGTATGCTGGACAATGCGAATATAGGTATTCAATCAATGCGAATGAGTAACAATAAAGAACATGGTAACTATTCATATCTTACTGTTATTGCTCTTAAGGTTTGAAAAGATAAGCCCCTTTGTCACAAGTAGTTTGCACTGATTACCTCGATGTCGTGATTCAACTACCATATTTAATTAGAATTGTTTAATTGCCAACAGTGAAACTGTGTACGCCCATAAATTGACTGTAACTGCACAGCACTGTTGGTGTTAACACAGCGGGTTTAAATATAGTACCTTTAACTTAAATTGTTCAACCCGTTATCTATTGAATCCAGACAGTTAAGTGTTTGAAACCGATTAGTAAGTGTTTTTATCATCCTGCTGTATATTTTAAGGACTGAAATCGATTAGTTCATTTTTGGATATGTGCATCTTATACATCCTAGTTTTTTTTATTGCTGATCCAACTTTAAATGAATTATTTTGTTGAAAATAAAAATATCATTAGTTATCTTCAAGTTCGTTTGTATGCTCATGAAGAAATACATTAGCTTGCAGTTACATTTCAGTCAAATTAACTAAATGAGTATATCTAGATCTGAAACATACTGAAACTATGATTTCCTCTGACTTGTTCATTTCTCTTACCAGATAACAGATTTTCGTAGATAATCCTTCATACTGGTCCAAAGAAGACAGTCTTACCTTATGAAAAAAGTTTTCATTTTATTCGAATCGACTGAATCAGTCGTGTAAAAGACCTTAACATATATGGTATGATTATCTTTGAGATATTCATTGGAATAACCATCGGTCGTCAACTCATTCTTTACTGACTATCTCACTCCATCGATTTTATGAGACTTAGATAAATCACTTATTGGTATCGACTATCATTTAGTGTGAATAATAACATAAACCTCGGATTTCAGTCTCATTTAAAAATATTCACATAAAAAGTGGGTTCTAAGGTTGTGTATGTTGTTGAGCTTCACTGAAACCATGAATCAATCAATATGAGACCACCATTATGAGTCTCATACTAGTAGAGTTCAACTGTGTCGGACGTGAGGCGGTATCCTGCAGAGGACAATGAGTGGGATTGCGCAATACTTTAGATTGATTAGATTTAGACATCGATACCGTTGGATGCCGGCCCCGTGGTCCAGACGTTAAGCGTTAACGAGTTAGACTGAAGATTATGAGTTGTTTTCCCACTTTTGAGGTCGTGTATGTGCATGGCTGACGAGGTCTATACTAGGACGAAACGACCATCCAATCGTTGTATAACAGTGATCTATCCATAACTACAAAGAATAATTGGAGCCAAATTTATACAAAAAGAAAGAAAAACTTACATTTTCAAAACATTTACTCTGACGAAATGTTTCAATGATAAATTAAGCATCTAATTCTGATGATTGGGATTTTTATTACAGAAATTCTACACTTTAATCTTCAGCTAAAACCGATAATTAATGAATTATTTACCAAATGTAATTTTGTACAGTATGAATAAGAGTTTCATAAAAGAAATATTGTATTTTTGAATGATTTGTAACTGTGTGTATGACACATACAACAAGATAAGTAAACCTGTTACATACATTATACACCGTACATTCAACTATCTCATAATATTAATTAACAAGATACGATGAAGAGTATCCTCTCTTGTTTTTTCTCTCTCTTTCTAAAATGTCGGCAATTTTTTGTCATCATGTGCAAATGAAGTAGAAAGTCAGGAGAAATTAATTATCGTTTCTTTTGAATGATGTGTGTGTGTGTGCGCGCGATTGTTCAATTATCACAACATACAAAACATGTTCATTTAACTCATCACTCTCATCATTACTAATATTTTTTGAAAATTTAAACCTATCAAAACTATATATAGTACTTGTTGTATGACAATAATTTACTTGTAAAGTGTTAAAAAAATTAAGAAAAAAATGATTAGCTGTTTATGCATGACTAGTAATGTAAATGATAATGACACATAAGATGATGATCATGTCATTTATTTTCATGAAAAAACTTTCTATGCATAGTGTTTGACAACATATCCAACTTACGCTAATTACATGAAATTAATTAACCGTGTAAATTCACCATTTTTCCATTAATATTCAATGATAGCCAGATACCATCAGCAACAATCTACTGTAGAAGACAATAAACCAGATTCCAGAGGAGGAGGAAATCAGGAAGAAGTAGTGGAAGTAGATAGAACACACACTGTGGAAAGCACCCAACTGCGTTATCAGAAAAGGTCTCACTTGGAACCCACAAGATAAAAGCAAAAGAGGAAGGCCAAGAAACACATTACGCAGAGAAATAGAGAAAGATAATGAGAAGAATGAACAGCAATTGGACAGAATTGGAAAGGGAAGCCCAGGACAGAGCAGGTTGTGGAGAACACTGGTCGGCGGCTTATGCTCTATCGGGGATGTGACAGGCAAACTTCACACTTCACAATTTTCAATATGATATATTGAATGTTTCATATAAGGCCGTTTATTTTCAACGAAGGTGAATTCAATAAACTTTTTAAAAAGGCAATGTTCCTAAATAACATTTTAAAGGAACACAAAGAAAGATCACCCTAGTTTGTTTAAAATCAATTTTTCAATGATGATAATTTCTATTATAAATTAGCTACAAGATAGAAGTTGATAAAAGTTGAAAAAAACAGTGTATTGTTCTATGTTCGAAATCAGAAATCGATCAGTGTTAAACTACCATTAGAAACCTAGAAGCACTGGGTGGCCGTTTCGTCTTGGTATGCGATTCATCAGCAGTGCGCGTCAACCAATCATGCACATCGCACGATTCGAATCCAAGACCTTTAATTTTGCTCACGAACACCTAATCTCTGGACAACTAAGCCGGTATCTAACGGTTTTAATGTCTAACTTGATCAATTCACGGAGTTGCGCAACCTCATACACAGCCTTCGGTAGTTACTGTCTACATGCGAACAGGTTGAACTTCACTGGTCACAACTTCTCATTAGAAGTCAGAGAAGATTTCTCCTAGAGCTAGTCACTAGTGAGCCCAGGAAATCGCAGTAGGAGGTTGTGAATATTGTTAAGTTACAAATTTGAAATCATGAATCAATCTATGTCAGACCGCTATTAGAAACCTGGAAGCACTGGACGGCCGTTTCGTCCTGGTATGGGACTCATCAGCAGTATTAAGATCAGCAATCGGATTTTTAATCAGGTATTAAATTTTGTCAACTAATCATTTAATCTATTCATTACAAATAATAGGATATCAAAAGTACGTAAACATAACTAAAAATAAAATAACTTAACAGTTACGAAGAACAATCACAAAAAAATTTTGTTTTTATATTATTTGCCAGTTGGCAAGTTTGTACCTACATTTGGTGTTCATCCTACTTAAAATATTATGATATCAATATTTCAGTAACAGCTTATTTTCCACTACACAAATAAGTCTTTAAAAAAATAACCTTTTGCCTGTTCCGAATACTTATTTTGAATTTTAATTAAGTGATCCCATTTTCAGTAATATTTGATTGATTATCTGAAAAAAATTCGAAGTGCGGATATAACATTGGTTAAAATGCCGACTCGGTGGTACAGATCGAAGGTCCTGGGTTCGAATCCTACAGGAGTCGGGGTGCACGCTGTTGATGAATCCCATACCTCGTCGAAATGGCCGTCCAATGCTTTCAGGTTTCTGATAGTAGTCTGACGTTGATCGATTCATGATTTCATAATATAGATATAATTTTGTTTTTTAATAATAAATTAAAGTGAATTTTTGAACTATTTAATTAGCTTATATATCTTGATTAATTAATGTGATCCAATATATATTTTGTGAGGTATAGTGGAATTCAAAAAAATTTCCCTTCACTTTTAATACATTTTATAGGGAAACAAGTTACGATTGATAGATCAGTAAAAGATAAAAAAAGTAGCTATTTGCCAGAAAAATATTCACAGTTTAAATAAATAAATCATCACTCTTGAATGTGAAAATTTTCGAATAAGTTTCTAACTGGAGAAAATTAATAATCCCGGCACATATGAAATACCACTCTCAGTGCATTGAACAAAATCAAAAATATGCTTGTGACTAACAAGTACATTGTGGAAAAATTTCAAAATCATAGCTAGTCTCTTTAATAAAATTACTGAATTCTCATGAATTTTACACATTCGGTGATAGAAAAGCTTACAGATATTTGATAACTCAATATTTTCGTGTTTATAAATGAAAATGAATTCACTGAATACACTCGATTGTGCGAAAACAACACCATCATTTTTTTTAAGTAGTCAGTATAGGAAAGAACACACTGAACTTAAAATTCCAAGAAACTCACCACACGACAGAAAGTCTAAAATTCAAATAACTGACCTAAAATTAATTGCATCTTTAATATTTGATTCAATGTTGAACAACCATCAGGTTGAAAAGTGTTAATTATTGTCTATCGTCACAAAATATTTTGTAGATTAGGGAAATCGTTTGATAAAGCTGGTTTGTTTTGAAGTAGTAAATTCATTTTTTTTAACTAGTGTGATTATGTTATGTTCGTCACTAGGTATGCTTGAAGCTATTACGAGTTCACCTTAGTCAATAAACGAGAACGAGACGATTACCAGCGTCCAGGTAGGGTACCTTGAGTCCCAAGCTGTAAACAGAAGTCTTTGTAAGCGTAGAAAGTATATTCTACAAACACCCAGCAATCACAATACAATCAAGCACACAACTCTCATTTATTTATACATCATAAAAACATCCTTGGGACAGTTACGAAAATAGCACACTAAAATACACAGCAACCAATCACAGCCATGGATTTTCCTGGTGAGAAATGTGATGTCAAGGTCAGCTGATCAGCCCATGCTCGCAAACGGGAAATCCAAATTAACGCATTTATCAAGCGATTTCTGAGGATCTAACATCCTCAACAGATTATGACTTTGTTTCATGTAATCGAACAGAGATTATTAGGAAAATTACTACGAGATTGACTTAGAATCTATGAAACAAATGTGCCCCCTTTTTTTCCATTTACTAATAAGAATACATATTGTGAACTTTCATTATACATTAGTAATATTAATTACCTTTATTTCCCTAAATAAAAACGAAACTGGAATATTCCAAGTCACTAGTGACTCAACAAAAATCATACAACAATCATTGTTAAAACAATTACCATAGTAGCTAAAAATATATAAATATACATATACATAATGAATTAAAACTTAAACAACTCTTTTATCCTCTTTTCTTTGCTCTAATTCAATAAACAGTATTATGTAAAATTCAAACAAATGTGTGATTGAGTACCAAGAACACAATGTTAACAACAAACCTAATAATATTCATTAGTTAATTTGTCAAATGATTAATTGCTACCACACGAACAATTTTTCTTTTTTAATGTTTCTGATTTCATCTTATTATCTTGTTTAGTTTAAATAGTATTATTTCAGTAAACAACACTTATACAGCTACGAATACTATTTTCTGACTGCTTTCTATTTAAATTTTGTTCATTATGAATTAAAACACAATGACCATTGAACATTGAATGCAGAATCTTAGAAGAAGGAAAATTAATTATTTAATGTATATTTAAAAATATATATGTATAACATAAACTAAAAAAACTAATTAAGATGTATATATGTGTTTAAATTGTCAAAATAATATCAAAAGAAACCAGAATAAATGTGAAAAACTAGCAAGTTTGATTTATAATAGGCCGATAATTAGATGATTTTAAACAAATTTATTCCTTCCTAAATTGTATTGTTTCATTAATTATTGGTTATCGTGATTCCATCTATTTCTAGCTCTTGCTATTATTATTATATAATTGCACTTTATGAATAACAGCGCTCGGATCCCCTCTAGAGCTATGAATGAACAAAAATATTGAGAGATTTGCAAACTTACGCGCCTTCAACAGACTGGTCATCCGGAGGCACACATTCCCATATAAGCGTATACATGAAGCTACACAGATTTCAGTGGATCACAATACAGAGAGCCATTTTGTTGACACCTGCATCAATAAAAAGTTCAAACGGACGATGAGGGACTTGAGAACAAAGAAAAGAGTTGACGTAGCCTCAAAATCATCAACAAGAATTCATTTGTTTACCCCTTTACTTATGAATTCTGTGACTGATCTACATACCTAACTTACGGGCTACAGTGTTGATGAAGATTCTTCTGTTTCTCACGGTCGGTCCATGTTTTTTAAGCCTCCTAGAATATAATGTTAATAAAAATAAATACATCAAGTTAGTTTGTGGCGTAAACACAAAGTCAGATCAGTTGACGATTTTCATCTACAGTTTTGTTGCAGGCTATAATCAGATTATTACACGTTGAAATCAACGATCAATCATTGTTAGACCACCATTAGAAGAAACCTAGAAACACCGTACGGCTCTTTCGTCCTGGTATGGGACTGATGATTAGTGCGCATCCACGACTCCTACGCCTAGCAGGATTCGAACTCTGGAGCTCCGAACTTGCGCACGAACTCCTAACCTAGTTTAATCAGATTTAGACATTAACACCACCGGATACCGGATCAGGGGTTCAGAGGTTGGGCGTTCGTGTGCAAGAATGGAGGTTCTGAGTTCGAATGCTGCGACGCAATCGGTCAATTATACGAGAAATGTTCCATCGAAAAACATAACATCAAGAAGACCTACTAGCCTTTCAATAGCTTTCTGAATCACACTTTATCATTATTTTGGAAATTTGTTGTTATAGGGTAAGTGGTGAGGTGATTTTACCATTTTTCTTACGTAAAACAAGCATGGTATTTAGTCAGAGAAATAAATATAAAATAAAGATCCAAGTCACTAATATGTCTAGGTCACCAGAAGAGCACTTCATCAACTGAGATATGATATAAATAATCATAACAATCCAAACCTCTTGTCTGTAGATTACAATTTGGAAACTTACTATAATCTAAATCTTTTTAAAAAGAAACGACAATTATTCCCTTACTTCACACACTTCACAACTGAACATATTTATTATTATTATTATTATTATTATTATTATTATTATCATTATTAATGTAAGTTAATATAATTTTTCTTTCGTTAACTTTACCGATTTAATGAACTACCATTAAATAAGTTCATTCATGTACATACAATCTGAAGTTTATAGATATTTTTAACTAATTCACACTTATACTCTTTGTCTGGTTCATAGTTGCTAGTTGTAAAATAAAAACTATCATCATAATTGTGCTTAATATAGACACCTGCATATTTAAATAAAACTGTAAAAAAAATGTAACACATAAAGTCAACTATTTAATTTTTACTATGAAATAATGAATGAATCATTGTTAGATCACTATTAGAAACCTGAAAACATTAGCTGACCATTTCGCGATGGTATGGGACTCATCAGCACTGAGCGACTTGCAAGATTCAAACCCATGATGTGCGATCTTGTGAGCTAACGCCATAACCTTTGAACCATTGAGCTGGCATCCGACAGTGTTAATGTCTATCTCTGATCAATCTAATAATGATTTGTAGTCGAAGAAAGAACTTTTTTTAATTCATATACAGTTAAATAATAGTTTATTTCTTGATAATTACAGATTTTTATCAAAAAGTCATATTAAAATCTAGTGTACTGTAAAATATATTACATTTTAAATGGATTTAACATTGATCATATGATCACGTGTAGTAAATTTGTTCAAAACATCATCATATTGAATAACCGCCAACATAAAATGTTTTTTTTCGCACTTCTCAACTTTCTTGTTTTCATATATGATTCAAATCATTAATTGTAAATTGTAATCACACAGTATATATATTAGTGGCCCAAAGCATAGAAGTCAGAAAAGAGAAGTTAATATAATCGAATATAAAATGCACTATAACATTTAGATATTTAAGCTTTTATTACGGTTTGAAATAAATAGAAATGTTAAAATCATACTTTCTGATTATTTAATATTGATCAATTTATAAGAACAGTTAACTTATTTACATCGAAAACTAAAATGAATTCAAAAATCACTAAAAATAACAAATTATTTATTTCATAAACTGAAACTAGAAATTACTTGTTTCACCATATCACTTAAACCTTGATTTAGAGCCGATCGTTTTTAGCTCAACATTTTTTTTAACTGATCCTCATTCAGTGTAATTGATGAGTTTATGTCACTTTCAAGATCTGGACAACTTTTTTCCACTCGAACCGTTTTAATGTGGATTTTCAGGAAAACCACAATGATGTAACTCAACAATTAGCACGTTTATATAATTATGAAAGTCAACTTTAGATTGTAGAGAATCTTTAAAGTACCGCGTTACCTTAGTAAAAAGACATTAATAGGGCTGTGCAGATTGCTGAGTTTCATCAAAGCCATGTATCGATCAGTGTTAGATCACTGAACTACCATTTCATCATAGTATGAGACTCATGAGCAATGTGCATCCACCACCCGAACAAGTGAGAGGCGAATCCAGGACCTCCAGTCTCACTTGCGAACGCTTAACCTCTTGGCCATTGAACCTGGATTCAACGGTGGTAATGTCTAACTTTGATAAATCTATTGACTGCACAACCACCCTACATGATTTCAATAAATTTAATGATTTTACACATCAATATGTATATATATAATGACTGAGAAAATATCAAACTAATAGTTTTGTTCTTGTATTGTAATTATTAATAATGTTGCCATGATACATACATTTTTTTGAAGTTATCGGTTTTTTTCCGAAACGTATTTTCACACATTTACACGCATATACGTATTTCTTTCAAATATACATATATAATCGATATGTCATTGATGCCTACCATTGACCTTGTTTCGCATTTCCAACACAGCGGTTAACAGTTTAAAAAAACTTAGGATTCAGTTATATTTAGTTGGCGCCATGCATGTATGTACTAAGAATATAATTACAACCATGTATGTGTGTTCTGTAATTTCTTTAATGAGCAATGTCGAGATAATTTCACCAATTTGTCAGTAAAAACACGCACCTCTAATTCGCATACATAAGCATTAGTTACATTCACTCATTCTATATTTCCCGCCCCCCCCCAAAAAAAGGAAAACTGTATTTCAATTACACCTTAGATTTATCTCAGCATGTCTCTCTCGTAAATTTCATTTAATTTCAACACATATCTCATCACTACCATTTTATTCAATGTCAGTAATTAAAAAAGAAACTGTGAAAGTTAGCTGTCAGTTCAACTGGTGTTTTTCTCTTAGTCTCTGTCACACTCCCACCATGTATGATGATTACACACTGATGATGACGTGTGAATCTTCATTATAAATTATGCTGATATTATATAAAATATGAATGATTTTTATTTGATACAAATTCACAGTGATGTTGAATGATAGAATTTTCTTTTTTTTTCCACATCATTTATGTGAAATCGATTCAAAATATTTGATTTTTAATTTAATGTTTGGCAGTGAAAAATGAAGTTCGTTTATAGAAAGCTTAATTTCATTTCATTAAACATAAGAAGTGAGAGAGTAATTCAGTAGCAACCAACAGTTATACTGCACTGAACTGGTCTTTAATAAAAAACTTATGGGCATATGTTAAGAAATGGTAAACAGTTTCCTATCTAAGCCGTCATTTAAAACTTAATTCTGTAGTCTATTATTGAAATAAATATGTAAATTGATTCAAATGGCTTACGAATTAACAACGTCTACGATAAAAAAGGAATCAAACAACAGTCTCTCATTCCTGAATTTGCTAATCACCGGAACTAACACAAGAAAACTGGAAACTCATGTATTTAGAAAGCCAACCCACACAGACGTAATTCTCAACTACGGTAACAACAATCCAAGAACCCACAAAATCCACTTCATACAAACTTTGTTCGAGAGAGCGAAGACACCCTGCAGCATATATGAAGCACTAAAAAACGAGGGAAAAACATCTTGTGACTATCTTCCAAAAGAACGGCTATCCACTCAACTTCATCAAAAAACATCAACCGAAACCATCATCAGAAGCGAAATCAAGCACAGAAACAAATAAACGCATCATCATACCATACATCAAAGACATATCGGAGCATACAGCACGACTACTGAAACCATTCGGAATAGGTGTAGCACACAAACCAACAGAATCACTTCAATCAATCCTATGTAGACCAAATGACAAAATGACAAAGGAAGAAAAACCAAATATCATCTACAAAATAAACTGCCCAAACTGTGAAAAACACTACATAGGACAAAGTGGACGACCTCTTCAGCTCCGTTTACGTGGACATCAATTAGCTGTCAAACGCCACGACAACTCTTCGCTTATATCAATACACACCGACAATTATGGACACTTATTTGATTGGAACAACGTGGAAATACTGGGTAGGGGGAGGACAAAGAACACTAGAGAATTTTTCGAAGCTTGGCACTCAGGTCAATCAGCAATCAACAAACACACCGACATTGACCCAATTTATCAACCAATCAGGAAAATCATATGTGACATAGGATCAAGAAACAGATCAAAAGGGGGATACAATCAAAACAAAGGTGAAAACAACGACAGGTTAGAGGTCAACAACAACCAATCAAGATCGAGGTTAGCAGAACTAGCTACAGGTCAAACGTGGAGAAATTAGAATACTTCACTTCTATCTGACGATGTTGTTCAGAAGAACAATGAAAGCTCCACAGCCAAAATATCCAGCTCAGAGAACGAAACACCACCACAATCATCCATCCACCTGAGCTACAAATTTTCTCCAGCAACTCGGCTTATGGAAAGCCATTCAAGCTATTAAATTACTGAGATTAGCCCACCATAAACTTTCAAGAACTAATAATCTTCCAAGCTTCTCAGTGTTTAACTTTGAATATGACTTAAATACAATGTCAAATAAATTAGTATGTTGCCGATAATTAGTTGATCACAACAAAACACAGTAAAGAATACACCAGGTTTATCATTTCAAGAAATGAAAATAACTGACTGAATAATCTATAAAATTATCTTTCTTGTTCCTGATTTGTTGATTTCTTCGATATTTAGATGCTGCAGGATAAAAAAAATGGTTTTTAAATGTTCCACACTCTAAGCTGAGGTCGATTACTCATTTTACGAATTCAGTAGTTTCAGAAGTTCAGTTAAAATATCGATATTTATCTTGTTAACTGAACATCGCATATTCCTTACACAAAGTATCGTCCTAATCAATAAAATAGTGGATTACCATTTACTTTGTCTAATTAACGGGCAATTTATAAACTTGTAGGTTTAAAGCTATCAAACAAATAAGACTAACAAGTAGCATTACTACGATTTGACTATGAAAAGTTTGTGATATTTCAGTGGGTAGAAAGTTGAATTTCTGACTTTTCGTGACATTTTACAAATTGGCCCTGACCTGGATGACTCGACTCTCAGACACTAAGCTTTTAATTTGTTTATGGTACTTTTCAACTTATTTCTGGAGCTAACTAATTAGTCATTTTCAATATTACCCCATCAGTAGGATGCATTTTTTCTGTTAATACTAAAAACTATTCGTTCGTTTTATTAACGTTTACGAAGTGTTAAACATGAATATAACCATGGATATAGAGTAAAAAAAATGTTCCGCAAATGATAATTTTTCATTGCTGAGATAAATGTTTACCAAAAGTAGTGGTGTATGTTGTTATTAGCAGGAAGAATTACACTAAATGCAGATATATCAATAGAACCAGGAGATTTCGTCCTAGTCACGATTTTTCAGGTGGATATACCTAAATCATAGGAATTCAACTAAGAGGTACCGTCTTTGTTTCACAGTATCAAAATCAGTATTGCCGTATGGATGCCGCGCCACGGGACGCAATTTCCGTTGTTCTAACGTTTAATCATCAGATAGTGGGGCTGGAAGGTGATGGTTTCTGCTAATGCCGACGCATCCCATTTCAAATCAAAATCGCCCTTGTTTTTCAGTGGGACAACAACTAATTTAATTCTCGTATGAGTACAACCTACGAATTAGGCAGATCTCCAAAAAAACCTTAAATAAATTTGAATTCATCAAATTGGATTCTAAACTAATAATTTTTTCAAATGCTAGTACTACATTAAACATTATTTGAAAGTTCAACTGAACTAATATCAATTTGACATTAACGAAATATCCATCAAATCCTTCTTATTATATTTAAGTTACTAATGAAAATGAGTAGATTTACACAAAATCTTAACTATGTTAATTCTTATTCAGACAAAGTTATTATTTTTTAAATTAATTCAAATGAAGGAATAAGTCTAATCTAAATCTTCTCTCATATCGAGCACCTGATATTAAGTGTTAGCTTATTTGAAAGTATTGAATATCCAACTAGAAATGTGATTATGTTTTTCAAAAACAAAATGTGTTATAAATGTTAAGTTCTGTGTTGAAGATTTTATGTATTAAACAACTGGTAACTCAAAGCAAAGTCAGAATTTTTAATACAAACGTCAGAACTATTCTGTTGAATGAAGCGGAGACTTGGAGAACTATAAAAGTCACTATTCACAAGATTTATGTGTTTACTAACAGTTGTCCATGTGAGATATTGAGGATCTGTTGGCTAGATATTATCAGCAAAAACTTACTATGGGATAGAACAAACCAGACTCCAGCAGAGGAGGAACTTAGGAAGAAGCGCTGCAGGTAGAAAGGACATAGATTGAGGACAACACCCAAATGCGTCAAAGTACAAGCCCTCATTTAGAATCCTCAAGACGAAAAAGAATATACTACGCCGAAAAATGGTGACAGATATAAGAAGAATATACAGCAGTTGGCTAGAAATGGTATTGAAATCCCAGGACAGAGTAGGTTGGAGAATGCTGGTCAGCAGTGGTCGTAACAGGTGTAAGCGAAAATATTTTGTCCAGTTGAGGTAGAAAAGAATTACATCCTGTAATATATTAACAATAACAATAAGTTGGCAGTTTTGTATAATGATTTAATTTACACAAGATTACAAAACTTTTACATAGAAGTGATTTCTTTAAAATGAACTAAATTTTTTTTTAAAATATCTATTAAAAGTGTGAAAATTGGTCATTTATTATTCAGTGAATTTTTTTTAATGAATTCTTCATTTCCTCATTATTGTTTTCATTGTAATTTGTTGTGTTTTTGATGTGATGCACCTGAAGTGTTTTCAATAAATTTCCTTGGTTCCATTTTTAAAAAAATGATAACTACTACAATTAAACTCCTCAATCATTGTTAGATCACCATTAGAAACCTGGAAGCACTGGATGGACGTTTCGTCCTGGTATAGGACTCATCAGCAGTGCGCATCCACGATTCCTGCTCCCCACAGGATTCAAACCCAGGACCTTCGATCTTGTGCGCGCGAACGCCTAACCTCTGGACCACCGGGTCGGCATCCAACGGTATTAATGTCTAACTCTGATTGATCTACGGATTTTGCGCGACCTCACCCATTTTTCTATAGTAGTTACAGCCTACACCCGACAGGGTTGAACTCCATTAGTCACGTCTTCTCAACTAGAACTCCGAGAATTTCCTCATGAAGCTAGTCACTAGTGAGCACTGTTACGATATTTTCGGGCAGAGTTTTGGAGGTTTGTGTGTTTACACATTTGAAATCATCAATCAATCATTGTTAGACCATCATTAGTAACCTAATGATGGTCTCAATAATTATGAATTTTGTGATTATTACTCAAATTATTCAACAGAATAGTATTCTACAAAATATCGGTAATAAAAATTTATCTTGACCTTTTATAGCTATGAGAGTGTCCGCACTAAGAGACTACATGGTATCTCCTGTCCGCCCTATAGCACGCCATGCTACTCACACTTAATTTTATGCATTAAGTGAGGGTGGGGAGGTCAACGTGGGACGCAGAGCACACCTATCGCGGATAGTGAGAACACATACAGCTAATTATACGATACCCGAGAGGAGAGTATCTATCGAATGTTAGCACAAAGACTACATTGGTTTAGTAGAAGAACGAGAAAATGAAAAGAAGATTGTGAGATGTAAGGATTAAGACCATGTAGACGATGTGATTGTAGAAAGACCATTTATGTGTACAAAAATCACAGACGTGTGCTGCATATTAACTAAATGTGGAGGAACCGATAATACATATTCGAGCGAGCAAAAAAGACACAAACCTCGATTACCAGAGCACGTATAAGACAGCCAAGCTTAATAATACTCGATCACAAGATACACTATATTGTGCGCAGTTTGCAAGTATGCTAATATTTCAGGTAGGGCACGAGCGCACACAGTTAGACGAAAAACAGTTTCAAGTTGAAAATGATATATGGAAGTCAAGTGCTTGAATTTGTGTACCAGTAGAAGAGAGACATTAGATTTGGAAGGATAAGTTGAATCACTACTGGTCGGAAAAATATATTGTGTTGAAATGATGTAGCACACTAGTTCACGTGTATTGTGTATCAAGAGGAGGTAAATAATATAGAAGGCCTGAACGACCAGAAGACTGACTTGAGACAGAGGAATATCTGTGATAACGAGAAGTGATACCAGCACTGGTAAGCGTAGAACATGTGTGTATGTGAGAACGAGATGTAATAGCATAATG